>CM021102.1:501300307-501619648 GCA_007115665.2 Sequoiadendron giganteum | reverse complement strand
CTGTATCTATATGTATAGACATGGCGATACAAATGTACTATGGGAAAACTGATATGCCATACATATGTTTCGACATGGTATACATACACATACATTTACATGACAATATAATTGGCTATACACATCTATACACATATACAAACTACCTATCATCTGTGAGTATAACATTATTATATTGTTCCAGAATTTACATATATACATATATACACATATATATCTTAATAGGTATATTGAAAATATGTTGACTGGCTCGCAATACATGTATTTAATCAATTATTATGTAGATGTGTATATGTATAAATGTAAATAAATATATATGTATATAATATTATATAAATATATATATATTATTATAGTTTTACCAAAATAAATATATATGTATATATAGGTATATTTAAATATTAATATTCAATTATATATATATACATATATGTATTTTGAAGTAAAATAAAACGATAATAAAATATATATTAAAATAATACAATATATATATATATATATATATATATATATAAATATATAAATATATATCTTAAAATAAAGAAGACAATAAAGACTTAACTTTATAAAGTCATTTAGTAATATCGATTATTGCATCATGGAGAATAAACTATGAAAATCGTTGAAATGTTTAAGTATTTTATTCACCATAAAGTGCAACACATTTTTAAGGGAAAATACGCGAACTTCACAAAGTGGAAATATTTCATTGAACATTAAAACATACTTTTGAAATGGGCGAAATTCTGTAGAAAACTTCCCGTGAATGATAGGAGCTTCCATTGCAGGAAGAAATGGATGAAACAATCAATCCCTGACTTTGTGGAAAATACCAGCCAATTGGAAAATTGTTGTAGCAACCTGAACCTTAACATTTTCGCAGTAGCATGAATCACCTTTGTTTTTGCACCAAAAAAAGACGTATTTCATGTTTGTGGCAATTTCGAGTTAGAGTTGAATGAGTCTTGAATTTTTTGGCTCATAAGAAGTCAAATCACACTTATTTCTGATGACTTAGGTCTTAGAAGTCCGCCATGTTGCTTCTTGACCGATTCTGGGCACTTTTGTCCATTCGCATGCCATACATTGAGGAATTCAGGCTTATAAAAGGACGCCCAACCTTTGCTAAAAAAAACATGAAATTTATCACTGTGCAATCTGATTCTTGCATTTTTTAGAGCTCCCATATCCATTCTTTTGAGTTGTTGTGTTCTCTTTATTTTCTACATTTTCCTATATGCTGAGTGTGAGAAATACAGTAAGATTTTACCAGCAATTATCAAATTACTGTGTTAAATCCTTTTTGAGCTTTGAGTGAAGTGAAGCCATAGTTGAGAAAGATTTTATTAGAGGAGTCCAATTTGTGAGAAGTGACTTGAAAGATCACCATAGTTTGAGAAACTTGCATAGAAGCCATTTTCATTTGGAATTCTGGAAGTTTGTTGAAAGAGTGTTAAGAAGAGCAGTGTTGGGAGAAGGAGCTTTAAATATAAGGCAAGGAATCTATTTTATTATGATTCTTTGTTTGAAATGCCACATTCTCTTGGTCTTGTGATTGTTGTTTGCAAATAGTTCAAGATAATTAGTTATGTTTTGTTAAACTTTCATAAGCAATGCATTTAAGGGTAAATGTATAAGGGATTGTGAAAAGGGGATTAAATGTATAAGGAAATTCAATGTATTTAAGGGTAAATGTATAAGAAAATTCAATGCATTTAAAGGTTAAAGGGATTGTAAAAAGGGGATTAAATGTATATAGAAAATACATAGAAGTATTTATTACCTACTAGGATCGAAATGATGACAAAACCAAGTATGGTCTTAAGCTTAAGCTATTAGATTGACTAAGACAAGCTAAGCACTCCTAGGATAAAGATTTCTGGATTAGGAGTTGTGTTACAAGACACTTGTAGACTGTTTCGTTTCTAAGTAGATTGTTTGAAGTAGGTTGTTTGAAATAGGATATAACTATCTTGTGTAACTATTTGAAGTAGATTGTTTAAAGGTAGGTTATCTGAAACAGGATATACCTATCTTGTGTAATTACTTAGTAGATTAGAATGTTGTAGGTTAGTCTGGGATAAAATATTATCCAAAAGTAAAGGACGATACCTATGCGTAGTGTAAGATAGCCTTAATTCAAATCAGCCCTGAGTAGTGTATATGATAGATGACCTATATTCAAGAATTGAATGAGAATACTTTGGCCAAAGTAGTGAAATGTACGACATCCACCTAGATGTGAGATAGTTGAGACTAAAATGCCATTTCATTGTGATCCTTCATGCTAGTTTGAGATTGTGAAATAGCAAGTTCTAGATGTACAGGACACAACCCTATGCTCAGTTGGGTTGTTGCAACCGGATACTCTACCAATCTCTTCATTCGAAGGGAGGGCCATCTATCGAATGATAGATGTGTAGGGGACCACATTAATAGTTTGTGGTTGGCGAAAAAGCACCCGAGTGATGCTTCTCCTCCACAACAGGCAACAGATACACCAAGATTTGAAAGGAAGGGAACCTGGACCGTCTTACTACTATTTGTGCAAAAGCTTACGAGCTATGTATGTAATTGTTTTACTTTTGTACTCTGATTTATATTTGCAATGAAAATAGAATTCATGTGGATATATATATTGTAACTTGCATGTATTTATCAATGAAGAAAGAAAGAATTTTATTATAATGTCTTTGTTACTTGTTACTTTTATATGTTTGAGCTGAAATGTTGGAAAGTTTTTAATTACCCAAGGTTGGGGTCGTTACATGTGGTATCAAAGCTACTAGGTTATGCATTGAAACCTATGATCTCATTACGCAATGCGTAAACCTTATCAAAATATAATGGTTGAAAAGTTCTTGTGCCACAACGACAAGAGAAAAGAACTTAGGAAAAGTGAAAGAAAAATAATTTATGACATTACCTAGGATTGCAGAAGATTACGCAAACAAGTCATGTAGGAAGGTTAGAAAGAATAACCAGTATGTACCTTATCCTATAAACATAGTTATATGATTCTAAGGAAAAAGAAGGAATGGGAAAACCCCTTAATTGTAGCAACCTACAATGGTAAAGAGTCAAAGAATTTTGATTCTGAGAAAACACTACAAATCTATGTGTATGCATCGTCATCATTAATTGGATCAAAGTAGGAAGTCAACAAAAGAGGTAACCGCAAGGGATGGAGAACTCTTGACATAAACCTAAGAAAAGGGTTAGTAACTTAGGATTAACAAAGAAACTTGTTTGGAATTTGTGTGTTTATGAGAATGTTGCATTATGTCTTCATACTAAATTGATAGCATAACTAGGCTAACTCGTATTAAACATTCGGGTTTAAGTCAAGCTTTTAAAACATGGTGAAAGTGTATGAAAGGATGAGAAATATCCCCGGTGCAAGTCATGAAGATGAAAAAAGAACCATCAGTATGGAGGCAAGGCTTGATTGGTTATTGACGAGGATGATTAATCTGGAAGGAGAAAGTTCTTCTCATGGGCAAGGTGGAAAACGTAGCCATGAGAAAGAAAAATCACCTACAATATCTATGAAAAGAAATAAGAATAATGTGTCCAACAAGATAGCTTCTAAAAAGGAGGAACGTGTTCTGAATGTTGTCCAACCAAGGGGGGAAAGATCCTACTTAAATGGAAAAGAGTTCAACATAGATCATAAAAGAAATAATTCAAATGTTGGTAACATTAGCAGGGTTAGTAAAGGTGCTAATAAGATTGGGAAAACCAAGGAGAAAAGAGGACCAAGAGCTAGATGTTTTATATGTAAAGGGGATCACTACGCAAATAAGTGTCCTAATAAAAATCCTACTAACTCATTATCACCCAGCAAGCCATGTTTCAGCAAAGGATACATGTTGTTGTGGATGATGGACAAGCTGATGTCCAAATTACACTAGTCTAAAATTCTTGAAACTTTCAAGAGTGAAAAATAAATGTTGAGTTATGTTTTTATGTTTGAATAATACCTTAGGTCATCGGGGATGCTGAATCATAAGGGGGGGAGTATGTTACACCCCAATTGTATAGATACTATTGCATAGGGCAATTGATTGTAATGTTTGAATCATTGAGATGAATAAAACATGTTTTTGTTATCAAAATGAATGTGTTCCATTTAATGAATGTCTCATTTTATGCTACTTCTATCGATGTTATCCTTGAACAATGTTGCATGCATAGTTATTGAGTTGTGAATATTCTAACTTAAGATGTTTTGTATACTGTTAAAGTTGTGAACAGTAACTGCCAAGATTGTATGCCTATGGGTGCAAGTACATGAACCATTCCTCCAGGCAGAGGGGAAATATTACTCGGGAGAGGGGCTTGATCGGATATCCAGTAAAGTAAATCAATTGAGCATACGCACACTTCACAAAAGGTTTAGAGGAACCGAGTCAAATAGGTTGGTCTTGATAAGTCATCCATAGGCTTTAGGAGTTTGGGTTAGTTCTTTGTGCTTTGTGAGTGATGTTTATTTGTAAAACTGACTTAATTTTTTGTGACCTTGGGTGTGATACATTATTGGTTATATGTGCATAGGAAGGGTGTATATGTGTACACATGTATCTCTCATATACCTGTATCTATATGTATAGACATGGCGATACAAACCTACTATGGGAAAACTAATATGCCATACATATGTGTCGACATGGTATACATACACATACATGTACATGATATTATAATTGGCTATACACATCTATACACATATACATGCTACCTGTCATCTGTGAGTATAACATTATTATATTATTCCAAAATTTGCATATATACATATATACATATATACACATATATATTAATAGGTATATTGAAAATATGTTGACTGGCTCGCAATACACGTATTTAATCAATTATTATGTAGATGTGTATATATGTATAAATATAAATATATATATGTATATAATATTATATAAATATATATATTATTATAGTTTTACCAAAATAAATATATATGTATATATAGGTATATTTAAATATATATATATAAATACATGTATTTTGAAGTAAAATAAAACTATAATAAAATATATATTAAAATAATACAATATATAAATATATATATCTTAAAATAAAGAAGAAATTTATTTGGGAAATAAAGACTTAACTTTATTAAGTCATTTAGTAATATCAATGATTGCATCATGGAGAATAAACTATGGAAATCATTGAAATGTTTAAGTATTTTATTCACCATAAAGTGCAACACATTTTTAAGGGGAAATACGCCAACTTGACAAAGTGGAAATATTTCATTGAACATTAAAACATACTTTTGAAATGGGCGAAATTCTATAGAAAACTTCCCGTGAATGATAGGAGCTTCCATCGCAGGAAGAAATGGATGACAAAATCAATCCCTGGCTTTGTGGAAAATACCAGCCAGTTGGAAAATCATTGTAGCAACCTGAACCTTGACATTTTCGCAGCAGCATGAATCACCTTTGTTTTTGCGCCAAAAATGGACGTATTTCCTATGTGTGGAAATTTCTAGTTACAGTTGAATGAGTCTTGAATTTGTTGGCTCATAAGAAGTCGAATCACACTTATTTCTAATGACTTAGGTCTTAGAAGTCTACCATGTTGCTTCTTGACCGATTCTGGGCACTTGTTGTCCATTCGCATGCCATACATTGAAGAATTCAGGCATATAAAAGGACGTCCAACCTTTGCTAAAAAAACACGAAATTTATCATTGTGCAATCTGAGTCTTGCATTTTTGAGAGCTCCCATATCCATTCTTTTGAGTTGTTGTGTTCTCTTTATTTGCTGCATTTTCCTATATGCTGAGTGTGAGAAATATAGTAAGCTTTTACCAGCAATTATCAAATTACTGTGTTAAATCCTTTTTGAGCTTTGAGTGAAGTGAAGCCATAGTTGAGAAAGCTTTTATTAGAGGAGTCCAATTTGTGAGAAGTGACTTGAAAGATCGCCATAGTTTGAGAAACTTGCATAGAAGCCATTTTCATTTGGAATTCTATAAGTTTACTGAAAGAGTGTCAAGAAGAGCAGTGTTGGGAGAAGGAGCTTTAAATATCAAGCATGAAATCTATTTTATTATGATTCTTTGTTTGAAATGTTGCATTCTCTTGGTCTTGTGATTTTTATTTGCAAATAGTTCAAGATAATTAGTTATGTTTTATTAAACTTTCATAAGCAATGCATTTAAGGGTAAATGTATAAGGGATTGTGAAAAGGGGAGTAAATGTATAAGGGATTGTGAAAAGGGGATTAAATGTATAAGGGAATTCAATGAATTTAAGGGTAAATGTATAAGGAAATTCAATGCATTTAAAGGTTAAAGGGATTGTAAAAAGGGGATTAAATGTATATGGAAAATACATAGAAGTATTTATTACCTACTAGGATTGAAATGATGACAGAACCAAGTATGGTCTTAAGCTTAAGCTATTAGGTTAACTAAGAAAAGCTAAGCACTCCTAGGATAAAGATTTCTGGATTAGGAGTTATGTTACAAGACACTTGTAGATTGTTTCATTACTAAGTAGATTGTTTGAAGGTAGGTTGTCTGAAACAGGATATACCTATCTTGTGTGACTATTTGAAGTAGATTGTTTAAAGGTAGGTTATCTGAAATAGGATATACCTATCTTGTGTAATTACTTAGTAGATTAGAATGTTGTAGGTTAGTCTAAGATAAAATATTATCCAAAAGTAAAGGATGATACCTATGCGTAGTGTAAGATAGCCTTAAGTCAAATCAACCCTGAGTAGTGTATATGATAGATGACCTTCATTCAAAGTACTGAATGAGAATAATTTGGACAAAGTAGTGAAATGTACAACATCCACTTATATGTGAGATAGTTGAGCCTACACTGTCAGTTCATTGTGATCCTTCATGCTAGTTCAAGATTGTGAAATAGCAAGTTCTAGATGTATAGGACACAACACTATGCTCAGTTGGGTTGTCGGGGCTGAATATTCTACCAATCTCTTCATTCGAAGGGAGGGCCATCTGTTGAATGATAGATGTGCGGGGGACCACATTAATAGTTTGTGGTTGGCAAAAAAGCGCCTGAGTGATGTTTCTCATCCACAACAGGCAACGGATACACCAAGATTTGAAAGGAAGGGAACCTAGATCGTCTTACTACTATTTGTGCAAAAGCTTACGAGCTATGTATGTAACTGTTTTAATTTTGTACTCTGATTTATATTTGCAATGAAAATGGAATTCATGTGGAAATATATATTGTAACTTGCATGTGTATTTATCAATGAAGAAAGGAAGAATTTTATTGTAATGTCTTTGTTACTTTTTACTTTTATATGTTTGAAGTGAAATGTTGGAAATTTTTTAGTTACCCAAGGTTGGGGTTGTTACAATCCAATAATTTTGATGAGATCATAGAGAAAGGTTTTACCATTAAGAAATACCTTTTAGGTAAAATAGTTGTGAAGATATTCAAAGACAACAAAAATAATGAAAATTCTTCCAATGACACATCTCGATTTTGGTTAAGAAACAAGAATGTAGTCAACAATGGTGTGGTGGATGTAAAGATGGCTCAAAACGTTCAGCCAATAGTAAGCCTACAAGCACCACACACTATTCAAACCTCATAAAAAATCAAAGATAATCCACAAAGAGGTTCACCAAGACAAAACAACACCCCTCAATGGAAATATACTCCTTTACGAGAACATATTGAATCAACACTCTAAAAGTTGGTTTAATCAAACTTACTCACACTCTGAAAGATTAGACAATATGAAACACAAGTTAAACCTATATGGTGGAAATACATATACCTTTTTGACTACTATAAAGTAAAGGGGCATACAAATTAGGGTTGCTTCATATTAAAGAATCTTATTCAAGATCTCATTTATAGGGGGGATATCATTGTTGAAAACTAGTCAAACACATCCACCAATGAACACATAATTTTCAAAGATCCATTACATAACCATGGATAAAAATTCCTCCAATTAGGGTAGTACATCTAGTAACTACATAAATTACAATGTGGTTAACTATGGCTATACCATAAACTAAATCCAAGGGATCGACCAAAAAGTATCCACCATCACTCTCAAGACTAAAATTTCCAAATGTGCTATTACAACTTCTAGAGGTAAGGTCACTCTCCAAGGAACCACATCCAAATCCCAAGCTACTACTCAATAATAATATTTTAGATAATTTGGGTAAAACACCACATATATATCAATTTTAGAGTTGTTGTGCATGTTGCACATTCATAAGGATATCCTAGATAAGTCTCATAATGTCCACACACCACCTTACCTTCACTGATAAAGATATCTCATCCCACAAATCCATACATAAAATTAAATGGGCCCTAATAGATGGTGGATATGGTTTAAATATTTGTACTCTAAAATTGGTCAAAACCTTGGGATACTCTAAGGGATCCATAGCTCTAAATAAGAGGATAATCATTAAGGCATATGATGATGCATAACACCCTTCTGAAGTAACCATCACACTTTCTATAAGAGTTAGTCCAACAGTGAGAGATACAATATATCAAGTCTTGGACCTCAAGCTTCCATATATCATCCTTCGTGGTCATCCTTGGATACATGCCATACAGGTCATTCCATTCACTTTCCACCAATGCCTAAAATTCCCTTATAATGGAATCGAGAGATCCTAACCCCTTCCATTATTTTTGTAACTTGAAAGGACAAACATAGAACAAAGTACCAAACAATGGTGAGGAATAATCCTCTTCATCCTACATTGATCCTAATGAGCTAACTAAATCATTTTCCAAGTCCACCATATTCTTGAGGTCAAGGTCCAAGTCCAAGACACAAGATGTGATAAATACAATATAAATCAATCCTTTTGCATAGGACAACTCCCACCATCACCTAGATCCTATAATAAACCCTAGGAAAAGCAAGAGATTTCCATAATTGTCATCAAAATCAGTCAAACCACATTTACAAAATGGGGTGAACTTCACAAAGAAGCTATTGAAGAAGAAATTTCTAAGTGGCTATACAAGGATGAGGAAGACAAGGTCATACTCCCCATTAAGAAATACACAAAGGGATTTCATATAATGCAGAAAATGGGATATGATAGTCATAGTGGTTTTGGTCTATAGGGACAAGGAATTATCAAACCAATCACAATAGAAAAGATACCATATTCTCAAGGGCTAAGGTATTGGAAACTAGAGAATGTGCTCACATAACAAATTTACCCTTGCAAAAGAGGATAAAACTTCTTTTGTTGTTGAGTTGTCTAACAAGAATACTTTTGATGACTCCTTCAAGTGTATCACTGACCTATTCTGAGATTAGAATGTTCACGCCATATCCTACATATCCTTCAATCACACACCATCCGATGGTCCAATATTTCACTTGTCTACCCCCAACTTGTCAATTGGGACTAGTGAGGACCACCTAGTATAGGTTCTACATATTCCAAATGATGAAGCTATTGTCTAGTTCATGGAACTTCAAGAGGGGATACCCCTTCAATCACACACCATCTGATGACAATATTTCACTTGTCTACCCCTGACTCGTCAATTGGGACCAGTGAGGACCACCTAGTATAGGTTCTACATATTCCAAATGATGAAGCTATTTTCTAGTTCATGGAACTTCAAGAGGGGATACCCCTTCAATCACACACCATCTGATGACAATATTTCACTTGTCTACCCCTGACTCGTCAATTGGGACTAGTGAGGACCACCTAGTATAAGTTCTACATATTCCAAATGATGAAGCTATTGTCTAGTTCATGGAACTTCAAGAGGGGATACACCTAGAGGATTGTGGAGTTAGTTTCACCATAGAGCTTGACACAATGACATACTTCGATGAGGATTCCAAACCTTTCAATTGCAAAAATATAAAAAATCATAAAGAGGTCCCCTAGTGAAAACCACAATGTAGCATTTTCAAACCACAAAAATAGTTAAAAAAAGGATGCATTTGAGGGTGAAAAAATTTATAAGGAACAAGAGAATGGAAGGTTTTACATACTCCCTAAGAATCAAGAGAAATATTTAATGCTTCTCAAAAAATCTAAGGAAACAAACATTAGCACCATGAGTAGTGTTTGAATCACATACTTTGGAACATCACTATCTAAGCAAGAAAAGGCTAACTTCATGGTATTCTTCCAAGAAATACAAGTGAACTTTGCATGGTCTTATACAGACATGCTAGGGTTAGATCCCAATCTATTGCTACACCATCTAACAATAAATACCAAGAGAAAAACCAGTCAAAAAAAAGTTACACAAAATGCATCCCCAAATAGCATTATTCTTCAAAGTGGAGCTACAAAATTGTTAGAAGTGGGCTTCATCAAAATTATTGATTATTCTAAGTGGATACTCGATCTAGTGCATGTTACCAAGCCAAATGGGGGAATTCACATATGCATCAATTTTAGAGACCTCAATAAGGCATGCCCAAAAGCTTATTTTCATCTGCCAAATATAGACATGATTGTGGACTTGACAACAAGGCATGAGATATTACCTCTAATGGATAAATTTTTTAGGATACAACCAAATTTGCATAGACCATGAGGATCAACATAAAAAAAACTTCACTTGTCCATGGGGAACCTTTTCTTAGAACATCATGCCCTTTGGTCTCAAAAATGTTGGAGCTACCTATCAATGAGAAATGCCCACTCTATTTCATGATATGATGCATAGTCTTATGGATGACTATGTTGATGAATTATTAGCGAATTTTCTCACAAGAGGTGATCTTGATATACTTGCCAAGATTTTTGATAGGCTTGAGAAAAACAGTGCTAGACTGAATCCTAAGAATTGTATCTTTGGGGTTACATTAGGAAAATTAGTGGGATACATAGTGTCTCACACAAGCATAGAGGTTGATCTAGCGAAGGTCAAAGCTAGATTTGATATGTCTCCCAAAAATCTCAAACAATTATGTAGTTTACAAGGAAATTTATAGTCCATTCACTGATTCGTTGCACAACTAGAAGACAAGTGTCCCCCCTTTATGCACATCTTTTGCATGAAGGTGTTACCTTCAAGTGGGATAAAAATTATCAATAAAGTTTCTAGTAGGTGAAAGATTAACTCACATCTCCTCTATTATTGATGCTACCAATTCAGGGAAAAACATTATTATTATATATCTACCACATCAGTAGCACTGGGTGCTCTCCTTGTACATCATGGCTACTTTGGTAAAGAAAGGGTCATCTACTACATCAATAGTACTCTATTTGGCTATGAACTTAATTATGCACCTATCAAACATTCTTGTTTAGCGATTGTTTTTGCTTCAAAAAATCTACATTACATAATAAACCATCATAACAAACTCATTACAAAGATTGATCCACTGAAGTACCTATTGAATAAAGCAACACTCACAAGGAGATTAGCTAAATGGGTTATGATCTTGGGTGAATTTAACATTGAGTATGTAGACATAAAGGCCATCAAAGGACAAGTGATTGTTGACCAGTTAGCGGATGCTCCCATTATTGCATATTACCCACTAGTGTCAGATTTTCCAAATGAAGGTATATTCACTATGGTCCCCACTCAGACATGGAAACTTTCCTCTCACAATTCATATATTGGATTAGGAGCAAGTATACTATTCATTACCTCACAAGGCGATTACATACCAAAATCATATTGATTGGAATTCCCTTGCAAAAATAATATCGCTGAGTATAAGACATTAATCATGGGACTCATGATGAAAATACAATGGAAACTTAAGGAGCTACAGGTTTACGTTGATTCCCAGTTGGTTATAAGATAAGTGAACAATGACTATCAGACCAAAGATGAAAAACTTTTACTTTACAAAAAGATGGAAAATAGTTTCAACAACACTTTAGTAATATACCAGTTGAGTAGATCCCCAATTTAAACAACAAAGCAGTAGATGGCATGGAAACCATTGGGTCTCTTTTCAATATGCCACACAATATTCAACATTGTGAGTTCTTAGTGAAAAAATCTTGATCCCCACATTCAGTGTCTCAAAGTCTAAATTTGTGTGTGTAATAGTTGGTCCCAACTCTCCTTGGTACCAAGACATCTACAATTACCTCCATCGAAAAATCCGTCCACCTAATTTATCTACCATTAGAGAAAAACATTAATTAGCCGTTCATCATGCTTCCTCATTCTAGGTGATACACTTTATCGAAGGGGTTTTGATGGTACACTCCTTAGGTGTCTTAGCTTGGAAGGATCCCAACATACCCTATAGGAGGTACATGATAGTATTTGTGGGGCACATCTAGTGGTCCAAATCTAGAAAATAAATTAATGAGAATTGGTTATTACTATCCTACAATAAAACAAGACACCTACCAGTTTGCTCCAAAATGTTAGAAGTGTCAACAACACAGAGACCTTATTTTATTCATGTACCAACATAGGAGCTACATGAAATTACCACATCATGGAATTTCTCATAGGGGGATTTGATCTCATAGGTAAGATCCCCCCCACATCATTCAATGGTCATAAATTCATTTTCACATCCACAATATTTCACAAAATGGATTGAAGCCATTCCTCTCATTGACATCACTAGCAAGCAAATAACTAAGTTTATCCTAAACTATATCATATATTGGTTTGATATTCCTTTAGTCATTGTCCCTAACAATGGTCAACCATTTAAAAACCAAGCCAATTGATTCTCCAACCCCTAGTATCCATAAAGTAACAATCAAATTGAGGCATCAAATAAAAAATATTGGAAATCCTCAAAAAGATAGTTAATGAAGTTGGTCATGACTAGCATATCCATCTGAATTATACCTTGTGGGCTTATTGAAACAATATTCACACACCCATAGGAGCCACCCCATATCCCTATTCTTTGGAGTTGAATCCATTTTACCTGTCAAGATCGAGCTTCCATCACTAAGAGTTCTCTACAACATGTCATTAATGATGAAGAATACAAAGTTTCCAAACTATATGACTTGGAATTGCTAGAAGAAAGTTGTCTCAATGCACTCAATCACTTATAGTCTTATCAAAACTACCTATTTCATAGTTATAATAAGAAGGTTATATCACATAAGTTTGAATAGGAGATCTAGTACTCAAATAAAATCAAAAGAACCAACAAGATCGAGAAAAGAAAGGGAAATTTGAGCCTAATTGGTTGGGACCTTTTTCATTATAACAACCTATGGATTAGGAGCATACCTAATTGCAACACTTGAGGGTGAACTTCTAGATGAGCTTATCAACAACGTTCAACTTAAGAAATTCATTTTGTGATTCTCATAGTATCCCAATTCAAAAATACAAAATAAAAGAAAAATATTAAAAAATATATAGAAAAATATAAAAGTAAAGAGAAATAATCTACCCTATGGTGAAAAAAACTTTTATGGTGTATGGAATAAGTTCCATGGTAAAAACCTATTTACATGCATCATGTATAGAGACCATTATCCGCCATCTATTAGTGATCAATCCATTCCACCTATAATAAATACCTTTGATACACCTTACCATCCTTATCATGGCTTGCAATAATTGATATTTAGGGTAAAAAAACATTCCATCTTATGTCATAATAAGATTCTCAACATCCATCCCATGATAAATAAAGACCTACTATACCTAACTAGGGGTATTTCCTCAACCTATTGTTTGGATTGGATCTTTGACATTGGTATTGGGAGGAAAATTTTTCACAACCACTCTAAAACCATTTACACTATCCATAAATAAATGAACCCAATCATAACATCCCATAATAAATATCAATCATACTCACTCACCATAACCACAATAAAATGTCAATTTCATAGACAAGACATTCAAGAAAAAAAACTACACAATACTCAAAGACATCGAGCGTTCACAAAACAATCACAAATAAAAGGCGCATGGTAAACTATCTACAACCTATTGATCAATTGCCAATTACTCTTTAGATATCTTATCCAAACTATCACACACCTTAACAAATGCATCCTTCCTACAATAGGGATTATCCACTTTGAGAAAATATCTTTCAATAAGAAAATCTAATGGTTGTTGATCTAGTTTTTTAGCGAGTCTTTTTATTGCTTGATTTATCATATTATCCTATTCCAATATTCCTTGAGGATATCTTAAAATGATTAGATGAACCGGAATGGGGCAAGGTGATTTATTTCATATTTTGTGTTTGTGGGATGTTCTTATGTGTTTCTATGACATGTATGGTATGTGTGTGTGTGTGGGACTGGCTTCTAGCATTAATAATTGTCCTTTGCATATAAGGCCATTTAAATACCTTTGTGCATTAGCATTTTCATGCTTTGAAACTATACTCCCATACATATTCTGATAAGGTCCTATTGTGTCTAGCATGAATAAGAACATTCCTTCCTATTTGTAGTATCAAAGTCTAGGCAAAGGATACCAAAGTCACCATGGATTATCATACCTTGGTATACATATATCCACTTGCCACAAATAAAATGCTCTATACTGATAAAAAATATAAAATAGAAAAAATAGTGTCTATTAATATTCATATCCATCCAAATCAATCTATTTCTATCTAGCTATCATCATATATTTCATTAGGTGATATTGATTAGCAATAGCCATCTGATCACTATCTTTTGGCATACTAACTCACAATCATACATGTATTGCACAACAAAAAACAAAGCATAGTGCATCTGTATCATCCATACATCTTGCATGCATAAACATGTTAGAATCCAAAAAATCATATAATAGATGATCCATCAATAGATATAAATACCACATCTATGGATACCATCGCATGTATATATCTTGCATCCATTAGGTCAAAATCATATAGATCATCATCATCATATCATCAAAAATACAAAAATATCATAGCATTACATCATATCAACATCTAGTCTAAAAGCATCATCATAAATCCATCACATCATAATCATAGCATCAAATAGGATCATCAGTAAACACAAATCTATTGCATAGAAAAATAAAATAAAAATAGTGAAATCATCATATAGCACACATAGTTGTCGCCACCAAAAAATAATCTCATATCATATATCTCAAAAAATAATGCCATGATACATCACTATACAAGTTTGTACATGGGCTCATGAGCATACAATACAATGGCCTACAAGAAAATATCCAAACAAGTCTAAAAAAATTTCATATGTATAATAAGTGCTATATATAACTCCCTCCCTTATAATGAGGAGCCAACTATTGTGACCTTGATGGTCCCATCTATTGCGACTCTAACAATCTTGGTTGCAGTGACCCTAGTGGTATCATCCCTCTCTGTACTTGATCTCCACTTTGACTTAGCGATGGTCTAAGAGGTTGTGACCCCACCACCCCCTTTTCTCATAGATCTCCAAGATCTAGAGCTCTGATCAACTATAGGTGAAGCAAGGAGACTAACACTCTAGTGGAACTGATTCTGCATGCAAATACCTATAGTATAATGCCTCCTACAAAAATCTCATGATCTTAGAGATCATCTCGTTTATCGATCCTTATGCAGTATATCTGACCCTAGGAAGATAATTCTTTGATCTCTGTAATTGAATAACAATGACATTTGTATTCGTTGTCATGCTAGCTAGTTGTGCTTGAACCCTAGCTAATTGAGCCTATAATCCATGCACCTGGGCCTGTAATGTTGCCGCCTGACCATCCCCTCTAACTTTCTTCACCACTGGTGGTGGTTGCACTACCTTTTATACCACTAGTGGTGGCATAGCTACTTGTAAAGAAATAGCTACCTATCCCACTCCATCTCCTCCACTACCACCACCATCTCCTCCTCCTCCTCCATCATCTCCATGATCAACTTGGTAGCATAATCAACTACCTTTCCTCCCCTCATCTCCTCCCCCTTAGGTTGGTCTTTCACTGATCCACCACTCATCATAATTGATAATTGTCCCTACATCCACAATGTTTTCCCATAAATCCTATTGCACAAACACTAATCCATCAAAATCACCAATCACAATCTTGGGGCTAATCATAGCCTCCCAATATAGAACCTCACTTTAAGGTCTCACATACAAAGCCTCTCTCATGGGAACATCCTATCACTGTCTGAACTATCTATAGATCTAATCATGCAAATATAGCTCAATAATTTGGGTAGTCCAACTAATCAAATACTGAGTATGTCAATAGTATGGTAGGTGGTCCTCATTGTAAATACTACACCTCACACTATCTCCAAGGCCTCTAAGAGGATGTAGCTAGGTCATATGGGGTGGCTCCAATATGGCACATGACCCAAATTATGATGGGTCAATGCACTATCATATCTTTATACATACATATACTCTAGTGTTCATCCTCTATCAGCCACTGGTCATCTAATGGAAACATGTTCACAAGCCCAAATGTGGAGCATAGTCACCTTGGAACCTATGCAGGATCCAAATCTATAGGCTACTTGGCATAGTTGATGATACAACGTTTCCAATACAAAAGTACCTTAGGTATAGGTTACACCCTTGTCAATCATCCTCTCTATCACAGTCCCATAGTTGATGGGAAATCCATGATCTCTCATGTCAGGAATTAATACCCTACTAATCACTATTAATATCAAAACCACAATGCATCAAATTGTGCTTGCATGTACCCCAAGTTGATCTCATGGTCTTTTATACACAGGTCATCAGTCATAAATACTCGACTCAATTCCATCTCTCTGCCACCTATTTCTTAAATGACTTGCTCCCCATGGATCGAGATCCTTAAAATATTCCACACATCCTTGATAGTGATGGTTTCCTCTCTCGTAGGAAACAAAAGAAGAAACTTTGCTCACTATAACTTTACTTTGCAGAATTTTTCATTATCCCCCTATTAGCCCAAATCTCAAGCATATAGCTGATATATTATAATCCCACAACACCCAGGAACGTGCACTCATCATTGCTCAACTTCCACCTCAATCTAATAGCATCTTGATGTCTCTCTCAAGACATCAATGGTTCCTACCCATCCTACATCCATCACACAAAAACCATAACCAATGCACCATTTTAGGCATCAATTGTGCCATCCCAGCCAATTGCATAATTTCATGCATCAATTGTGCTAACCCTAGCAATTATGCATTTCCATGTGTCAATTGTGCTTATCCTTGGAAATTGCACACTTACATACATCAATTACACACAAAAATTATGCAACTGCACCATTTATGGCATCAATTATGCAACATACCTCATTTGTTCCAAACCTTATCATTTTCCCAATTCTAGGAAAGTTGTGCAACTACATGGAAATTGTGCAACATCACCCTTTAATTGCACAATAGCACGTCATTTATGCCAAAAATGACATCATTTGCACCAGAATAAATAAATTGCACACTTGAAAACCCTAAAACCTAACCTAATAAATGTGCTTAAAAATGCATAAAATTACCAAGTGAAACTGAGTTACATACCTTGGCTAACGTGCCATCTCATTGTCCATGTGTCCTAACCCTCTTCATGCAATGATCACCAACTAGAATTAATACCTTCATTCTCGAGGACTCGAGCTCTAAATTTTCAAAGGATAGGAGTGTTAATGGGGAGAATTTACCACCCCATCTTCTATTTATAGCCACCTGTAGTGTCAAAAATTATACTGCCTTTAAGGTGAAAGTACAATTCCACACTCTATTTGGAACTTGATTTAGTAACCTATCCATTAATACATTTTAGACATTCCCTAGCCCTAATTTTCCCTATCAACCTAGGAGAATGTATCAGTACTACCCTAGAAAATGCTTTATCGATCAAACATCATCAAATTAACCCTGAAAAGTGCTCATATGTTAGAGAAGTCCTTATTTAAGAAGACCCTAAACACCCAAATTTAATTTCCTATTTTGTGAATCTCTAATTTCGGAGATGTAATTTCAAATTTGGGTTTCAATGGTAAATCAATCTAGAAAATTAAAATTAAATGAGTCGACCTACACTTTAATTTATTTATATGTTCCACTATAAACATGAATAATTATTTCAATAAAAAAGCAACTACAAGTACAAGACTGCCAAAATACATCCATTTTTATAGATTTACAAGGAGAGTTTCAAATTTATTCAAGTTGTCAAAATGATTGGAATTTGATGAAAATGGAAGGACATGATGGAATCTATGTTTTGGAGATAGCTTTGGCTTCTTTCAAGTGCCTAATGACTTATTTTCAGATTTTTCTCATCTCTAGACTTTGATCTACTTGCTTCCCTAAGCAAGGTATTTATGTATTTAGATTTCCCTAAGGGTATTTGAATTTTATCTTGGGTTGATCTTGTTCATGTCATTTAAAAATCCTTCTCTGAAAAATTTGAGTATGATTTTAAAAATTTTAACTCATTAGTCTTAGATGCACTTAAGGTTAAGAGCACACACATTTTATCAGTCAATTAATCAACTATTCATAGAGATGTAAATACATAAACAAGGGTTTGACCTAGAAAAAATTCTATATAGCCACCCTCTTTTGCCTCTTCTTATTTTGTAGGTTTAGATCCAAAGATGAAAAGTTACAAAACAAGGTTACAGAGTGCAAACCTAGGAGCTTCAAATCTGAAAATTTACAAAGCTAGAAATCACTCTCAGTCTAGGGCGCCCAACACCCCTGTCCTTCTATTTCAGCCTTAAACTTATATTATAGGTGCACAAAATTTTTCCTTCCTTAGATTAGTCTTTCATTTCTAGAATTTTAGTTATGTATGTTAAAAAAAACTGTGTTTTCAAATTAGGTTGCATAGTTAAATTAAATCAATTAATTCACATTAAAAACTCAATCAATTTTTAAAGCAACAAAAGAACTAGATCCAAGGTAGATTGGCCCTCCTAGTTTGTTAATCAATCTCATACCCTTATTGGTTTGGCGTCTAATGTTGATTTGGAGAAATATTGATCTTATTGATCTATACACTAGGTCTAGGATCTCTTTTTCCATACAACATGACCTTACCCTACTCCTCCACATTCTCCCCTCCCATAGCCCTTGGATCCACCCTACGTCCTTCAAGGCCATCATACCCTTTTTTTGCTTAATTTACCATTTCCTTAACCCATTCTAATGTGTTCACTCCTTTTCATGAGTTATCCCTAAAAATATATTTTTCTTTCAAAATCCTAGGGGGCATCCTATCTCCATTTCTTCATTCACTATGGCAAATCGGAGTGCATATCACCAAAAAAAATCGTACTTTCTTTGATTTGTCTCAAAGAGGGGCAAAATGTAGACACCAAAAATTGGCTAACACTTTCTGTCATCACATCACATTGATGATTCTTCTAATTTTAATTAATTTAACATCATTTCCCTCACATCTTGAATAATTAATTAATTTTAATTATTTAGTTATTTGAATTTTCCCTCCAAAATCCACTATTAATTAAATTATTTTTTATTTTTTATTTAATTCATTATATAATCACTTTTCTTCTATAATTTACTAATTATTCCTCTTTTCTATATTAATTAAATAATTTATTCTAATTTAATTAATTCATCCCCCATTTTCCATTTCTCCAGTTAAATAGTTATTTCTAATTATTTGATTTATCTAATTATTCTTCCATAATTATATTCTCCCAAAAATAAATAAAATAAATTTATTTATTTATTTCCTCATGTGCATATGAATTAAATAATTATTTATTTATTTTTTTCATTAATTTATCATGCATCTTCTACCTCACTAGTTTACTCACACTCACTTTTAGTCCACTACTCAATTAAATCAATCTTTTGTCCAATCTATTTTGTTTGACTCATAGTGGCTTTTACTTCTCTAATCATTCAATCCACTTCACTACATCTTACACTAAATTCACTCAAATCATACAACCAATTAAATATCCAATCCATTCTTGTTGACCATTCTAGGCCATTGATCTGCTTAGTCCTTCATCAAATATTGACTGTTAATCAATAGCATTCAATCTATAAAAGAAGTCTTTCACCCATCTCATTTTCTAAGTCGAAAATTCTCCAGAAATTCATATTCATATTATAATTGTCAAAAAATGTTTTATGCAAAATCTAAGAGAAACTATTACACCCTTCTTCAAGGTGTGAATTGGAGAGCAATGGAGCTAAGAAATTTTGTTGTGTAAGGCATTTTTGTTTGCAGGTTTGATGTTTTTCTTGTTATGTAACTTCCTTATGCTCTATTGATTTGATTTTTGAGTTTGATTGCGAGTTTCCTTTATTTGGTGTTATTATTCATTTTCACAATCAATTTTTAGGTCATGCACCATTTAATATCAAGTTATCTTTTTTATTTATGAGTGACTTCTTCCATGTCTTGGTATTTAAGAATTTTTTATATAACAAGAAAATAATTCTTGTAAATACTCAATCTATAACTTTTTCATGGATGGTAATAAATGTATGAGAATAGATAATAATTTATTTTTCTTTTATATATAGGATTCTTAGAAGATATTTAAAATAAAACTCTTTATATACATTCAAAGTTTCTCTAATTTAGCACACTTGGCTTCTACACTCTCTTTCCTTGATTTATACTTGATAAAAGAAGAAAAAGTTCAAAAAGTTCATCCATATGGTAAAACACATTTATATCTTTATAGAAGCTCTATAGATACCACAAAACTTGATGTCATAAGGTTTGCACAATAGTACACAATTCTTGATAAATTTTCTATACTTCCTCTTTGCTTCTAAAATTCTTGTTAAAATAAGCTATGGGATGCCACCAACTTAATAGTTCCCCTTAGAAACCTTAGAAACCTTAGAAACATCACATTCTATTGAATTTTGGTGCTTTATCCATTTTCCTCCTACTAGTTCAATCCATTGAAAATACTTTTTTTGTTCATGAGAGAGGTTGAAGGGTTCAACTTTACTTCCACCATTTGTGTTTGTTTAAAAAGCTTCTATGGTTTTTATTATCTTGCAATCAAGGCATTCCATGAGATCACATTTATTTGAGGCATTTTGTCAAATAGTTCATGTTCCTTTTATAATACTTCTAGATTTTGCATATATGTCAACTCTAACATTTGATGAGATTAATCTATCCTTGATGCTTTAATGGATGTACATACTATCAAAAAAATGACCCTACATATTAGTGGCATCCACCCAAGGCCAACCCCACCATCCATATTCAATATGATGAAAGTAAAAACTATATATTTATTTAATATGATAAATGTTGCATATAAAATGAAGGCATCCAGACGAACTCCACTAATCATGCCATGGATTAAGGATTTATTAACTTAAACAATATTACACAAACTAAGGATTCCTTGATTGAAATTGGACTAAATAGATCACCTCTAATGAATGAAACATTATTGAAAAAATTACCTCTAGTTAAGCATCTATTAACTAAGTCTTGAACTAATCTGGTCTATTAGTAATGCCAATTAATTATTCCAACACTCCCACTTTAGTTAATGTCAACTAATTGTTGGTTTATCAAATTTACAATCTTCTAAATGCATAGTTCATGTTTGAGCTTTGGGAGACCTTTGGTGAACTTATTTGCACACATGCTTTCAATTCCATAAAACTTTAGCTCCACTTCCCCATATTTAGTTTTTTCACAAACAAAATGATTCTGGATATCTATATGATATGACCTCAAGATGCGTTTCTAGAGCCTAATTTGTTCACCTCAACTACAATTGCACCATTTTTTCTGATTTAATAGTTGATTTATGATTTTTTGGCTACTTTGTATGTAATCTTGATGTTTGTTGTACTCTAAAGTATTCTAAAGTGTGTAACTTCCAAAAAAATTTGATCAAAACAAAACAAAAACATAACCAAGCTAATTTGACCCTTTTGAGTGTGATGGAATAGTTAGTTTATTTCTAGTAGACCTTCTAAAATGAGCGATCTAAAAAATAACCAATTTGCAAGACTATGAACTCTAGGTGAAACAAGCTAAACTAAACTATCCTAGTGAATTAATCAATGCCTATACTACCCTACTTTGACACTATGTAGAATTTGTAATAAACAAGTGTAAGAGAGGGGGACCAACCACTGCAAGGCCCCAGGTCATGAAAGGCCAAGAGCAATATGGCTGCCCTAACCTACCTCAGTTTAAAAGAGTGTTAAGATGGACGAGATGAGAATGATGAGGACTATAAGGTCCTTTGATCACTTCGCAAACCTAGGAGTTGAAAGGAGACTAGGCGAGTTGGTTTTCAAGGTCAACTTTGTGTCTGAGGTAGCTCTCTATTAGAGGACATAAGCATGGTTTTGGGATGACAACACGACACGTTGGCATCTCTCAGGTGTGCTAGCATCCATAAGACTAGAAAACCAAGGAGATAAGGTTGGACCACTCAAAAATGAACTACCAGCCTAATTAAGAGCTTCTAAAGGTGCAAAATAAGACAATGAAATATGAAACATAAAGAGAAATGTGATAAAGAAATTAGATTACCACAAGGGTGATGTAGATGATCTCACACAACAACCCTTTCGCTAGCTTGCTTCAAGATCTCTCCACCTACACACAAAAAAAGAGGGAAAATGTTGGGGGCCTATATAGGGGTCCACCTCAATCAGACCCCGTTTTGGTGTTTCCACCTCCATGGACAACCAGGTTTGCAACGATGTAGAAATAGAGCGATAAAGAAAGAATACAAGAAAAGTACACCAAAAACACTACAAAATAGTACCTACTTACTCAGCCAAACAATAGAGAAGATGAGAGGAGCTTACCAACTCTGTCCAAAGCACTGAAGGCTAGTGGAGGAGAAATATGAGAGGAACTCAAGCCTCTACTGCAATGGATTCATCTTGCGCTTGATCTATCGAAGTGATGGAGTGATAGATTGCTGCTATGAAGTGTGAAATGTTGCTTCAAAGCTTGTAGATGAATGCTCAAAGTGTGAAGAGATTGTGTAAAACTTGCAAAGAAGATGAAAATGGGTGAATGAATGAAGAATATGAAGAAGGAATGGAAGAAAATGGCCAAATTTGGGTCAGCCAACCAAAGAAAGGTGTTACACTTCAACTTCCAATAGGAAGTGTAACATTTCTACAAAATCCATCTATAGGAATATGCCAGGGACGTAAGCGTGCCGCATAGATGTCTGCACATTGTGTGAGCGTCCTTAACAAAAACACCTCCATCGACACTCAAAATAGGTGCCAAGTGTAATGTGAACATCAGGCTTATGTGAAATTAAGCCTCTAAGTTTGGTTTTCTAAAGTGTAAAGGGGTAAAAGGGAAATTTGTGTTAGGGGTGCAAATTCGCTCCTATACATTTTCCCCCCACTTTAGCGAGCACGAATATTAATGAGTGCTTTAGTAAAGTAGATCAAAGAAGTGATAGGGTTAGAAAAGTATACCTAAACTGTTGAGGAAGTAGAACACGGTCTGGCAAACTTGAAAGTGCACGAAAGGGATCAATAGCTTCGTAGAACTATGAATCCAAAGAATAAAAGTTCCTTACAAGCTTACAGACCTGCAAGGGTGGCATCCTTCAAGAAATATCACATGAAGGAAGCTAGGAAAGTGCCTTACAAACCCATAGACCTGCAAGGAAGGTATCCCCCAAGAACTCTCACATGAGGGAGACCGAACAAAGGGGACTCTATAGAGTCAAAATCAATGACATGTTTACCGCTGATAGAACACGTCAGGAAACGGCCACACAAGCCAACGAATGGAAAGTCATGCAGACCATTGCTAAGTTGGAAGAATTTAAAAGGGGTCCCTCATGAACCCTTCAAAAGGAAGAGGGGTCCACTCAAGGGACACACTATTTGAAAAGTGAAGTCTAGTCAAGCTGCCCCCAAGCTAGACATAAGGATGTGAAGAAGGTCTAGTCGGCTGCCCTCGGGCTAGACGTAAAGATGTGAAACTGGCATAGTCAAACTGCCCCCGAGCTAGACACCATAGAACTCATTAGAGAAAAAAACTTTCGAAGGGGTCCTTTTGGAACTCAACGTGACCCTGTCCACTTAAGGGATGCACCATTCAAAAGACAATACCTTCTTTCTTGAATCGATTTGTTATCAAGGAATCCTTTTGAAAGATGTTCACTTCATCAAGGAATTCGAAGGGAAGGATATGCCCCCACATGAGGGGAAGATCAAAGTTGTTTACGCTTTGGAGGAAGGTACCCAAGTCCTTTCTTTACGAACCCGTGATGAAAGAAAAATGTTCAGTTAGGGTTTCAAGTTGAGAATGAAATTCTAACAAAGAAGTGTGTGAAGGGTCTTTGAGGAATTATTTGTTGGCAATGAATACATTTTCCAAAAACCAAGTAATGTAGAAGTGGTGTTGTCACACATGAAAGGGACAACCCAAGCAAAGAAGAGATAATGATAAAGGGAAAGAAAAGAGGAAAAATAACATGAACAAAGGGCACAGAGGGATACAATTTTGTGGGATCAGATCTGCCTTTATTTATATATATAATAGATAACAATGGGGAGAGGTGAAATATCATCAATCCCCAACCAAATCAGGAAGAATGCATGAAAGACAAAGTAAAAATTAAAAATCAGGTCAACATGGAAGGAAGCCTAAATACCCCCAACGCTTTGCATCGTCCCCAATTTGCCAAAATTCAATCACAAACATGGAATAATGATGGTACAAATAGAAGAAGGTTCACAACACACACACCATTCTTGTATCCAAGCACCAATAGGGGTGAAAAGGTTCATCCAAGCACATATATCACTATCGTCGGGGAACACATGTTACAACACACACACACATCTATTCTAAAGATCAAGAAGAGGGTCTCCCCCAAACACTGGTCAACCAAGATGTCGTCAACTTCCCATTCTAGATCGTCATAGGGGGAAGGATGATGAGCCTATAATGGTGTTATGTTAAGGGGAGGAGCTTTCGATCCTCCCACAACAAGGGCTAGGGAAGAGGGACCTGTGAGGTCTTTGTTGCTCAACTCTTGTGGGTCTAAGGTCAATGACTTTGTGAAGATCATTGACAAGGTTAGAACTTCATCCACCAAATTAAACATGCACTTAATGGGAGTTCCATGTTTTATCTCGATGGATGGAGGGGTTTGCACTTGAGGTTCACTACTAAGCTCACTGAGAAATTCAAGAGCGGTGACAAAATCAAGGGAGGTTGGGACTAGCTTTGTCGCTAGGATAGAATAGGTCAACGCAGGACCACCTTTTGGGGAAGGTGGTCTCCTCTTGCGTCCCTCATTTTTGGAGGGACCACTCCACCTTTTTCTTCATCGGAGGAGGCAAACTCCCCATGGGCGAAGCAATACAGGTGAAGTAAGAGGGAGAGAGAATTGTGGAAGATACGATTGAAGTGTTAATCATATCTATAGGTTTTAGAGAAGGCAAGACATCTAGAATGGATGTCAACAAAGGCAGATCCATGGAAGGAGTGATGAACACTTGCACCTTTCCAATTGCATGTGTGCTCACAACAGAATCTAGAAGAGATACAAAGCTAGTTTAGACAGAAGCAGAAGGGAGGAGAGAGGACACGAAAGGAGGTCCTGATACAAGAGCGGTTTTCTTCTCTTCCTTCTTCTATATGGAGGCTTGTTCATCTAGAAGAGCCTTTCATTGGTGCTTGTGCTCACGCGTAAGGTGGTTTCTTTGACCCTTCGAACCAGAAGTTGAAGGTTGCAAAGGAGAGGAGGGCTCCTTCTCAACCATGGGAGTATCCTCCACTATTGTTCGCAGCGGAGAGATAGACTCCTGGATGGGAGAAAGAGGAGAAAGTTGAGAGACAACAAGGGGAATCGACTCCAATGCCTCAATAATGGGCCTCTTCCCATTCATTATTTTAGGAGCAGGAATGGTATGGGTCCACGAAGGCTGGGACATAAAGGGCTCTCCACGAGGAGCTTTTTGTCTATCATACCAAATGGGCCTAGGCTTTGTGGGTAAGACAAGAAGCTCAAATGCAAGACGCTTGGCCTTTCACCAAGTGGACACCATGGGATTCTCTCACATATGCGGCAAAAGTAGGTGGTACCACAATAGAGTGAGAGGAAGCATCAGGCTAAACAATGGTAGAGGAAGAAGGAGGATCTCGAAACTACTTATCTTCTTCTCTTCTACGTGCCTTGGTGACATCACTATCAACTTTCAGATAAGCCCTATGTGAAATAGAATAAGGCGAAAGAGGGCATCTTACTTTCAGCCTAGAGAGGCCCTTCTTATAGTTTTGATATGTGCGATACAAGAGGTCCTTACTGGGTGGGAGAGGACCAATAGGTGCAGGCCAAAATTAATCCAAGGTATATCTGCCACGTGCAATCGGTGGTCTATAACCGGTGTCATGGACATTGTGTACTGAACCTCCATGAATGAATTTCATACACTTGTGTACAACCGAAGGAACTACATTCATAGCTACCAGCCAGGGGATACCTAGCTTCAATATGAAGAGTTCAGACCCCAGGATGATGTCAAACTTAAGGTTCACAGATTTAGGTCCAACAAGGACTGATAGGACAATACTCCCTATAGGAGGTACGAAAAATCCATCATATGTGCAGACGGTACTTTTAGGTGTATCATATCCATCCTTATGTAGTAAGTTAATTAGCATGATCTCCTTAGTTAATAATATTCACTTGAGATTTTAGATCAACGAGAACACTTGCCACGGTATTCCCATTTATCCTCGTTGGGATGTAAAGAGGGCATGGTTCCCTATTGAAGCCCATTAACAAATCCTATGAAGTGAAGGTTATACTAGTACCACTACTCATAGTATACACAGAGGGAATAGGTTGATTTAATAAAGAGGCCATCACACACACTTAACAGTACTTCCACAAAGCCTCCTAAGATAAGATGGTGACCCAATTTTGGTTTCATCACACAATACCTTCAAAGCCTTCCAACTACACCTACTAGGGGTCGCAGGTTGGGTTGTAAGGTAGAGGCCTCAAAACACTCACACATACAAAGCTCTTAGGATACAAGGAAAGGAACTTTCAGTATCACAAAATGGAACCAAAACGGTTCACGCCAGGTTCACCTAAAATGTAAGAGAGGGGGACCGACCACAGTAAGGCCCCAGGTCACGAAAGGCCAAGAGAAGTATGGCTGCCCTAACTTACCTCAGTTTAAAAGAGTGTTAGGATGGAAGAGATGAGAATGATGAGGACTATAAGGTCCTTTGATCACTTTGCAAACCCAAGAGTTGGAAGGAGACTAGGTGAGTTGGTTTTCAGGGTCAACTCTTTGTCTCAAGTAGCTCCTTGTCAGAGGATAGAAGCACGGTTTTAGAACAATGACACAGTGCACTGGTATCTCTCAGGTGTGATGGCGTTTGTACGGCTAGAAAACCAGGGAGACAAGGTTGGACCACTCAAAAATGAACTATCAACCTAGTTGAGAGCTTCTAAAGGTGTAGAATAGGACAATAAAATATGAAACATAAAGTTGAATGTGATGAAGAAAGTAGGTTACCGCAAGGGTGATGTAGATGATCTCACACAACAATCCTTTCGCTAGCTTGCTTCAAGATCTCTCCACCTACATGCAAAAAAAGAGGGAAAATGTTGGGGGGCTACCCCCATTTTGGTGTTTCCACCTCCACAAATAGCCAAGTTTGCAATGATGTAGAAATAGAGCGATAAAGAAAGAATACAAGAAAAGTACACCAAAAACACTACAAAATAGTACATGCTTACTCAACCAAACAATAGAGAAGATGAGAGGATCTTACCACCTCCATCGAAAGTGCTCAAGGCTAGTGGAGGAGAAATATGAGAGGAACTCAAGCCTCTGTTGCAATGGATTCATCCTACTCTTGCTCTATCGAAGTGATGGAGTGATAGATTGCTGCTATGAAGTGTGAAATGTTGTTTCAAAGCTTGTAGATGAATGCTCAAAGTGTGAAGAGATTGTGTAAAACTTGTGAAGAAGATGAAAATGGGTGAATGAATGAAGAATCTGAAGAAGGAATGGAAGAAAATGGCCATATTCGGGTCGGCCAACTGAATAAAGGCGTTACACTTCGACTTTCAATAGGAAGTGTAACGTTTTTGTAGACTCCAACCACAGGAATTTGTCAAGGATGTAAGCACACCATGCAGACATCTACACATCGCATAGGCGTCCCCGACAAAAATGCCTCCACCGACACTCAAAATAGGCGCCAAGTGTAATTTGAACAATGGGCTTATGTGGAATTAAGCCTCCGAGTTTGGTTTTCTAAAGTGTAAATGGGTAAAAGGGGAATTTGCGTTGGGGTGCAAATTCACTCCTATACATCAATTTTACCTTACAGTTCATGATAAGATGATAAAATAAAATGTGAACAATAAAAATAAAAACATTCAATAATTGTATTCAATGTGTGTAAAACAATGAAATGGACCAATATATAGGCTCTAGGATGCACAATTCAAGGTGCTAAGTGTCCTAGAGGAGAGCAGTAAGATAGAGAACTAGCTCAGCTATGTGAGTAGAGGAGTTGAATGAACTCACCTTGATAAAATGAGGTGAAGGTGGCATGTGCTCTTATTAATCAAGGAGATGTCATGTGCTCTTATTAATCAAGTAGATGACATGTTCTTGTTGTCAAACATATTGCACCCGTATGCTTGAATATTGAAATTCAACAATCTATTGAATCATTGGAACTAATTCCAGGCTGTGGGTATCCTATAAGGAATTAGACCTCCAGATTCTAGGCTGATTCCTATGAATTTTTGATTAATACTTGGGTAACTTGCTGGGAAAAGGATAAAGACAAACTAAAATCTGAATGATGAAACTTAACTATGGTGATGCACCGAAGAAAAATATGTAGACTTAACTCATAGAATGATTACTGACTATTTTCATTCGCACAACATGATCTAAAAGCTCAAAACACTTGAATGTTTTAAACAAAGGCTTTTAAAGAATCAATCATAGAAGGGAAATATGATTCCCATAACTAGACTATTTCGATTATTGATTAGCACAATGTTTAACCAATGGATTTAAACTTGGATGCATACAAAAATTCATTAAGGAGATAGAAATATTTAAAGGTTTCAGAAACTACAAACACAATAATCACTTCGATCAATCCTGCATGACAATGATGCTTGAAAACTTGAAGGTGAATTCCAAAAAAATGGTAATGAAAGGAGTCTTTCTGCAAAAACACACTAATTGACCTATAAACCTGCTATTGTATTAATCTGAAAATAAAGCTGAGTTACAAAATAATTCTCTTTGCAGAATGCAAAGGAGAAAAATAAGAACTAAGGAAAAAACAGTTAAGTTTTTTCAATATATACAAAAGCCTTCAAAAAGGCATGGAGGAGGAACTGAAAGTCAAACTCCAAGAGAGGGTGATAACTCCAAGGCAAATTCTGAGCAGAAGCAAATATCTCTAAAAAAGGGAGTCAAAACCATGCAAAAATAATTGCATGATGGTCCAAACTCTCTGTCAAGTCATAACTGAAACATGGAAAACTCGAACTAAACTGCAAATCCCTGAAAAGGTGGGCCTAAGCATGCAAAAACTACCTCGTTTGTATCAATCTGCCCAAGTGAAAAAAGAACTCCATTTTGCTTATAAATCCATGCATGATCTAATTAAACATTATTTTTGCTTTAAAAAAAGTTAGAATTAATTAAATGATTTATAATTTTATCATTCAATTAACTAACTTTACATGGATGAGAAAACATAACATTGAATTAATACATTATCTTCATTCAATATTTGATATTTACTCTCTTAGTAAATATTAAAGTGAAAACCAAAAAAGTTCTTTTAAGAAGCTACGAAGTTTCACTTTAAAATTGAATTCTATTTTTAGAAGACTTGGAGTCTTCGATGAGCTTGTCCAAGCACAACCTATATTAGACCTCACACCTAGCAAAAATTCAAATCGGGCATCACCATATATGTCTATCAGGCTACACCTTATCATTAGGATTTTTTGACTTACAAGTCATTACCATGGGCCAAGCAAGATGAGATGATATTAATTATTTGATTTTTGACAAAAAGATGGCCAAAAAGTCATTGACCAAGATAGGGCAGAGAGATAAGTCCAAACCCTAATCATTATGGACACCCTTCATGCCTATTTGAGAAGCCTCTACTCTTGTTGGGAACCCCCATGCTAGGTTTAGAGCTTTGAGGCTCAAATTTCAGTATCCCCTTGTTGTTCTATATCGAATCCTTCCTGGAAACCTGTAAGGTGAGTGATTGGAGGAGTCTTTGAAGCTAGAAAATGAGATTTTTGTGCGACTCACTTGATGCATTTTCTAGAATTCGGTCTAGGGCCTTTCTTGAGGATTTATGAGCTCTGTACCTGCTGGTAAGTCATTTCCTTGCTAGAAATGCTGATATTTGTGAGACTCACTCCTTCTGTAAAAGAAAAGTCTTTGTGATAGAAGATTAATTTTATATTTGATCTGCATTCCAAAGCATAGAACTCCCTTAAATTTCGTTGCTTCAACAGAAATACAAGGAAAAATTGCACTCTTTGAAATTGGTGGCCTTCATGAATATAAGCTTCTGTCACATTTCCGAGAGCCCTGTGAGAGCAAGCCGCCATTACTGGTGATGCATTTAAACTTTGTTGATACTATTGTCGATTAACCTACTTTGAAAACTCAAAAGGGTCCTTAATTTCATGAGCTAAAAGCTCGCTCCACCAGCTGCAGGCTTTGTATTTTTCTATCATTGGTTTTGTATACTGTGAAAGGCCGCCAGACTTTACCTCATTTTTTGCCATGCCACTATGCTCCAGTTATACTTCTTTTCTATTCATGAGGCTGCCATGGTTGGAATACCTTATTTCTTTTCCTGTAGATAGCCATTTACCATACACTTCCTCTCCATAGGCCCTGGCTATATCTGTATCTTTGTCTTTTAGCCACCATGAGTGAGCTCGAGTCTTGCTTGGAGGCTTTGTTGAGGACTCTGGCTGACCACTATTGTGCTTTTCTATAGCCACAAAAGGTAAACTTGTTGCAAAAATGAAATTTATCTGTATTTTCTATCAAAACAAACAAAACGTAAAGGTTTAACTTTGTGAAAGAAAGAAAAACCGCACCATGTACACTCCTTGATCTACAAAATTAAATTGGATTAGCTTTTTCCTTGTATTTGAAAGAGGCAAGGTCGTAGCCTACTCCTTTCCTGGCTTCTTTTGTAGTCTCTCCTTTATTTTGTAACATGAAGAACTCGGCCTCTATGTTGTTTTGATCATTCTGGGTATTCGCCATCTCCTACTGAAAAGAAGTATTTCATATATTATGAAATAGTAAACCATTTTCCTTGATTCGTTGTTTACAAACCTCCATTCCTTATATAAAGATGCATGAAAAATAACATTGCTGATGTGTGGGCCACTGTTGACATTGAGTAACTGCTGATTGCCTTTGTTTACAAATATTGATGAAGACTTTACCCTCCAAAGCATGCATGTTGAATTCATGGTTGTCGTTTATATGCCTTTGTGACTGTAATATCCATGCACAAAATATTGTATTTATTCCCTTATACAACTTTAAAAACTCAAATTTTTTTTGACAATAACAAACATTTTTTCAATATTACTTGCATTTTCATGGCTGCAGCCAGATCTGTAGATCATCTGCATTTATGATATAAATGAGATTTATGGAAGAGTGGGAGCGAAATAATAACTACCTCTATCGACTGTCATTTTGTGTTACTCTCCTTGCCCCTATAGGCCATAGGGCAAGAACTCCTGAGTAGAGGCCTTCGCATCTTCCTTACTGAATTGTAATGATTTTGGTGAACCAACAAAAGGATTTTTTTCATTAACCTGCAGAGGGTTTCATTCCAGGCAGGCTACTTCATGCATATTCTAAAAATTTCACTTAACATTCAGCCTGGGTCTTGATAATCTCTGCTATGTTGTTGTTCCATTTTGACTGTACTTTGTGGTTTATTGTGACCAGAAACTATGAGTTTCCTTCATCTCATTTAGCTCTGTAAGTTCAACATATTACAATTATATGAAATATAGATGTTGATTGTGCATTATCATTGTAACGAAACTGTTTACCTTTGAGGAATGAAGTTGAACTTGAGTTTTTTTTGTGAAACTCTTTGAGATAAGGTCGCTTGTTTGATTGTACTTTTAGTTCCAACAACTCTCTTTTGACTATTTTGACAATCTCATATGTAACTTGAGAGTGTATCCTTTTGATATGTCGGGCTCAACCCTTGTGGGATCCCGTTTTACTCCACATACTTGACAAAATGATCATGAACATAATGAACCTATTCCTGCACAGTGAACAAACATGTTAGAAAAATAAAAGAAGTTGAAAGCCTTCTCTTTTCTTTATGTTGTTTGAATATTTGTAATCATCTGATGGATGCCTGATCGACTATATCTTATATTTTTGTTGGTAGCACAATCATATGATAGGATTTGATCTGTATTTCTCTAACAACATTTCCCTCAAACTTGCAGGTACGCGGAGCTAGAGCTGAAACTGGAAACGGAGCAGGAGCTGGAGTTGGAGTCACAACTGAAAACCTCAACTATCAACGATTCGTCATTCCAGGCAATGAAGAATCACTTTCTACCCTATGCTTTCGTTATTCTCAATTGTATAGTTTTCTTTTACTCATGCACCCCTTTTTTGATTGTAAAAATCAAAACGAGTTACTCCCATGGCTTATGTGGGATTCTGGTTCGTACATTATGAATAGAAACAACAAAAATTATGCAAACTTATAATATCATTTTTTGAATTTTTTTTTGCATAATATCACTGAAATGTACACTATTATGAAAAAATGCACAATATGTGTATTTTATCAAAAAAATTTAAAACAAATTGTGTACCTTGGCTTGAATTTACAATTCAACTCTACATGTTTGAGTGAAAAATAGGTAACAATTCTCTTATTTTCTAATTCAACCAAGTAGTTGATATTAATTTCTTAAGTAAACTTAATATAAGTTGTAATAAATATTACACCAATAATTAGGAATGTGCAAATATGATACACATCAAAATACATGAAGATGGGTAACAATTCCTCACCAAACTTATTGTAGAGTTTTTCTAATCAACACCTTGGTTGAAACTCAATTTCCAAGGAATATTGTAGTACTGACTACATTATCCCAAAAAAGCATTTGATAATCTAACATGATTCAACATGCTCATTACTTATTTGACTAGCATTCAATTTTTGTGTTCAACTCCATTCTTATGCTCCTCACTCCCTACCTTCTCCATCATCATATGTGGTGTGTGTATTTCCTCTATTTACTTTCCTTTTATATTGGTATTTATAAATATGTTGCTTTGACATTATTTTTCAATATTAGTGTCTCCTATTTTGCATCAAAGATTTCCATTATTTCTATAGACCACTCTAAGTTTAATAGGATAGTGAAGGGGTTAAGAGTTCCTTTACACATTTCAATGGCTTTAAAATATACCTTATTATTCATTCTCATGAATTTGACCTCTACATTTCTCCATGTTCTAAAGGGGCATTTGAGAGTCTCACCTACTACTACAATATCATAAGGGGTATCATGTAGCATAGACTCTCATATCACTTTCCAAATTATTTTTGGAATTATATTAATATCAAAACCCAAGTCTAACAATTCATCTTTCAGTAGCCAACCATTGAGTTTGTCTTCAAGAAGCATAGGCCAATTCTTACACTTCTTGGTTATCTAATCCACATTTCTAAGTTGAGGTCTTTCTCTTTGTTCAAAGTGTTTCTTATTCCAATACTTTATGAACTATTTCAACTTTCCCAATAGCTCTCCTCTACAATGTTTTCTAGTCCCTTTAGCCTTAGAACCTCTTTGTTAGAAAATGAGTTTTTTTTGTCTTCCTCTTTTCTTTTCTTTTCTTTTCTTATAATTGTTTAGATTTGATCACCACCAAATTATATTTTTCCTTACTAGGATATTTCTCCTCTTATTCTTCCTTATATACCTTTTGTATTTTTTTATTCTTTTTAGTGACAATCAATTCCTAGGCAATCACTTTTAGTCTACTCTGTTTTTTCTTCTTATACATTTTCAAATAGCCTTCCTTTTGAGGCTTTCCTTCTTTTCTTTATACTCTTTTTATAGTCTCTCCTCCTTTGTCTTAGAGAGCTCCCCTATCTCCACTTTACTCTCTCCCTCTACCTTTTGAGACTACTCTACATTCAATTCTTCCCTCTAGATGGATTTCATCAATGCCTTAGCTCTATGTGGTGTGTTGGGCCTTAAAATCTCACCATTCTTGGTTCCCATTGCTATCATATTCTTCTTGAATTTTATGGCTTTTGAGTGACCAAATTAATTATGAGAATTATCACCATAAAATCCACACAATATCTTTGTTCTCTTTTTCTACTTTCATTTGTTTACGTAGTGACTAGAACTCTCTTAATTAAAACATGTTACATACTCTCAACAAATTTGACTTCTTCCCCCCACCATGGATTTATCTATTATTGTTGTTGTTGTATGTAACTCAACTTCCAACCTTTTCATTATCTTTATAGTATCATGGGTTCTACATGGGTCATGGAATTTGAGGCACCACATGATTGACACAATTCACTTGTCTTGAGTAGGATTTTCATTGTGGTTCATTGTATATCAACAATTCTACTACAATTTGAGATTCTCTCTATCTATATTGATGATCAACATCATTAAGGGGATTCCCATTACATCAAGGCTTCCAATTGTCTTTTCCACCATAGATTAGCAATGTAGAATCATTTAAAGCATGGATTTCCCATTCTTAAAAAAATCTACACCACAAACTCATTGGGTTTTTACAATGTTTTTTGTAATATTCCAATTGCAACACAATGGCGCTTTTGGTGCCCTTAATCACAAAAAATATTTTTTTATGTGTCTCTTACTACAATAGTGAGTATGTCATATTTTTGTTTTGGTTGGAGGGGAAGTTCCCCTATTATCTCCTTTGGCTATGATCTCTCTTTTTAACTTCAATTGATCTAATTCTAAATTAGCTTTCTCAAATTTAGATTTATTAGTAGTTCCACCCTCTCCTCCAAGATCGAGGCTCAATCTCGATTGTCATATTCCACTAGATTTGTGTAAGCTACAACTTTCATTACATCAATTATTGCTTTGATGTAGGGTACTAACCCTAATATATCCTTTAAAATTTATTTGAAGGTTCCACTAACTTCCTAACCACACTTTTAAAACACTAGACATTCTTTTACCATCTCATTCTTTTTAGCATCTCCCTTAGCTTTCTCAAAATTTCAAAAGGGATATTAAGGAATTGAAACTTGTTAAGGAACAAAGTTATAGGATTTACCCATGTTTTATCATGATTTGGGCATTTCTTAATTTACCATTTTAGCGCATAATCGCTTAATAGTTCCCAAAAATCCATATAATCTTACATTATCATCATTAACCCTGGGTTCTCTAGTATAAACTACAAAATAAATAGATGTTTACCAACCCATTTTATATCCTTTTCAAAAATTGAAAGCTTAAACCTATGTATAGCCATGTTTATTGTTCACGTATGTTTTTTAATTTTTCATTTTGACTTTTGGGTCTATTATAGTCCCTCTTTTGGCTTTCCTATCTTCTAAGTCTTGGATTTTCTCTAGATCCCCTTCTTTTCTCTTCCTAGGTTTTGTCCTCTTAGTTACAAATTTTTGTTTCTTTAATAGTTTTATGGCTCTACCTTTGTCTCTAGACAACTCAATCTCAAATAAATCTTCTTTAAGAATCTCCTCAAAATCTTTCACCCACTCTCTTTGTCTTCCTCTAGTTTTTGTAAGGATTCATTGTTTATCTCTTTCCTATTGATATTTCTCCACTTCGATGGCATAAATGATGGCATTTACTCCAAGAGATTCATCTCTTCATGTGGTCTCTTCATCTTTGGGGATATACCTTTGGTAAAACATCATTATTAAGACATTTGAGGATCAATAGTAAAGAAGGAAGAGAGACACATATGCGCAAACTCATAAATCATTAATATCATAAATAATTTACAAGAGTACACATAAATGCAAGGTGTCATAACAAATTTCAACCAAAAAATTAAATTACTTGCAGATTGTTTGATTAAACTATATTAAACCAAGAGACATAATATGAATAGGAAAATATAATAATCCAAGAATAAATTATGTGGTCATATATCTAGCATAATTCATAGTTAACCTATCTTAGGATTAGCTCTAAGATAAGAAAACATGTAAAGAATCCACTCATAGTCCAAAGACTCCAATGAGTTACTAGTTTTTGCAAGTGTGTTCAGAACTTTGTAAACTACTAATTATAATGAAATTATTGCATGTGATCAAACTCATTCTCAATAAGGAGTCACACCCACTCATAGCATGTCTCAATAAACCAAGTGCAAAACAAAGAGAAAAATTAGGTAAATTGTGTGAGCACCCATAAGTAATCCAAAATCCCAAAACATATGCTATAGTTATACTATCTAAAAATTAAACCCATCATAGTCCATAAAGCTCTCAAACTCAAAAAATGAAGACATGTGTTGGTCCTAAAAAAACTACTTATCTAGAAGGAAAAAGTGTCTATCCTCCACTAGGATGACTTAGGTCTTGTACTTTATAATCTCCCTCAAAATGGTGAGAGTGCACTCACAATAATTGATTTAGTCACTCTCAAATCAAAGATAACCACTCTAAGGTTGATAATTAGTGACTAACTAGTACTCATTTGAATCATGATGTACTAGCTCCATGCATAGTCATCAAAAGTTCATATTCATCTCTCTCACATTTGCAATGTTCAAAACTCTAAAATTATACAATATCTAAATACTCAATATACTTAATATATTAGTCACTCACTCAAATTGGATATGAATCATTTTGGGATCTAGCACACAACACATCCTCAACATTGCACTAATTTAGATTAATTGCTATCCAAAGCTAGCATATGTCACAATGTTGTAATATGTAATTATCTACAAAAAACTGACCAATTCCCAATGTCAATATGAATAGTCACTCATTGTTAGTAGTCCTTAACTATTAATCAATTGGAACAACTAAATATCAATCATAAAAAAAAACCATAAAAGGTTCATCAACAATGTGGCTAATAAGTAGTCTCTAGCTATCAATCTAGGAAAACTTTGCATCACTAAAAATATCTAAACCATGTTGAATCCTACCAATTGCATCAAATTTCTTAAAATTGAAACAAGCAGATCAAGTGTATAAGTAAACCATTGAATAACCATTAGAATATTCCAATGTGTAGGTCTAAATAGTACTATATGGGTCTAAAATGTGTGTGCATTGCAAGTTACTACATTGCATTAAAGCATTGTACCATAATCTTAAAGATAACACTTCTTAATGAACCACATAAATATTTTTTTGTAACAACTAGTTCTATTAACCCTCAAAATTCCACAAAATATTTTTTGTTTATTATCTTTATCATGTGTTTATTCATTTGTATACTTAGATACTTTTATCTATATGAGATAGGAATTCGTCCATCAGGACAAAAATCCAACCATATGGGTTAGGAATCTGTCTATATGAGAACAAGATTTCATTTATCTATTCGGGATAGGAATCTACCCAAATGGGGTAGGAATTTATCCATAAAGGAGAATACACTCTGGCTAGAGACTTAGACTCATCAAGACCATCTCAGTCTAGAGTCACTCTCTAAAGACTAAACTCTTCTATTGGAAGTGCACCGAGGTCATCATCTTTAAGAGTATATATATAAAAGCAGCTTGAGTCTCACCTTAGAATTCAACCTAAAACCTTGAGGAGCCAAGTGAATCCACTTAGGATTCCTTCTAGGTACACAAAGAATATATTTTATCTTGATATTAGGTTATATTTTTTCCCTTCCCTTAAATAAAAAATTCTCTTGAATGATTAAATCTTGTATTATTGATTGAGATCATAATCTTTCTTAGACACACCCTAAGCCCCATCCCTGAAAACTTGAGTATCCTTCATTTTCCAAACTGCCTACATACCCTACTTCCAAACAGTATCAAGGCATAAAATATGTAGTTTTATTTTGACTCTAAGTGTGATGTGAATTGTTGTGTGGGTACGCAACCATTTTTAGGGCCCCTTTTCCCCATACAGTTCTTTTGTGACTACTACCCACAAAGGGAAGCAATAAACATAAGTAAATACTTGTTTCCTAAAAAAAATGCCTAATCCTAAATATTGTCACCCTTTAAACTAAATTTAATAAAAATTCTTTTATAAAGATTGAATATCAAATAACATAAAATTATATAATCAATTTGGATCATTTGATTAATCTTTTATATTATTGACCCTTCAAAATGTCCCTTATTTCTCCTCGGTGATTTAAAGGGATGATGCCACAGACGTCGTTATTGTATCTTTATTGGGCTATAGATGTAGTAGCTCAAGCATGACGACATTATAGGTGTAAACGTGAGCTAGAGGGGCATCATTGATATCAAACACTACTAATTTTAATTTTGATTCTTGTTTGAAATATTATAACTAGAAAAAGAAATATGAAACTAATTGCTTTTGTAAAATAAATTACTTTTGAAAATAAATTAACAACAATTACTTTTAAAAATTGACACTAATTTACTTTCACAAAAATAAATTAAGACAATACTAATTATTTGGAAGTAAATACTAAATTGTAAATTCAAACTAACACTAATTTGATCCTAATTTACTTTTGTAAAAACAAATAAAGTAAGGCAATATTAATTATTTTAAAAATAAATACAATTTGCTTCTTTTGAAATAAGTATGGATTAACACCAATTTGATCACTAAACTATTATGCAAAATAAATTAATTAATTAACTAAGACAATATTAATTTTATGAAAAATAGATACTAAATTATTTTCTTTGAAATAACACTAATTTACTTTTGCAAAAATAAATAAATTAAGGAAAATTTATATTATTAAAAAAAATACTATATATTAACACTAATTTGATCACTAAGCTATTATGCAAATATAAATAAATTAAGATAATATTAATTATTTGGAAAATAGATATTAAATTACTTCTTTTTGAAAATACAATTAGTATACTTTTGCAAAAATAAATAATTTTCTACTAATTACTTTTGAACACTAAGTTTGAAAATGAACATTAATGAATTAGTTGAAATTTAAACACTATATTAATTAATTAATTACATGTAACAATTAAATTATTATATTATAGATTTTTTTAATAAAAATCAAGATGAATAACTCATAAATCTAGATATAGATGAATGAAGATGCAAATAGAAGAATGTCACGACAGGTTCACCTCCTTTGTATCCTTGTACCAACAGAGTAACAAGGGTCATCCAAAGAAAGCTCACAAACATGAAGACATGAAAGGTTCACTTCCTTTGTATCCTAAGGGGAGAAATGTTATCTATTGGCAATTGATCATGTTTTATCTTTAGGCATTCATCATTAGCATAAGAGCTCTCTCTTTATGGGGGAATTCATATCCTTATTTGGTGCAAGAGTTCTCACCCATTTAATTTCATTTGAGTTTGATCAGGTTTACAAGGTGATAGGTTGTTTTAGGTTTTCTTGGTCTTAAGGTGTGTCTATAAGGTCTAATAAAGCATTATAATGTATTTAGGAGGTCATTTTTGCAAAGCAATGTAATGTTGTTAATGAAGTTCAAAAGAATGCAAATATGGGTTTATGAAGGGTTTAGTGTGTGAGGTCTTTGATTTTGTTAAATAAGGTCTTATTAGACCATTTTATAATTTATTGGGTCATTTTAGTGGTCTCTAGGAGGTATTGCAGGCTAAAAGTGCAAAATTGACAAAATTGTCAAAGATGTCAAATGTTGTAATACAAAAAATACAAATTTCAAGAAGACAAAGGGTCAGATGGAATATAGAAGTTAGTTGGTCAGTTTGGAGGGAATTTTTTGAGTGGGAAATATTTAAATACATGTAATTCATCGTTGTATAAGGTCGTTGAAACAATTTTGAAGGAGAATCAATCAAAGAACCCCTGTTTTGCTTTAAAATTATGTGATTTGCATCCAAATTTGAATTTGTAGGCCTTTGTATGTGACCGCACAACAAAATCTTGATAAAAAAACTTTGGATTTAGTTTTATACTTGTCTTATCTTCTATTTGAATCAATTTGGAGGGTAGTTCATTGAATTTTAGTTGATTAATTGACAAATCTCTATTGATAGGCCTATAGGTGCAGTTTAAGGTTTTGAAGCCCTAAAAATGGAGTAAAGCCCATTCCATGTACTGTAACCACTGTGACTAAGTGGGATGGGAATAGGGAGTCAGAATGAGGATGGTAGATTGTAGGGTTGAGTTTGTATGAGGAGTTTTTAGGGAAAAAGTATGTCTGTCTTGAAGAAATGATGAGTTAGGGTATGAAATTGAAGGAAAAGTGACTAAGTTTGATGAAAAGTTGTTAGAATTGAACTTGTGAAGGTTTTGTGAGTCTGTACAGACCTAATTGAACCTGTTGGATTCCTTGGTTGTTTCTGGTATGTCTAAGAAACAAGAGATTGAATAAACCCTAGCCTTTTTGCATGTGAAGTGATATTTTGTTGGATCAACATCATAGAGGTCATGAATATAAGAAATATTGGTGGAATATGGTTTTTTGAGGCACAATTCGATACTTTCAATTGAGGTTGGTTGTTTATCAAGTTTCTAGAAGGTACTTCCTTTGGAAATAGGGCTAATTGGTGTCCTAAAAGCAGGGGCAGCCTATTGGTTTCCAAATTTGTTGCAAAGAAACCACATAGGACCTTTTGATATGTTGTGTCAGGAGTTGAGGTGTGTCTCAAATGATGATTGATAGGCCTCTATAAAGCCTCCTCTAAAATATATCTCTAAATTTTGGTTTTTGAGGGCTACAAGCCTTTAGGTGTGTGTTTGGGGTAAGTTGAGTTTGTAAGTGCATCTTAATCTTGTTAGATGCCTCTTAAAGAACATGTGAAAGATCTTAATCTCTTGATGTAGTTGGGAGACCCCTTGCTTACATCATTATTTTCTCTCTCCTACTGGAGGACATACATTGTGATTATGTGATAAAAGCAGTCCTTAGGGGGTCACATTGAGTCCTCCTCCTATCCTTCTTTCACTAGTGCAATTTTTTTTTTCTCTCTATTGGAGAGGGGTTTTTTCCCATGTGGTTTTCTCCTTTTCTCTAGTTATGAGAGATTTAATTTATTTGTGAATGGGCACCTCATCGAGCCTTGTAGTTGGGACTCATCCATGCATCCATCATTACATTCTTCATCAATGTTTTTTAGTTTCTCCCTAAGTTGATCTTAAGGGGGTGTGTTTGAGTAATTAGGATATCACATGATAATTTATTATTGGGTCCTTTATTGTTTCATTCACTTAATCCAAACTTAGGAGTTATTTTCTATTATTATATTGTGCTATTTATAGGTCAAGGTGTCTCATTTCATGAGATGATGACACTTGTCTCAATCTAATCAAATCCTCATCTAGGGTTTGTTTTATTTTATTTTATAAGCATTCATTTGTACTTTGTAATTTTTCACTTCATTCAATTCAATGACAATCATATTTTAATCTCAATATCAAAATTTTGTGTGATACTTGTGTGGATTCAATCATTTCTCTCTTGGTTGCATAGAAAATCAATTGCTTTGATCTCTCATTTTTTATGGATATTTTGGTTGTAGGCAATTTTTAGAAGCTATGGGATTTATTACCAACTCCAATAGTTCTTATGCCACCACCAATAATATTTCCAATAAATGTTTCACTTAAAAACACCTTATTGTGCCTTTTAGTTGCTATTAGCTCTCCTCATAGCACTCCCAAAATATAGGCACACTATATCTTGTATTAGGAGTCCTGAGAACATTTACAAATATAAATCTGGTCTAATGAATAAAGTGAAATAAATTATTTTGCAAATATTTTTAGTAAAAAGTGTGTAAATTTATAAATTAAAATTTATCCTAAACTTTTATTCAAGTTGAAATTGAATAATCATTGATTGAAATTGTGTAGATTAATCACCATTAAAAACATGCTAGGACAATAGTTTCATTGCAAGAACTAATAAGATATAATGTGTGCAATTATATCATAGAATAATATTACAATATGATGAAATCTTAAAAATAGACCACAAATAATATTGGTGTTTGTATCAACTTCTTGTAGCTCCCTAACTGAGGCATAAAGAATGTTGTATAAAACACAATGCATGATCTCTTCTCAATATAAAAATAATATTTTTCCAATATGCATCATCAACACACAAATATTTCCTAATTATTGGCAAACAAGAAAAATTATGCATCAATTTAGTGCTTGGCTAAGAATTCCTTACTTATTATCTATGCTATGTAAATCAACCTAGCCACCTTGTAGTAGTTGTATCTATGTCCATTAGGAAGAAGAGAATGTTGCATATTGTCATAATGATTTTTGAAAATTAATTATATTATCTAATTTTTAATGTGATATAATCTACCATGATTTTTTATTGAGAGTAAAGGTGGGATTTCAAAATGGCGCAAACCTTTTACAAAAATTAAAATGGATAAATCAATACTACTCAAAATAGAAAAGATACAAAAATACTTATCAAACAACGTTACGACTATAAACTAATAACAAAGTTACAACACCTCACAAGGAGCCAAAAATAGTTACTTAGGGTATACCACCTATAAACAAGAGACTAGTCGGATAAGGGTAGCATGAAGCCATAGCACTTTAGGGAGATTTGTACCCTACCAATATCTTTGTCCTTCATCTTATTGAAGTTGTTTTCCTTCTTGACATATCCATTTTTTAAAAGCTAATTTTGAATCAATATAAGTCAAGGGACTTCTAACAAGCCTCTCTTCTAATTCCATCTTCCTTTTTTTCATCTTTAAAGGAAGTTGCGAAGGGAAAGTGCTAAAACCCATTCATAGAGCTAAAAACATTATTTCTTGGATATCATTTCCCAAGCCCTCAATAACAATTTACCTCTCCCTACAAACCTCCTCTAAACTTCTCACATCTAGATGAGACTTGCTCTCAAATGTGATATTAATATTTTCTACATAAATAGTTCTAGTTGAAGGAAAAAAATCCTCATCACTACACACTATGGGTATCTTATCAATATCCTATAATTAAGTAGGAAATTTCTATTCTTTTCTCCTCCATAAACTTTGCATAGTTCTAAATTTTTGACAACTTGTAGTAACATTAGATTTGTGGAATTTTTCACACACCACCAAGGATTCTTCATAATCAATATATTGCACCAATTAACCTAGTTTAGAGGATAAGGTGATCAAAGAAGGAAGTTCCTTATCCACATCAACGTACACATAAAATATATCAAGCACCAAGGATTTCTTGGATTTGGTCACCGCATCAACAACAATGAGTTGAGTGGAGTTAGTGATACCCATCAAAAATTCTTCCTCCCAATAATCCAACAAAAAACCAAGGAGCCTAACCTATATAGGGACCCTATGAATTCCTTCTCCATATAAAAGCCTAGTTTCCATATTTTAAGGAATATCCCAAATTTCCAAAGAAAACCAAAAACTATCCAAGAGGGTCTTAACACAATCTTTATGGTTCAAGAATGAGGTAAAAATAAGTCTTCATCAATAGCCAAGATCTCCAAATGGTCACGAAGTTTCCACTTTCTCTCAATCCTTTTTCTAAAAATATTGATATTTGAACTATCCCCACTAAATTTCCCAATAAGAGGATTCCCCACAAAAAAATATAAAAAAATATGTGTGCACTAAATATTGATGTTAGGAATCTATTTTTATAAATTTACAAATTAGATTATAACTTGCTTCTTTGATAACCTTTCTTTGATATAATGTGATATGTTCCATCCGCACTCCATAGATGTCTGAAGTTCATGAATAGTCACCAATCCTACACCATGCACAACAATGAGACCTCATTTCAACATGTCCAAGTCACTAATAAAGAGTTCATTCTCCCATTCAATTCATGTATCACCCCTTTAGTTTCCTACTTCATAAAACAATTTGGAAAAGTACCCACAAGTGACATAACCTCCTTTAAAATGGTTGACAACCTTGCCACATCACATTACCAAAAGTCCCCTATGATATAAGAAAAATAATTTATGCCTCCCACACATATCATGAATTCCTTAGCTTCCTCAGCTAATGATGATTGTGGAATATTGCTAGGGTTAGGGTGTTGTACACCTTGCACAAGAAATAATTATTTATTTATGGTGAATTTTAGTTGGTGTGTTTAGCCACATTGAATGCTATTTGGGTCCACTTGCAAAGTTGTATATGACATTGGTTAGATATTTTATGTGGATTTCACATGAGAAAAATATTTAATATTGAGAAATTTAGAACTAAAAAGTAAATGTGGGATCAATACTCATGGTTTTAAGGAATGTAGTTTTACCTTACCACTTGGTTGTTTTATGTGATCTTGATCATATGGTTAGTGGTTGAGGTTGGTTGGTTGGCTAATTGGCTGTTTGGCTTGGTTGTCATTGTTTTGAGCTCTCTTTTGAAGAGGGTGTTTATCAAGGGTGGCTTGGGATGTGTGGATACATGTTTGGACACATGGAAGATGCATTGGAGGACCTTGATATTTTAGAAGTACTCATGAATACTCTATAATTGTAATATAATGTTTTTATTTTTATAAAATATATTGAGTGTGGATTCTTTTGGAGTCCATTTTTTCCCTCTTGAAGGTTTTTTTAAGGTTAATATTATGGTATTCCCTTAAACTTTGCATTATGGCTATCTTGTAAACTTGTATGTATGTTTTTCTCTCATGGGGATATGTAGGAAATGGTTTTATTAACCTACAATATTTTCCTAAAAAATATTAGAATTCATGCCATCATATGTAAGATAATATAAATTCAACCTTAATAATTTCCATGTCTCCACCCTACAAATGCATCCGTATGGTTATGAAAAAACACCACAAATTTCTTGTTGCAATCTAACATCATTCATACAAGTGAGACATATATAACATCTTTACCCCAAACAAAATAACGTCCCCACCTTGAATAAAAAAAATTCCATAGCATTAGTACCTAGTATATCTGGTCCAACATCCACATCAAAACATAGCAAAATATGCTATTATACAAACAACTCTACAATATCTAGTTCTCAACAACCTCACATTTTTGCATGGACATGTGTATAGTAAAATATGAAAGAGAAATGAGGAATAAAACCTATTTTGCATCTACCTACACCTCAATTTAAGCAAAAAAACCATAAAACATGAATGAAATAAATCATCAAATTCTCACCCACATACAATTCCTGATATGCCAATGGTTATTATGCTTGAAGGATTTGTGGTTGACAAAAGGATGGAATGTGGTTGCTCATAGTGCCTACATGAAATTGTATTTTAGACTAATGGTCCTTCCAAATGGATTATGGAAGGGTAGATTTATAGGTTTTTTCTTGATAGGATTGAATATCGAGATCATTTGAGAGAATTAACGAGTAGGATTAAGTTGGTTACTTGGTTATGAGATAAAGGATTGAGAAAAAATGAAAATTTTAATAATTATTTTATAATTTTTAGGTGTAAAAGTGGGATTTATAATAATAAGTTTTCTTTATAAATAAATCTAACATTTATTTTTGACTTTAGAAAAATAGGTAAAATAATTAAATATATTATTTTAATTTATTTAATTAATAAAAAAATGAATGAGTGGTAGGTGATGCTAGGACATGGGCATTTTTTAACTATTTACAATTTTCCTCTCTTTGAGATGGCATTGTATAGTTTCATTTCAAATAAAAATAAAATATGACACTTTTAGGATAGAAAATGGTGAAAGGTATAGGATTATGGGATGATGCCCCCTCAAGAGGGTTGGTGAGTCTGAAGAACCTAGGTGTGCTCTTGAAAGAAAAAATAAGGATGAAGGTTAATGATAGAGGGGAGGATAATCATGTTATTCAATGTGAGAAATCTAATGTTTGGTGTAGCACATGCAACATGATATAAATACTATGGTGATGATGTGTTTTTAACATAAATAACTAACTCAAAAGAAAGGGTTGAATGCAAACATGTGTTGTATGGTACTAGGATGTGGAATAACATGGTGTCATTGTAAAAAAAATAGTGCAAGGACCAATATAATGCAAACAAAATATAATACACAAAAGCAAGCAAGCCTTCATAATGATATACCGACACACAAGGATGTTCCCACTAGTTGAGTTGAAAACTAATTATTTGATTGATGATAGGGATATCAATTTTTATTATAAGAATAATGTGAGGATTGGGAATTCTATATCATGATGTTAGTGGTGTTAACAAGTACCTTGGGCTTGATTTTCACAACAAACTTAGTTGGGAAACATGTAGAGAAAAAAGAATTCAAGGAGGTTGGAAAGTGCTATACTCTTTGCAAAATAAATGTAGAAATGAAGAATTATGGGATTGGAAAACTAAAAGAATGCTTTTTGGTACTTGTCACTTTGGTAATTCTCTATGGGTGTGAAATTTGGGGCAGCAACATGTCAGATCAGAAATGGAGACAAGTGGAAAGAATACAAAAACATCTAATTTTAAGTAGCTCAAGCTCAAGACTGCAGTGCCTTATGAGATTTTATTGGCTGAGACCAATAATTTTCCCTTGGAATCCTCAATGATAATCCAGTTATTAAGCTACCTAAAGAAGGTCCAAAATATGGAGAATCATCGTTGGCCTAAGCTAATTGTGAAGGAAGAGCTGACTAGAAGAAATAACACCTGGATGAAACAAAACATCAAATGGATGAAAAAGTGGGATGTTGAGATGCATGAGTGTCCAAACACAAATGAAGAAATAAAAAACATGTGAGAAAAAATTAAATATGCTATTTGGATGAAAAAATAGGGTGTAAAAAGGATTATTATATCAAAGAATTCAATCCCACGAGGGACCATGAAGAAAAATCCTAAATAGAGAAAATATCAAATGGAAAGCATCAATTGTGAACTAGTTCACATCATCTTAGGTGTGAAACGGGCAAGTGGGTTGTTCCTAAAGAGGATTGGGGAAAAAAATATGTCAACTTTGTAACAAGGGTATGGTGGAGACAGAATGGCACTTCATCATGGAGTGCTCAATGTATAAAGACATCTGAGCCAGCTATGGGGACACTGTGCAAGTTGATAATTTAAATACCCTTTTTGAAAAGTCAAGGTTTGACAAAATTACAAACTTTATCATCAAAATACACTACAAAAGGGTTGATCTCGAATGGAGTTTACAAACTATCTAGGGCCTTTCTATAGAAGGCTCTTGTGTTGTCCTTGGGTCCCAATAGGCTTCTTTGGCCTCGCTAATGTCATTAAATTTTTTCATTTCATTTCATTTCAACAATGTGTACAAAGAAAGGATGGGGAATTATACATCTTGATGATGATAATTTGAGTGAAGAAAATCAAGGGTATGCACCAAGTGTGGATAATGTGATATATGGATAGAAAGATTATATTGATTAGGACTATTGTATTTGGATGGAGTTATTTGGGATACTAGGATTGTAGGAGATTTAGGATGGGTGTATTGAGTTGCATTTAAGTGATTGATGACAAGGGAAAATAAAGTCTAGAAACAAGGATGAAAGAATAGAGGGATTACTTAGATAAGGGGTAGGAGGATTATTGGATGGAGGTGTTCTAGGATGGGATCCCCAAGGACTATGTCACATAGGAAGAACATGGCCCATGATGAATTTATTGTGGTGGATATAATAAAGTTCCACAATAGGTGATAGAGAGAGCATCATAATATAACTACACTATTTATCCATTGATAAATAAGATCAAATCACATGTTGGAAATATAATCTATCATAAACAAAACCAACATCATGATTGATCGTGATAAAATTATATTGTTTACACTTTATCTAATGTGCACTATCAATATATATTAATTTTCTATTAAATTTCATTCTTCACCTTAAATTTTGATTTTAATTATATAACTTCATACATTTCATACATGTGTGTTCATTTGTCCTTATGTTGGTTTGTCATGGGATCTTGAATCTTAAGGGTTTGCATACTCCTAGATTCACCGTCACTGTATCTCATCAATATTTGGAAACTGAGCCCCTCTTGACATATTTCTACTTTAGTTTGAGTCTAAGTGTAAGTCCATACTCTCATTAAAGTGGTAGCTTAATGTAGCATCATAAATTGTCACCTTGACAATTTCACACTATGTTTTGCTCAACCCTAAGTGACTAGACCTAATTATACACCTAATTTCCTAAATTACGCATCCCATGACCTATTTTAACATTTATCAAGAAGTCAAATGTGCAAGACCCAAGTATACATCTAATATTTTTCTCTCGACACTTTATATCCCAAAAAATGAGGGAACTGGTCTAGGGCATCCTTGTGCCTTACTCCCCTTAATGTGGCCCCAAAATTCAAAGTGTTGGTGGTAGTAATCTATTATTTGAAATTCAAATTTTTATTGTTAGCTATCGAGATTTAATTGCTTGAAATTTCGACGAAAGGATTATCAAGCAATTTTGGAAGAGCACTTAGTATATTTCAAGATTCAATTCAAGAGTATTCAAGAGAAATTTTTTCAAAATTATTGCACCATTTCATCATCAAAGCATCATGCCAAGTTTTATGTGAGTTTTTTTATATTTATGCATACATTTAAATTTTGTGAGGAATAAAACTTGTAGGTCTTCAAGTCAAATTGCAATCAAGCCTTGAGATGATGTGTATGACTTTAGTCCTTCAAGGATATCATATCTAAGTGGTGAGTTGCATTGAGTTGTTGATTCATTATTCATTTATCATTTAGCCTCTATCCCTCAAAAGGATAAGCTCTCTTTAACATCAATTTTTCCATTGTGGATGTGGAAGAACCAACACGGAGTTTTACTGAGGCAAGCCCCTTTATGTCACAACCGTTCCTATACTTTTGAATGTGCAGGTGTAGATCTGAAGAGGATTGAAGAAATATTTGAAAACAATTCACTCATTCATGTATTCAAGCCCTACAATTTGACAAGATATAGAAACTACAATATCTCAGCAACAGATGAAGACTGACAACGACATCTAGAAAGAAGACGCTATAAACTGGAGTTTTGAGGATTGTAAAATCATATTTCAATTTTAGACAACCAGATTTAGATTGCACCATATTCCACCCAAAATCAACTTAGATTTGAATCACAGGTACATGCATGCCTACTTTATCTATTTTTGATCTTTAAGTTTGATTGTTAGTTTCTAGTTTCTCTACATTCATATCAAAATAATCCATTCTCATAGTTATTTAGTTGCATTATTGTATTTTCATTTCAAATCCATCTTCAATTCCACAACAATCACACACCAAGGGTTGATTGAATCGCCTTTCAAGTTGAAATTTAATCTCATACCCTTGTCAACCCCTAATTTAAATATTATATTAGTGAAAAGTGACAAATCATAGTTGAAACCCTATGGTTTTACTTTTCCACCTTAACAACACCAACACCATGTATTTGAAACAACACAACATACAGATTGTCTCAAAGAGGGTTAAAATTTAGACACCTAAAAATGACTAGCACATTTTTTTAAATCACCATCATCTCTCATCATCATTTCTTGTCCATCTATCCATAAATATTATTCAAACAATTTTAGTTATTTAATTAAGTTAATGTCATGCCCACAATTTTGCACACTACGCAAGGACACAACTATTTTTTTTAAACCACAACAAGAATACCTCTAATAATTGACAACCATGAATGAGAATGGCATGAAAATTAAAGGCATTAAACTAGTTGCTCATGCAACTACATTACAAAAAGCATCATCCAAGAGAGGGAAGGGAGAATAACGAGATCAAACACATAGATATCCTGCATGCACACCCTAACACGTAGCACAGGGTGGTTCAAACTTTGGGTTGGACTAGGTAAACAACATGCCACTCACTAAATTATTAACACCCATGGATTAAAGCTTGATCTAATGCTTACACCAATATGTTGTTGATAATAAAATGATGATCGACGCTTGGGTTATAGTTCAGGTGAATGATTTTAATTGAAGGTCTCATTATAATATGACATTATAAATAAACATACATGTTGAGACCTTATTCTTAGGCCAAATCGGAGAAGTGAAAGGGCATTACTTGCAAGGAGGCATGACTAGGGTTGGGGGTCGTGGCTCCTACAATAATCACACCACCCCATCACAGAGAAGGTGGGAAATTCCTTCCTCATTCTAGTCATAATAGTTTGGGATGGGGAAAGCCTAAGGTTCCCCATATATTTTATTTAAAATTAATATTTTATTCTATTTGTCTTTATTCAAGTTTTTTTTTTTTAAATCTAATAGGAAAAATGTACGTTCAATGTGTGCAAGGTAGTTATGAATATAAATTTCCCCAAGCTCCCTTCGGGTTAATTTTATTTTTCCTAAGTACCGGCCAGTGCCTCATCTATTGAAAAAATCATCGAGCTCCTTTTGCAAAAGGCTTCATCCAAATGCTACCACATCTCCGCTAGACACTCTTCATAGAGTTTTCTTCCTTCGCTCTTCCAATGGCTCTCGTCATGCCTCCATGTGTCAGCAATTCACACACTTCAAGGATCCTTCCTCTCTCTTCCCTATCGGGCCCCAACTACATGCCACATAGCATCAGTCCGTATACATTCCTTGGCAGCCCCCACCAGTAGCACCGTTTGTAGGGAAGACCTCCACTAGTCTTCACCGTGTATATTTTCATTGCAATGAGGTAGGAATGAACCAACGGCCCCGACATATCACCACGTGGATTTTCTAAGGGCTTTGTTGTGTCACTATCGAGCAAGCAACAACCTCACCTTAGCTGCTACATTTTCCAACAACCACTGGGAGTGAGCGACACATGTCGACACTCTGTTCTACTAAGACCACTACCATCATTCATAGGGGATGCATATGGCTCGAGGGTGGCCATGTTCATCGATCGAATCTTTTTCCTTTGTAATGGCTAGGGGAAAGCATTGTTGTATGCATCATTGCTCATGATCAGGGAATCTTTTCTGTTATTGGCTCGCTAGGCGATGGGTTTTTAGGTATAAATACTGCTTATTTTCTAGAAGAAAGGGTTCAAAATTAACAAGAAAATTGTGGAAAGACACCAGGCCTTTGTATTATTTATATTATTGCATAAGATTTGCAGATTGTGCCATTATTTGGCCTTTTTGTTTCTTAACTATTTGATAAGTCTATATACTATGCCATTATTATATTGAGTAATTTGTTCGCAAACTTCTATAATTTCAATATAAGCTAACTGATTAAGATCATGTCTCTAACTCTTATTTTCAGTAGATGTGTGGAATTTATTTTATGTAATTGAATAAGTTGTTCAAATATCTATTTTGATTTTTGTTGTTTTGTGACATAGCAGATTGTGGAACGACCCTTAAATTATTTCTCAAAGATAGGTTTATCTTTCCCATATCTACTTCTTGGCCCCTTTTTCAAACCCCCAAATTATAGAAGAAGTCAACTTCTTTAAAAACCTCGGGGTCACTTAGTTTAGCGCAATAGGTCCCCCTTTAACTAAGTTTTCCACAAAGGTTGTTACCTTGTTAATTTTCAGTATCAACAGTTTCTTTTTTCTGGCACACCTAGTGGGATAGATTAAATGTACCTAAACCTAAAGAGGGTGTATGAGCCAACAACCTGTTAGTAGGTCTCAAACAATGAATAATCATGGCTTGTTAGTGCCTTTGCTAGTAACAGTGTGAACCGAAACTCGTCCAGTGAACTTTTTGATCCCTCCACCAGCCATGTTAAAAATTGCAAACAAAAATTATGTGGCTTGGGATGTCGGAAGTCCCCTTGTAGCCCCAGTTGCACCCACCATTTGGGACCCTATCTTGGTCTTTGCTCTAAAATTTATACCTAAATTTATCGAAGATGGCTCAAGAACACCATCCAAACAAAAGCAAGATGTAGCAGATGTGTGTTTAGTGCATGGAGTTATAGATCAAAACATAGCGCTAAGGTTGCTCGTAGCCTCCTTCAGAGGGAAAGTGTTAGACTGGTACCACACTCTTTCAACTAACACTATCAGTACCTGGTATCAATTGAGAGATCCTTTCTATGAAATATTCTCGAACGATGGAGATAGGTCTTCGCTATATCATCATTTGGCAACAATAAAGTGGACCCCATTTGAGGCCATGACTAACTTCAACGCTCAGTCCCATATGACTTGGAAAATAAGCTAGACTTTTATCCATCAACTAACTGAGTTGGCATTCATGTTCTACTTGAAATCCATCAACACCAATATCTCAATGATGATCTAGTCTCTCGGTGGAACCACACTACCAGATGCATACACCATAACAGTCAAGGCAGAGAATAATCTGATCGACACTGGGAAGTTGTCGCCTCAGCCCATCATGCCTATATTTCTTGAAGTATTTGCTCTCACCAAGGAGATTCCATCTACTAGCGTGCCTGCACCTTTGTCGACTATGTACATATATCCAAGTGTGCCACAAAATGTTGCTTCTACATTCAACTCTTCGAAGGACGAGATAAGCGACATAAAAGAATTGTTGTGGAACCTAGCAAATGAAGTAACTACTATCAAGTGCAACCATACCACTCCTCCAAGACCAACCTACCAAAATTATCAAGGGGGAAGACCTTCCTACCAATAGAATCAATACCCAGGAGGCACACACACAAATCTACAGGCTCAGATGACCAACCAAATAGTGCCAGTACCTACTCTACTGGGATTTTATCAACCAAGTACAAGCAGATAGCTGACTACAGGGCAGAACAACCTCGCTGAAGCAATCAATCCTCAGTGCTTCCCTTGAAGCGATGCACATATGCCTCAAAAAATTTCATGTGGAAATTTACAGTAGAAGGTGGGAGAATATCATAGCCAAGGTTTGGTGCCAAATTTAGCAGGTTATACATATGCCTCTCCCCAAATGGAGAATTTGGTTCTTACCGCACAGATGAAAGGAATGTCCTTGGAATAATAAAATGACATAGCTCTCGATCACGCCCTTTTCTCATGGATGGAAGGAGAAGAAGTGATGTTCATGTACGAGGCATCCACATTGGAGACCCCATAGGTGTAATCCAACTACAACACTTAATTGAAGAGGAGATTCAAGGGTGAACAAGTCACTCCGCAGCCTAGAAGTGTCCCAAACCAGCCTACCAAAATTATTAAGGCGGGAAACCTACCCCTAGTCCTTCCACAATTGCTTCGTAGCCACATCAGCGCAAGGAGATTGTTATAACCAGGGCCAAATAATAGAAGCCTCCAAATCTGCCACCATTCAACGTAGTGGAACAATTGAAAAAATATTTTGCTAGCATATCCCTTTGGGATATCTTAGCCATTCTGGAGAAAAAATCATTACTGCAGAAGGCCCTCCGGGAATATGCGGTTGTCCAACCAATAGAGCAATTTCTCAAAGAAAAGGCTACTAAACCATCACCTCCAACCAAATTTCTTGCAAATACTGTAGAGAAGACTTCAAATAAATTCAAAGAATAGAGGCCAAAACCTAAGCCCTTTTTCTTAACTCTCATTGTGGGGAAGAAACTGCTACATGATTCCATGATTGATTCCGGTGCTAACACCACAGTCATGCCTCAGCAGATAGTGGAAGCCTTAGGACTTAGCTATGAACCCTTAAAGAGGGGGGTTATGCAGTTGGATGGGAACAAAGTTGAAACTATAGGTGTCATCAAAGACTTCCCCTTGACTATTCTCCTGCCCTAGCATCACAGTTCTGGAAGATATTGTGATCATAGATATTCCTCCCATGTTCGACCTTTGCCTATCCAGGGAATTCACCTCAAAGATAGGTGGATACCTTTCTTTGGATTGGTCACACATAGTTCTTAGGACCAAGCACAGAGCTAAAATGAAGATAATATCATAACCTTTCCATTTAGAACTTGTAGTTGATGAATCCATGATCAAATTTGAAGCCGCTCATACTTTTCACCAAGGAAGAAAATTATGGTATCGAGTTACTTGAGGATGTGAAGGTAATTGGAGATCAGACTGATCAAGAAGAGGTCCTTATAAGCAAATGCATAGATATTGATCCTTTTGGAAACTATCATGCTACCGGGTTGGGTACCTGTGTAATCTATGATGAAGATCAAGATATCCTGAAGGTAGTAAAAGACCCGGTGGTCAAACAAACCTCAAAGCTTTGGACATTGCACTTTGATGGTGCAAGATGAAAAGTTGGCGTTGGTGCCGAAATATGCTTAACATCTCCAACCAATGAAGATATTATCAGGTCTTTCTGCTTCTATTTCACTTGTTTGAACAATGAAGCCGAATATGAAGGTCTTGTGCAAGGTCTAAGCCTTGCAGAGCAGATGGGTGTCAAGAAAATAATGGTGTTCAAAGACTCCAAACTTATAATTAATCAAGTCAGAAACATCTTTTCTGCAAAGAATGTCCGCATGCGGTCTTATAGACATAGGGTATGGGACCTCATTGAATGTTTTGAAGCTTTTAACATCCACGTAGTGCATAGCGAGCAGAATTCAATTGCGGATCGCATTGCAACGATAGGATCTCAATTCGATTCTATCTCCAACTTGATTAAGAATGTACACTCTATATGAGTGATTGTTCAAACCTCTGTTACAGATAACAATCAGAGCTGGCAAGTGTTCTAAAGTGATGAACACATAGCCTCATTCATCTAGCAATCGAGTGCGTTTTTTTATCAGCTTTAGTCAAAGATTGAGGAAGCCTATGAAGGGTAGATCATTTAGTTGAGATTCAATAAAATTTTGAAAGGGATGGTCAATCTCGAGAATCTGTTCGACTGTGATGATGCAAGGAATGATAGGAGAAAATTTATGGCATACAGGGAGGACTACTCCAATCTTGAGGTCAGAGATGGAAGAAAACTAAAAGTCGGGAAAGAAGTTTTGCAACATGAAAAGGATAGAATCATGCACTTTTGTGAAAAATATGGAGTCGTGGCCTGGTCTTATGATGACCTCAGGGTATATGACCCTGACATCATCCAACACACTATCAAACTAACGAAAGGTGCTAAACCCGTATGCCAAAAGTAGAGGCCCATAAATTTGAAGATTGAAGCCCTGATGGTGCAAGAGTTAAAAAAAGTTGATCTAGTCCAATCTTGATTGTGTTTCCAATCAAGCACAACACATGGGTGTCTAACCTTGTTTCGGTCCAAAAGAAGAAAAGAGACATTCATCTCTGTGTCAACTTTCATGACCTAAACTGACCATCGCTAAAGGATCATTACCCACTACCTTCCATGGAATCAATCTTGCAAAATGTGGCAGGCTCGGAGATGTTTTCTCTCTTAGATAGCTTTTTGGGCTACAATCAGATCCAGGTTAAAGAAGAGGATCAATACAAGACAACGTTCACTACTAAGCTGGGAATGTTTGCAAATGCTAAAATGCCTTTCGGCCTCTCAAATGCGGGAGCCACTTTCCAACGGGCAATGGATATCACTTTCAGCAAACTAATCCACAAAATTATCCTCATGTAGTTAGATGATTTGACTATATTCTCAAAGTCTAAAGATGATCATTTTGATCATCCATAGGTGGTTTTCAAAAAATGCCAAGAATTCAGGGTATCGCTGAACCCAAAAAAATGTGTCTTCAGAGTATTGTAAGGCAAATAATTGGAACATGTGGTGTCCAAAAAAGCAATCACAATTGATCCTAAAAGGGTAAAAGAAATTAGGGATCTGCCCCTACTGGTCAACAAAAAAGGAGTACAATATTTTTTGGGGAAGGTTAACTTTTTGAGTAAATTTTTTATGATTTTGCAAGAATAATTAAACCAATCTCCTTGATGCTGAAAAGGGTCAGTTATTCAAATACACGAAAGAAGCAAGAGAAGCCTTCAAGAAGGTTAAGGATGCTATTTCTTCATCTCCTGTACTAGTAAATCTAGAAATGTCGAAGGACTTCATAATGTATGTATTCAATAGAAAGACAAGCATCGCTATTGTTTTGACTCAAAAGGACGATGGAGGAAAGGGAGAAAATATGATAGAATTTCACTCTCAGACCTTAAAGGAATATGAGACGAACTACAAATTTGTCGAGAGGCAAGCCTTTACAATTGTAAAGGGACTCAAGAAGTTCTGACATTTTATATCATGCAATAAGGTGATCGTTTATGTCGAACATTCCAGTGTATGCAAATACATCATGGAGGGAGAAATCACCGAAAAAAGGACCAATTAGATCACTAAGATCCTTCACTACGACATTGAATTCAAGCCTACTAACACTGTCCGAGGAAGAGGGTTGTGCGAATATTTAGCTCACAATGAAGAAATGGAAATTGAAGAGGGGCAAGCAGAGCTGGTCCTAACAAATGAGTCTGATCCGCAAGGCTGTTGGCTAGTGGATAGAGTAAGAATTATGCACACTGAAAAGTATCCGCCAGGACTCCCTTCTCAGAGTAGAAGATTCTACCAGCTACAAAACAACGGATACTCACTTATTAAAGGGGTCCTCTTCAAGATAAATTTCAACGACATTTTACTAGGATGCATCACCACAGAGCAAGCAAAGAAAATTCTTGGCACCTTTCACAGCAGTCTCGAAGGCGGACACTTCTTTGCCAAGACCATTGCCATCAAAATCCCGTGTGTTGGATACTTCTGGCCTACGCTATTCAATGACTCATACGACATGATAAACGTCTACAAAGAATGCCAATTCTTCACAAGAAGAAGAAAAAATTCCACAATGCCTCTCAATCTGATAGTAGAAGATGAGCCATTCGTGCAATGGGGGCTAGATTTCATCGGAATGATCAATCCTGCCTCTAGTGCCGACAACAAGTGGATTCTCACTTCCACAGACAACTTCATGAGGTGGACTGAAGCCATGCCCCTGAAGAATGCAACAGAGGCAGAAAATTGTGGACTTTCTCGAGGGGATAGTGACGAGATTTAGCCCACCAAAGACTATCATTTTAGACAATGCCAAGGCTTTCCTAGGCTCCAAGGTATGTCAATTCACACTTATGCATGGCATATTCTTGAAAAAATCATCAAATTACGAACCGTAGGGGAATGACCTAGCCGAGTCAACTAACAAAAATTTGGTCCAACTCATTAGAAGAATCAAGTCAGATGACGAGAAAGAGTGGCACAAGAACCTCCAGAAAACACTTTGGGTAGACCGCATGACTCCCAAGAAAGCCCTGAAAACTTCACCATACAAGCTATTGTATGGGAAGAAGGCATTGTTGCCATCTCTATGGAGATTCCTACACTACAACTAATCAAATCCCTGGAAATTAAAGAAAATGGAGCAATGGAGGTTCAGTTGGCCGAGTTGCTGGAAGTGCAAGAAAAGAGGGAAAAATCCCTAATAGCCATGTCCAACCACCAGCAAGTGGTCAAGAGATGGTTTGACAAGAAGGATTTGAACCAAAGTCTAAAGTGTGGGGACCTGGTACTCAAATTCAATGAAAGGGCCATGAAGCCTGGCCATCATGGAAAATTTGGCAGTGTTTGGGAGGGTCCTTTCAAAATAATTCAGTGCAAACAATATAATGCATTTGAATTAGAGAACATGGAACAAGAAGCACTAGGTATTCTGGTTAACGAAATTCACTTAAATTTGTTCAATTAAGCTTTAGTTAAATGTATATATTGTAATTAATTTCCTTCATTTTGTCAGTCAGTCTTTCCAATAGATCCACAATGCAGGAAATGAATAAATTTAGGAAACCCATTATTGTACAAGCAGAAAAAGAAAATACTACCCATGATACAAAAAATGAGCTCATTCAATCCATATTGTAGAGACACATGAAAAGGAGACAAGAGGTTTAATATAAGCAAGTATATTCAATATATATATATATATATATATATATATATATATATATGCTTTGGTAAATACATTTCAAAATGGCTCTAAGGCCATACGCTCAAAATTATAACTATATACTATGCAACTTCTATATATATGTACGAAATGGCCTTTTTTAGGAATATCTACACAAAAGGGGCAAAAAAGTGTTTTAAACTTTAATTATCCGAAGCAAGAGCATTATCATCAGTGGTGGGAGCATTGTTTTCACCAGAAGGAAGGTTATCACCAGTAGCAATGGGAGCAAGAGCAGCAGCGTCAGCACCAAGAACCAGTGGCAGAGGGAACATGAGGTTCCTGAAATCTGTGTACCAGTCCACATCGTAAAAGAACACCACATTGTAGCAGTACAACAAAAAGTGGCATGCACGAGTAGCTCTCTCTTGATGCTCAGCTAGTGAAAGAAGTTGAAACCCACTCAGGAATGGCACCCATGGTACCACCGTATCTTCTTCAATGTTCCTTCGCAGGTCACTTGCAACAAGAAGGCCTAGGCCATTGAATACATGGTTCACCACCTCTCCAAGACTACCAAGGTACTTCTTCGAAAAAATTTGGAGCATCAAACATAGAATCATAGCTTTAGGAACCTGAATGTCAAGAAAGAAAGCAACAAAATGGGAGCAAATATCAGTATTCACCTGATACTTGTCTTCATATTCAATACAATCTCTACCTAGAACCCATTTCATGGCTATAATAGCCAAAGAATACTTGTTTTTGGTCATATGCTTGAGGCACCTATTGAAATATCTCCTAGAAATGTCATTTGGGACTTGTTACAAACTAGCCTAATTGGAGTGTTCATGGAATCTAACTCTTCTTAGCTACCTAGGTCTAAGCTCTGTGCAAATTTGAATCTGACTCAGCTACCTAAAGCGATAATCCTAGCTAATCACCTAATGCCAAATTTTGCTAATCGCTAAGTGTGATTTCACTGTTGGGATAGGGCCTATTTATAGAAATATGTGAGGTAGCCTACATGCCATAAGCATGATGCTAATCAAGTGTTAACTCAACAATCCCACCAAAGGCCTGCTCAATTCTCCAACCCAGTTGCTTTTGTGGGTACGAATTGTTGTGTGCAGGTTTAAGGAGCGGTAATCAATCAGCACGAATTGGTGGCAGTCCGAAGTGATAGCTCATATGGATGAATGTCGAGGTGTAACACCGTAGGAAATTTTGAGCTCCAAGGTTGAACACAAATATTTTCTAAGTACTCATTACGGCCTTGGCTTAATTATTATTTTTGGGATATTAATTGCCAAAGTGTGCGAAAGGATAGAGAGCTTTCAACCGGCAGCTCAATTTCCTAAGAAAATCACGCCGAAGGATGTGATCACTGAGGTAATTATAAATTCTTGTCTTTTCAAAAAGGAAAGTAGTTCATTTCACATGAACAACAGAGCTAGCGGTACATGTTGAATTAAATGCGAAAAGGAAACTATTGTCTACCGTTTTAAAGTAGAAAAAACAAAGGAATGAAAAGCTAAGCATTTCATACAAAAGCTAAGCAGAGCAGAAAACTTCTCGAGTACGCAAAAAGATTTTGAAGTGAAAAATTGTTGAGAAGCCTAGGCATCGCAAAAGATAATGGTGAAGCAGCTAAGTACAGAGGTAAACACAGGAGATTCAATGCCTTGGTGTGGATTGAACCCAAATCAAGAGGCAAGGATTCATCTGAGTTTGCATTCAGAGCCTTGTGTAGTGTTTTAGGTTCCATTCATACCGCTTCAATGTGCTTTCTGAGTAGAAGCTTGTACAAATGGAGGCAGCCCAGGGTTCTCAACCAAAAATTCAAGGCGAAGGAACACAAAGTTTATATGATGCCATGAGTGTAGCATCGATCGCCTATGTCTTCCAAAATGTCTCTTATGCTTCACTTGGTATACCAGAGAAGCCAACATGGGTGAACACAAGGGTTGCAGAAAATAAGAATAGCCACATAAACCAGGGCTGAATTAAGGAGGAGTGGGATGATATTTATGATCTCATCCTTCAAAAGAACCCTAAGAGTCTTAGGGAGGTGGCTTGCGAAAGGATGAAGAGGAATAACGACCTGGGTTCCTTGGCACAGAAGTGTTGGTTCAGTGGGCTCCCACAATATATGGTCTCGTTCGTGCACCACTGCCCAAAATTGGTCGATGAGGCCATCAAGCATTTAAACCTGGCTACCAACACCATGGAGGGTCGAGAGCTAAGAGTTATCGTCTGCAAGGAGGCTATCTAGGATATGTTGTGCATCCCAAAAAAAAAGCTCCAAAGTGGAAATAATGGAGTCATTCACTCCAGCAAAGAGAGAAAGCATATGGAACACCAAAGATTTTGCTCTGGAATTTTGTAAAGGTCCAAAGAAGCTTGTAAAAAGCCACCCCAAATCTCGGCAAGGCATAAAATTTTCAAGACATGAAATATGCCTTCTCAATGATGGCATTTTTTAGAGGTCTAGATACTGACATATATGTTTGGGAATTTTAGCTAGGCTTGTGGTTCCAGTAGCAGACAATACTCTTTTTTTTGGTACGACTTCGCAGAATTCCTCATTCAGAAAATGTTGAACCAAATAGAGGAGTACGAGACACAACAGAGGTTCAAGTTTTCATCCTTCCTCATGCACATGTTTATGCATCAAAACCCTGAATTCTTCAAAAAACATATGGGGTTGGCCATATTTGATGAAAATCAACAGAGAATGCCAATATCGGTATGGACTCCTCTCCTCTCCACAACATATGACTATTACGCATTTTCAAATTATTTCTTGACTCTGATTTTGCAAGATTTGAGAGAGGATGGCAGTTTTTTGCAGCTCACCTCAGACCAGACAAAGTACATGCAGAATTTCACTCCAAAATGCATTTGGTTTCTAAGGGAGGATTTCACATTCATCCGAATGCATGGCTTCACCGGGGAACCATTTTGACTTTTGGCATGTCTTACAGATCAGATACGGGCCCTTGAAATGTTTTTCCATGTATCAATTATTGACTTCACCTTTTGTAGTAGAAAATCTAAGAAGAAAGGGTTTTTCGGCTACCGGCTGAGCTTTAAAATGGTGATCATGGCCAAGAAGCAGACTCATGACTTGCTAGAGGCAAATTTGGCTCATTTGGGGCTGATATGGATTTGAGATAAATGGAATTACAACCTTGACAATGACTTACCGAATGAGTTTGTCAAGGTAACGCACAACCCCCGACCTTATTGGGAGAAGCAGTGGAATCCAATGGAGGATGTGAATGACTTGATGGTGGACCTGGTCCATATTCCAAATGGAGATAGTTGGTTGACATGGCTCAAGTTCTATTTTTGGATAGGGAAATATGATAAATCAAAATAGATTGGGGTTACTCTTCGCAACAATTTGGAAAAGAATTACAACTAGAGCGAAGAGAAGATTAGAGATTTCTTGATTTACCGATAGGAGATCCAACACATTGAGGCCCCTTATGGAAATGGATGATATTTTCGAAATGGATGACATTTTCGACAAATTATGGAATGACGAGCATCCTGATTTTGACGATAGTGACGATAAAGACTCTGACCACGGAGGAGGCCGAAGAATGTACCACAAAAGGAGTGGAACCAAAAGTGGAGCTTCAAATGGCCCCGACGTAGCAAAAGGGGAAGGCAATAAAGCAACCTTGCAAGGTTTCTTCAAATGTGCGGGTAAACATATTGTGTGTGAGAAATTTACTGACTCGCACCTGGACCACAAAGAGGACCAAAAAAATGCAACCGCAACAATAAGAGATAGTATGTAATGCCCCTCCATGTAACCCTAGAGGAAGTTGCAATAATCAATGAAAGTGCAGAATTTTTTTTATTATTTAAAAGTACAATATAACATGAAAGTTCACTATCTATCACCAACCTCCTTTAAAGCACGAGACTAAGGTTACTTTTGAATCCCATACATAAAACATAAATACATACATAACATGATTAACTACTTAAGAAATAAATGTTCATACATTCCAAACTTGAAATTACATCACAAAGATAAGAAATACATCAAGATTCCAATAATGCATTAACTCACAAATAAGGTTTACATCACTCATTCCTAGAATGAGGTAGTTTATAAAAATGTGTTACATAATACATGAGACCTCCTCGAATACAACTAAGGGGTAATAAATTACAAGAGCCATCTGTAATAATAAGAAAGTGTGAAATAACAAGGTGGAATCCACGAGCTCTCCACTGGAAATATCGCCATCACGATTTGAAGATAAAGGGGACCCAACAATGTTGGGTGCACGTTCCTCCCAACCAAGTGGTACCTAAACGCCCACCCCTCGTGCTAGGAGATAGTAACAAGGATCCAAGACCAAAACCTACTACCTCTAGACACATGCTGACACACACTAACTCAAACAAACACAAGTACAAAAACCACACTAATACGAAGGTTACATTGTTTCCAGAGATGAACAAATCAAGTATGTAAACAAAACCATACACACAACCATGTTGTCATAGAAAGAGTGCAATCACAAAAATTGACATGGGTTATGGATCTTCCTAGGCTCTGACCCCATTTTGGGTTATCCTAGTAGCCTCAACCCATCCCCAACCCCCATACTCACTCATGTGGATTCAAATACCTTTCAAAAAGACAAGGTAGATGACCTTCGCCATTCTAGGCCTTCCCACTCATCCCAAGCACAAACGAGCACTTGAGTCCATGAGTGAGGCTATCTTATCTTATTTAGTGTGAGATACTACCCAATCCCCTAAATACTTTAATTATTTTTTCACTTGATTAACTACTTCTGAAGGTTATCCAGTTTACCTCTTTAGGGCTCCGGCCCCTAACGAAAGCCACTCTTCTACTTGACAACACACATAACAAACCAACCACCAAGGGTACCATAGTGCACACAAAACTAGATAAAATAAGCCACTCCATACATAGGAGGAAAAATGTAACAAAATCCACTCCAAGAATTGGAGGAAACACATGACAAATCCACTCCAAACTAAGAGGCAATACATGACAAATCCACTCCAATCTAGGAGGCACAAATCCCCATTCGTGGAAACCAGGTAATTTTTTGACAACAACAAACGCACTACACAAGGGAATAAAAATGGGTTGACATTACAATACGACAACCCCCAAATCTAAATATTCTTTTGGAAGACTTAAAAATTATTGACTAACACTTAAACCAATTTCCCCAAATAAGTAAACAGAGGAAATAACATGCAAATGGAATCATACAGGAAATAAACTACTTTCGGATATATTAAATCCATTTTTCCTCTATAATGAATTTACAGTAAAAATAATTGCCCAAGTAAATAAATAAAATTAAAGCCTCTTCACAACCAGAGAAGGGAAATTTTAAATTATCAATTAGTCAATTTCCTCGATTAATTTTAAAAGAATAATAATTTCACAAAAATAATTCTTGGACTTGTGCATATATGCATGCACCAAATTTAAATAAAATCATTAAAATATATATTTAAATATATATACATTGAATATCTATATATATATAATTAAATATATGCCCAAGATATATAAATTAAATATATTTATATCAGATCCGCCACTTGTAGGTGGGTTGGTCGAGTCTTGGGGTTTTCTCCCTCGAGGACACGGGTTCGACTCACCTTCGTAGTGGAAAAGGCGGGGGTCAATATGCTACGACCAGGCCAACTCTGCTGACCCAGGGTAATAACGGTTGGGATCACCATACAACCTTTTCTCGTTAAGGGGTAGGTTTGGGTTAATCCAATTTCTAGAAGTTGTGAAGCGCCCAATGGGAAAATCCTTTGGAAGGGTGGTGGAAGATAAACTTTGATGGTGCCTCGAAGGGGAATCCAGGACCATCAGGAGCGGGTTTTATAATCAGAGATTGGAAAGGAGGAGTGATTTCTCTAGGAGAAAAAGAATTTATGGATGGAACAAACAACATGGCAGAAGCACAAGCGGCTTTAGTAGCGATTAAATGTGGAAAGGTTTTGGGTGCAACTAAGATCCACTTGGAAGGGGACTCCATGGTAATCATCCAAGCAGTAATGTCAGCTTTCATCCATGCATGGCATTTGCAGAATTTAATCGAGAAAATTAGAGAGGATTTGACCACCTTGGAAAGCTTTCAAGTGAGTCACATTCATCGAGGTGGCAATAATGAGGCAGACATCCTTTCAAAGTGGGTAGTATCTTTTGGTGAAGTTGGCAAAGTTAAGCTAGAGTCTTTAAGGGAGATTGTGTTAGAAGATTTGGATGATGCAAGTTGGTGCCTAGAGTTAATTGCTCGGGGTGGCAGCAATTGTGATCAAATGCGAAATGACCAGCGAGTGCACATGAAACCGTGTATGGTAAGGGAGGTACAGGAGCATTAATTTTTATCAAATGCGAGGAGAAGACTTAAACAGTTGTAAGATGCATTTTTTATTTCAAGAAAAGAAAACTCTCTATTGTGGTGATAGAGGCATAGTTGATGACGACTTAGAGCTATGTAGGCTAATTTCTCATTTCGTTCTTGTTGAAAACTCAACCCATTTTTTGGAGAAGTCTCAGAGAAGAGGATGGAGAGCCTCCTCCTAGGGGAAAATAAAAGATTGGGCTAGAGTGTGTGAATGATCCTTGGGAGTGGTTTTGACCTATTGTCGCATAGACCAAGAACTAACCTGGATGTTTATTCCTTAATGGCCGCATGGGGTTTGGATCTTGGAGAACCAGTGGAATTGGTAAGGAAAATAATGAAGAAGTATGTGCATAAAGATTTTCTTCTGAACATTGAGTCAATTCTGGAGTGGGCGGTTCCAGGGGTTGGTTTAGATCTTTTTGAAGGCGTTGTGAATGAAGAAATTGAATTTATTTTTGGCTCAGTAGGGATAAATCCATTTATAAGATGGCCTGAGGATAACTTTAAAGAGAGGTGTCGTGAGGAGGCTCAGTTGGGCTGGCAAGCCTTAAATTTTTTTACAGAGATAATGGAGCTAGATGAACCTATTGAGAATACTAAGGAAGAAGCACAGGTGGAGTTGGCAATGAAAGAGCTGAAGTAGAAGAACAAACACCCACAGAGGAAGAGGACAAAGAACTAGAAGAAACGACAATTCTAAGCTTTGGGCGAAGGTTCGTCGGGTGCAGGTGTAGTCATCGGGTGGAGGTGTAGCCATGTAGTTAGATTTTGAAATGTTTCTCTCAAGATTTTTGGCTGAAAATGCCAATCTTTTTGTTTAGAGATGGATATAATTGTAATTAATAGTAGTACTATACAGTAGTTTGGGCGTAAACTTTGTAATGGGTTAATTTTGCTACTAATGGAGGGTTGGGAAGTTGGGTTTGGTGGTATAGGCTAGTGTTTTTGGTCATGTTAATATGACTATGTAGTTGTTGTTTAATCCTGTTTTGGAAGGTAAAGACTGAAATATGGATGTAATCTCTTTTCAAGCAATACAATCTATTCAAGTTACCAACCAAAAAATAAAATATATATATCAAATAAATTACAAAGGAAATAAATTATTAAAATATATATTTACATAAAATATAAACCAAATATATGTATATATATATATATAATATATATAATATATATTATATATATTAACATTTTAAAATATACAAAATCGAAACATATTTTATATTGGCAAACGATATTAATCTAGGCAGACAAGTTTATAAGGGTGCCTAAATGTACACTATACAGCCGATCGACCCTTTGACTTTGGGGGCAATGTTGCCTTTGGTAGCACTCCATCCACTCATTTGTGGAGGGTGTTGCCATGGCAACCGCGCCTCCCATGAAGGTATGGTAGGGTGTGCACAACACCCCACCCATTATATATATATATATATATATATATATATATTTATTCAACAAAATACATTAAAGCATTTTGTAGTACGAACGGATACCATGATTACATACACCCATTTCAATTTTGATTCTTTAATAATTAAATATATATATTGTATATATATGTGTATGATAAATATATACACATATATGTATATATGTATAATATATACATTTAAGAAATTCAACACAATAGATTAATTGGGGAATTTTTTTTCAAAAAGGCCATCTATAGGAAAACAATTCTACAGAAACTAAATTCCTTCCCGACTAAAATTTTATTTCCAGATCCCTAAGTGTTTCTTTGTCAATTCATCTAAATTCACAATAATCCCAATTAACAATTTTTCTATAGTTTCCCCAAATAATTTCAATCTACAAAGGAATTTTTTCTACAGAGGATTTTTATATACGACAATAACAATTTTTAAAACAAAGCTCAAACTTAAAATTTTGCACATACAATATTTTACAGAGAAGATCTAAACTAGAAGATTTTCAATATAAACTAAACAAAAATTAAAGAATGAACCTGTAGTCCAATTCCTGTAGATTTGTAAATTTGAAGTAGTGCCTCCTCAACAGATCCAAGTATTTTTTTTCTAGACAAACAATAGCTTCCTTCAGAACAATACAAGTTCCCATATGCAACAACAACTTGCGAGAATAAGTTTATCTAAGAATTCAAGAACACAAAACTTCTTTCTACAACAATTCTTCAAAAATTTCTAGGACACATGCAAATAAAAAAAGACTCCTCCTCTAATATTTTCCCCAACAAACAAAATATCCCCGTGCTTCTGTCATGAAAAATCTTCTCACTTCTTCCGTTAAAGCCACAATTTTCTCCCCATGAATAAATTTCCAACCCCTCATAAATTCTTCTAACACATGTTAAAACTCAAAAAATATCTTTATCAGATATTTAAAATTAAGAACATTAAAGAATTTCAAAATATTTACCATTTCAAATTTAACTTTAATTAAACTAATTTAATTAATTAATAAATAATATGATCCTAAGATTAGACTATTTACCAATTAAAATTAATTAATAAATTAATTAATTTACTACTTCTAACATTAAAATAAGATTAATTTAATAATCATCTTAAATAATTAAATCCATTAAATTCCCTTTTTTAAACTTTTCAACATAATAATTCGAAGCAAAATAAACAACTTTTAACAAGCAAAACCAACTAGACCAAACGACACACTGAGACTAGGGTAAAGGCTTGACACAATAATCTTAGCTACTATCTCCCAATCAACATTACCATTGGGTGGACACGCTCAAACCTGTGAAGCCAAGTGGAGTCAATGTCATGTACCTGCAAACTTGTAAACAAGGCATAAATATAACATGTATATATACATCATAATAGAACACACCGTGAAGAGGAAATCATGGAATCGTAAGGCACTTGCAAGCGAGTGATTCAATTTTGTCCCCTTCACCAATACACTATCACGAAACAAACAATTCTAACATATATAATCTACTCATGTGCAAATAACCATGTTATTCAAAATAATCATTATGCTAATCAAAGGCATGTCAAATGATAACATCGAAATAGAGTAACATCACATCATCACATAAAATCCACACCGCTCTATAAATAGCGATAAAATAATAAACAAGCAATCATAGTATATCAAAGTCTAAGTGCAACCAAAAAACAAAGCAAAACAAGGTAAGACACTGTCTAATACAAAGAGAAAAATGGAGGAGTGCTACATCCTCCCCCCTAGGGTTGAGCTTACTCCTGGAATCCTACAAACAAATAGTGATATAACTCCCTCATCCTAGCTGCATCATCCCAGATAGAAAAATTACCATCCCTAGGATCCCACTAGATCCTCACCTGATCAATATCTTGACCCCTGAGGATGAGTATCTTGTGCTCCGTGTCCACTACCAAAAGTCTCAACAACTACTCCCTGATACCCAACCTGGAGGTTATCAACCACAGTAAATGCTCGATGAGACTTGCCTGCATCACCTACCATCGGCTCAGAAACTACTAGCCCCTGACCAAAACCAGTAGTGTTCCTCTATGGAAAATGCCTAGTAATGTGGCCCTGTTGACTGCAAGAGTAACACCCTATGTTACGTCCAAAACCCTTGTCACCTATAGGTGCACTGGAATGTTGTACACTACCCCAGTTAGCCATAGACTATGAACTCTAAGCCGGCTGCTCCTGACAGTTGCGCTTATTGTGCCACCAATCTCGGTTCCTCCTAGGTTGAGAATCATCACCATCTTGATGAGACTGGGAATCCTTACGTTTCCCTAGTGCACTCTATTGCTGTCCACTCTAAGTAGGACCTTGCTGAGTCTTGGGTGGTCTAGCTCCCTGAAATTGACCACTACGAACACTAGGCCCTGCAACAAATCCACTTCCAAACTGAACTTCTTTGTGGCCACCCAATGCCATCTCTAAATTCTCCTCAACTAACCTCGCCTCCTCCACTACCATCAACATGGTTTTAGGTTCGAAAACCCATACACCTCCGTTGATTCGGGCATTTAAGCCCCTAAAAAAATGATGGACAAGCATGACCTCGTCATCTCCAATATCAATGAACTGATTGAGCTCATAAAAATGACACTCATACTTCTCTACCAACATCATCAATTGGCACAAGGAATGAAACTCATCACCTCGGCGCTGATGCTAGTGATCTGAAAGGAAATAGGCTCTGAACCTCTCTAGGAACATGTCCCATGACACAAAATTAATTTTGATCCAGAGCTTTTTCTCCTCTATCCTCCACCAAGTGGACGTGAATCCTCTCAAATACATAATCGTACACCGAGCTTTGGTATTGCTACCATATGGGTGCATGGAAAAAGCATCAGTTAAGGTCAATAAGCCATGTCTCTACTTCAAGGACACTGCCACATCCGTCAAATGTAGGTGGACGTGCTCTGAGCAAGTCCGTCATATGTGTAGCTACTACTGCCTCAGACTAAACTCTCTTCAGGATTACCCTGATCACCACCTTGTCTCTGCCCAAGGAGAGCCAATACCTCCTCTAATATCCTGCGCAACTGTGCACCCTCGATCCCTGGAGGATCCTGCTGTTGATCTCCGCCCCTTGGGGCATTCTATGACACATGATGCTCCTCATGATCTAAATCATATGGTACATGAGGAGGGGAATTGTGTTGACTCCCTCCACGACCACCTACACGGCCATGACCTTGATCTCTACCTCATCTGCATCTAGAAGGCATGATCCTACACAGACACATCAAGGTATTAGACAAGGTAGACACTTAAAACCTACACAACTAGAAACTTAATGGGTTCATCATAATCCCAGAGCACCCAGTGTTTAAACCTGGGCTCTGATACCATGTGTAATGCCCTACCACATAACCCTAGAGGAAGTTGTAATAATCTACAAAAGCGCACAAAATTTTATTTATTTAAAAGTACAATATAACATGAAAGTTCACTATCTATCACCAACCTCCTCTAAGGCACAAGACTAAGGTTACATTTGAGTCCCATACATAAAATGTAAATACAACCATAACATGATTAACTACTTAAGAAATAAATGTTCATACATTCCAAACTTGAAATTACATCACAAAGATAAGAAATACATCAAGATTCCAATAATACATTAACTCACAAATAAGGTTTACATCACTCATTCCCAGAATGAGGTAGTTCATACAAATGTGTTACATAATACATGAGACCTCCTCAAATACAACTAAAGGGTAATAAATTACAAGAGCCATCTTTAATAATAACAAAGTGTGAAATAACCAGTTGGAATCCATGAGCTCTCCACTGGAAATCTCGCCATCACGATCTAAAGATAAAGGGGACCCAACAATGTAGGGTGCATGTTCCTCCCAACCAAGTTGTACCCGAAGGCCCACCCCCCATGCTAGGAGATAGTAGCAAGGATCCAATACCAAAACCTACTACCTCTAGACACAGGTTGACACACACTGATTCAAACAAACACAAGTACAAAAACCACACTAATACAAAGGTTACATTGTTTCCAGAGATGAACAAATCAAGTATGTAAATAGAACCATACAAACAACCACGTTGTCATAGAAAGAGTGTCATCACACAGCTCAACATGGGTTACCCAATGCGGATCTTCCTAGGTCCTGACCCCCATTTTGGGTTATCCTAGTAGCCTCAACCGATCCTCAACCCCCATACTCACTCATGCAGAATCAAATACGTTTCAAAAAGACAAGGTAGATGACCTTCGCCATTCTAGGTCTTCCCACTCATCTCAAGCCCAAACGAGCACTTGAGTCCATGAGTGAGGCTATCTTATCTTATTTAGTGTGAGATACTACCCAATCCCTAAATACTTTAATTACGTTTTCACTTGATTAACTACTTTCGAAGGTTACCCAGTTTACCTCTTTAGGGCTCTGGCCCCTAACGAAAGCCACTCTTCTACTTGACAACACACAGAACAAACCAACCACCAAGGGTACCATAGTGCACACAAAACTAGATAAAATAACCCACTCCATACATAGGAGGAAACACGTAACAAAATCCACTCCAAGCATTGGAGACAACACATGACAAATCCAATCCAAATTAGGAGGCAATACATAAAATATCCACTCCAATCTAGGAGGCACAAATCCCCATTCATGGAAACCGGGTAATTTTCTCACAACAACAAATGCACTACCCAAGGGAATAAAAATGGGTTGACATTATAATATGACAATCCCCAAATCTAAAGATTCTTCTAGAAGACTTAAAAATTATTAACACTTAAACCAATTTCCTCAAATAAGTAAACAGAGGAAATAACATGCAAAGGCAATCATACAGGAAATAAACTTCTTTCAGATATACTAAATCCATTTTCCCTCTATAGTGAATTTACAATAAAAATAATTGCTCAAGTAAATAAATAAAATTAAAACCTCTTCACAAATTCTTCTACTAGCTTTTTGACTTGTGCATATATGTATGCACCAATTTTTAAATAAAATCATTAAAATATATATATACATTGAATATATACATAATTATATATTTATATATATAATTAAATATATGCTAAAGATATCTACATTAAACATATATATTAGATAATTTACAAATGAAATAAATTATTAAAATATATATTTAATATATATATTATATATACATATATATTTACATTAAATATAAACCAAATATATGTATATATAATATATACATTAACATTTTAAAATATACAAAATTGAAACACATTTTATACTGGCGGACATTATTAATCTGGGTAGACAAGTTTATAAGGGCACTAGACTATACACTGTACAGTCGGTCGACCCTTTGACTTTGGGAGAAGCACTACCTTTGGCAGTGCTCCCTCCACGTATTTGTGGAGGGCCCTACCATGACAGTTGTGCCTCCCCATGAAGGTGTACGATGGGGTGCGCACAACACCCCACCCATTTTTTATTTTTTTTATTCAACAAAATACATTAAAACATTTCATCGTACAGACGGCTACCATGATTACATACAACCATTTCAATTTTGATTCTTTAATAATTAAATATATATTGTATATATATATGTGTATGATATATATATACACATATATGTATATATGTATATTATATATATTTAAGAAATTCAACACAATAGATTAATTGGGGAAAAACTTTTCAAAAAGGCCATCTACAGGAAAAAAAATCTATAGAAACTAAATTCCTTCTCGACTAAAATTTTCTTTCCAGATCCCTAAGTGTTTCCTTCTCGGTCCATCTAAATTCACAATAATCCCAATTAACAATTTTGCTATAGTTTCCCCAAATAATTTCAATCTACATAGGATTTTTATATACGACAATAACAATTTTTAAAACAAAGCTCAATCTTAAAAATTTGCACAGACAATCTTTTATAGAGATCTAAATTAGAAGTTTTTCAATATAAACTAAACAAAAATTAAAGAATGAACTTGTATTCCAATGTCTGTAGATTTGTAAATTTGAAGTAGTGCCTCCTCCACAGATCCACGTATTTTTTTTCCAGACAATCAATAGCTTCCTTCATAACAATAAAATTTCCTATACGCAACAACAACTCTCGAGAATAACTCACTAACTCATTTAATTGAAAAATCGGACGAAAATTTTCCGATGAAAGCTGTATAATTAGATGTATCATCGAGTACTTGTGATATTCAATGTGAATTTTTTTTTTTTTAAAATTTTATCCTCGACGTTCATCAGAATTTTGACGAACCTTATTTTGCATCAAAGTTTCGACGAATATTTTTTGCTGAAATTTTGATAGACTTGCAAAGTTAAATTGTGGCTGACATAAATAAAATCGAGCTCGACTATTTATTGCAACAGTGTTTTGCTCAACGATTTTCTTGGGAAAAATTAAAAAAAACTCAAGAAGATATCGCCAGGTTGAGGGTAGTCATTGTCTTTTTCCAAAATTCATTTGTGAAGTCATACTTGTACTTCCACGTTTGAAAATCATATTTTAAAGCAACATCTCATCAGATTTCATTTTTAGTCTTGTGCATTTTCAGAATTTCATTTCCAGATTTTAGACCCGACTTCACAAATTCTTTATAAGGGAATTTTTTATAACTAATGGAAAATTCTTGATGGATTTGGACAAAGATTATATTTACAAGGTTTCAATTTTAACCCTAATGATCAATTTTCAATAGATTTGGGAGGCATAACTAGATAATATCAAAGGCATAAGGATAGCTATGTAGAGTGAAATAGTTGTCAAGATTCAGGCCTAGAGGGTTGAACAAAGAATTGAGAATGTTTGATAGTGGATAGTTAGAGCCATTTAGCTATGATATTTTTGAAGACTGCTTCATAAAGATGTATTTCTCCCTTTGCCAAGTTTCAGAAATAGATTTTAGACCTTAGATGCCAGTGTCTTATAAAAGAAGTTATGGTATATCTATTACGTGAAGTTCTTGAATTCATCTTGACTCTATACAAATGTATCTATTTTTTATTTGAACAAGAAAGAAAGAAAATAACCAATTTCTAAATATTGTGAGATATTTAGAGAAACAAACTAAAAAATGAAAAAATGAAGGTCAAGGCCTCTCTATTTTTCTCAGTTCACTTAAACTGTTTAGATGCTTCCAAACATCTATCAAGCTATAACTATCATGCATATTATATGATTTCTATTTGTTTTGTACTTTGGAACAATTTATAAGATGAAATTGTCTTCGCATGTAGAAGTATAAGCTACCAAATTCCTTCAGAAGTTGATACAAGAATCAAAAGATGAACCTGTCAAATTGGAAACCAAACTTTTTGTGGTAAGAAGATTTGATTTTGACATGAATGGCATGTTGTAATAACTTTATTAAGTAATACAATTTATTTATTTATTTGACAATTTGGTGATTTGTGTGTAGATATGCCACCATATGAAACTGAGTGGAAAAGAGCACTCCTTACCTTATCAAGTAATATCCAGGTAAGATGTTATAAAAAATAACTTGTGCTTTTAGTGAAGCTGGTCAATCTACTCATGCTTTTCGATGCTTAATTTTTTCCTTTTTGGATTGAGCTACTTATGATAAATTTTTAACTTTCCTTGCAACCTGTGTATTACCCTCTCAAGTTTTTAACTGGTTAAAAGCAATCTCTTATAAAGGATATAAAATTCCTTAGTACTTTAGATTATCCTTTATGTTAAGGGAGGCATCTGACTATTGATTATATAGTTCAACTTTATTTGAGAGTAAGCATATTTAATCTCTATGTGGTAGATTCAGACACTAAAAGAAAGTATTTGACCTTATTAGGAAAAATGAAGCAAAAAACGTAAAAGTGCATCATAGGATTTTATTTTCATGGTTTTCATTGTAAAGTATGCAACTTATTTCAATATTTTCTCATGGCAATCATATGACCTTCTTCTATGGACTATATAAACTCCTTTAGTGTAAATGTTGTCCTCTCCTTCCTATTATGCAAGATCATTCAAAACCTCTGCTACTTTTTGACAATGACATATGACTGCCATATCTTTGTAAGTATTTAATAGACATAATGAGAGATCCTTTAGAAAAATCATCATCTCTGTTGAAAGTGATCCCATATCCTTTGTGATACCTACCCTCTAGCAACTTGACTATCCTTTGTCTTTTAGCTTATGCATGAGTTTATTCATTTGATTTCAATGGCCTTGCATAACACTTGAAGAAATTAATTGTGGAAGCTCCTTGAGATATTGTCCATGCACTCCTTAATACACTTGTAGGTTGTCCTCTTTTGAAACTTTGTGAGATGGAAATATTTATTAGTTTACCATACTGCTATGAAGAAAATGAACCCTTGACAAGATTTATGATGTTTTAAAAGCCCTCTTGACTGCTCAGTTACTTTTCTTTATGTATCTTTTAAAGTTCCTCATACTACCCTATCACTGTTATTATTAATTTGAATGCCCCCTTCATGGTTATGACATGGACTAATCATTGTTTATTTGAATAGTCATGACTGTGATCTCCTTTTGGGAATCTATAGTAAAGTGTCATGCCTTTCTTTGAAGTCCATTTCCTTAAATCTTTTCTCTTTGCTTGTTGCTCCTTACCTCTATAGTATCCCTATATTGCATATACATATTAATAACAATTATGGTGATAACTAGTGGACATGGGTATAACATCAAGCATCATACAAATGTAGTTTATATCTACATATATAATACCCCGAGATACTAATATTGTAGCACTAGTCAAAGAATCATCATCAAACTATATTTGTTGATCAAATACAATGAAAAATAAAATATATTAAAATATAAAACATTGATCTTTTCTATCTACTCCACTGTAAATAATAAAATCTTCCAACACTCAAATTGGAAGGAAATTTCTACAGTCTTTATTATTTACAGTGGAGTAGATAGAAAAGATCATTGTTTTATATTTTACTATATTTTATTTTGCAAATAGAATTGGATAGTAAACTAGACAATACACTATCAAACATAATGATTGGACCCTATGAATATATAGGTTATCAATATTTAATCAATTCACATGAGAAATCATACTGACCAATAGTATCAATGAAACTTTGATACTATATAATAATGACTAATCTCAGTTTGACGACATTTCAAGACCAATGCATGAATATCATTTGGGCCTCATGGCATTGAACATTGTTTTCATTCAGCCATGATATAATGTTCTTATAAGAAGCACAATACTAGTACGATTGAATGTATCAGAGGAAATAGGAGTTAGAGTAGATAAAAAGAGAATTAAAATATTGTAGTGTAACCTTATTATTATATAAATAAATAGAAAAATAGTAAGAATAGGAACCCCAAATATCATGTTCATTGTTTATGTGAATATGTGTGGAATAGAGTGACCCCTTATCTATTTCAATTTCTGATAAGGTTATGGTTTATTCTTATTCTCCTTTGCATAGTATAAGCTCTAACCAATTTTTAATATTTAGCTTAAAAGTCAAGATAGTATTCCATACTGATTCTATGTCAATAGGAGGGAGGAAGTTGTATATGGATTCAGGAATAAACATTGTGACCAAAAAAGACATGAATTACATGGATGGAAGAAAATTCAATACAAATGGCAATAGATTTGACATATAAAACTAGAGGATGGCACTATTATATTTTGAAGCACTATTGTAATGGTGAAGTCAATTTAGATAGAGACTTGATTCATAAGTAGATGGAAGTGTACGAGACATTTGAAGTTGCTTGTGAGAACAAGATTTAGCTTAACCTACAAAATTAGGAAAATGAAGTGTTGTCCTTACAAAACAATTTTGTCGAGAGTGTGGAAGTGAAGGTCTATACAAGATTGTTTGTATGTATTTTATTCAACATAAATATGTTAGGATCGGTCTTAGCAATCATTTTAGCCTTTCAAAATGATATCATCCTTATTCAGCCATACACTATTTTTTGTCAGATGGATGTAATCATTAAGGAAGACCCTTTCATTATTCCCTTAATGGATTGAACTTTCAAGGAGGCCATCTAATGGTGTTGCCTATTGATATCCAAAGTAGGGATGTGAATAAGACTGATGACTATGTAAGCTATATTGTAGATAAAATTCATAGATCTTTTAACTTTATCAAGGCATATAATAGGGTGGTCCACTTCAAATGAAACTCTTTATTATGCCATACTATTTTATTTCCAGAATTCATTTGTGAAGTCAGATTTGTACTTCTAGGTTTGAAAATCATATTTTAAAGCAACATCTCATCAGATTTCATTTTTAGACTTGTGCATTTTCAGAATTTCATTTCCAGATTTTGTTGTGCAAGTTCAATATCCTGATTTTAGGAGTCTAACGGTTGGAACTCATAGTAAAATCAGAATTTAATAATTTCTGGAATTAACATTTTAAAGTGTTTTTTCAGGTCATTAACTTTAGACTATCTTCTCTTTTGCAAGGGTGGTTGCATACCGATTTTTTTGGTATAAAATATCAGAATTATTAGATTTTGTTACCTATCTATGATTAAAAATTATTGAAGTGTGAGATTGATATTTTTTGAAGATCTAAATATTCAAGCTTGGTAAAGAAAAATCATGTCAAATAATATTAGTCCAAAACAAAATGAAGAGACAGTTGCTAGATTGTGGGCTAGATTGAAAAGAAAGGGTGATGGGAAATTTTATTGTCCTTGCAATAATTGCAAGGGCTTAAAGATGAGAAGAATTTTATTCACAACAACTGAGAAACATTGTAGGTAGCATAGTCACATTGGGGGGGCATGATTATCGTCCATTGGTAAGTTGTTCATTGTATGTGATTATATTGATTGAATTTGTAAATGTTTATATCGTTTTAACATTTTATATATATGTAAAAAATCACTTGATCATGATCATGGTTTATTTGTGTCTATCATTATTATAAAGGTCCCACCCTAGGGCACATGATATGGATTATCATGGCCTAGAGAATGTGGTTTTGCAAGCGGAGGAACATGGAGTTGTGAATATCGAAGATGAAGTTAATGATCCTATGGAACAAGATGATCATGCACCAAAAAACATAGTTGAAGATGATGGTACATATACATTAATTCATGGCACATTTAGTGGCATAGATGATCATGATGATCGAGATGACTTTGATGATAATCATGATTTACCTGTACTTGAGAAGGCATATGAGCCCCTTTATGAAGGCTCCCAAACAACTTTTCTCTCTATTTTATTGTTATTGGTGAACTTGAAGGTTATGAATGGTTTATCCAACATAACAATCTCACGGATGTTAAAGTATGCCATATATGTCATATTTTTTCATCTTTTTTAATTGTTGTTAGTTCATCACTAGTAAATAAAGGATGAAATATGTAACATTAATATTCTTTATATTAACAAATTGTTTTTTGTTGTAGATTGATTGGTGAATTTTTGTTACCACCATCAAATATTTTACCTTGCTCATACCAAGATTTATCTGGCATTATGAAATATCTTGGAATGGAGTATCAAGCAATAGATGCATGTCCCAATGATCATATTATATATCATAAACAACATGAATTTTAAATAGAAAGCCCAGAATGTCATATCAGTAGATATCAAATAGATCAACTAACAAAAAAGGTGCCTTACAAGGTTCTTCGTTATATTCTCATTATTCCATGTATGCAATGATTATTTAGGTGTGAAAGATCAGCACAATTTATGGATTACCATGCACAGAATATAAGTGGAGATGACATTCTTCAAATTCTTGTGGATGGTTCTGCATTTAGGGACATGGAGGAAAAATGGCCACGCTTTAAAGAAGAACCTCATAATCTCAGGCTTTCATTGGCAACGGACGATGTTAATCCATTTGGAGAGCTGAGATCTATTTACTTGGTGTGGCCTATTTTTGTTATCAACAATAACATTCCTCCATGGATTCCAATAAAGAAGGAGCACATAATGTTGGAAATGATTGTTGCAAGTATTTTTTTACATAAATTTTCTTTAACATAGTAGCATCTCATTTGTCTTATTTGTTGCATAATGACTTATATTTTTTCATTTAATAGTCATGTACATTAATTTATATATATTGCAATAAAATGGTTATAATAATTATGTAATGTTTATGTTCATTCAACTAGGTAAGTACCAAGCTAAAGATATGGATGTATATATCAAGCCTCTTATCGATGAGTTACTAAAGTTATGGAATGGCATCACTATGTATGATGTATCTAGACCATTAGGATAAAGACAATTTTAATTCCATGCAATGCTTGTATGGGCAATTCATGATGCACCAGGGCTAACACATTTTTGTGGTATGTTATAATGTTCGAATGCACTTTAAAGATATTTAATTTTATGAATTAGATATCATGCATGTTTTTTAAAATAATCTATTCATTATATATAATTATAAAATTTGACATATTTAATCCAATTATATATGATCTTGCAAGTCTTCAAACAAAGGGAAAATTTGCATGTCCAATTTATAGTCCAAATATGAAATCTCGTCGTTCAACAAGTTTAGGAAAGCATGTGTTTGATGATTATAGGCACTTCCTCCACATAAATCATAAGTATTGAACTACTGAAAAACATCTTTTCAATGGGAAAGAAGAGACTACATCAAAACCACAAAGAATGACACCTTGCCTATGGAAGTTGGAATATAATAGAATTAATCGTCAAGGTTATAAATCAGATCAAATTGTTTATCTATCATATATGATATGTTTGGAATTTATATTTTTATATTGTGTTGTGTTTACTCATGCTGTAATTGACAATGATTGTTGTTGTTAATTTTTTAAACTTATATGCTTCATGAAGGTCGTCAAGGCATTGATGGTCGACTTCCACAGGGACTGAAAAGTTATCCCAGACAATTTAGTAGGTTGCCCTACTATGAGCAGCTACAAATTATGCATTTGTTTGATACAATTTATATCACAAAGAATATAACAGAAATGCTATGGAAAATATTGGATGGAAGGCATGACAAAGAAAAAATTGTCAAAATTTGTAGTGACATTCAGGAAGCCAATCATGCAATGAAAAATGTCATTCAATTAAATAGTGATGGAGACCAAATTAATATAAGTGCCCTTCCTTGGTTATTAACGGAGCATCAAAGCAATGCTATAAAAGAAGTCATACGAAAAAATTGATCTCCCACAAGATTTGTTGTGAACATAAACAATATCATAACAAAGAAAGGTGAATTTGGGTCAGGGATGAAAATGCATGATTGGCATACCTTCATTAAGGTAATTATTTTGGTATATTATATATACATTTGTATACTGCATGTACTTTTCAGTGTATTATGTTTACTACTTTTGGAAAAATAATGAATAGATCATTTTATAATTGTTGCAGTACGTTCTACCTCTATCTCTCCTAGACAACTTCGACAATAATGTCAAGAAAGTTATATATGATATTAGAAAATACATGAGGTAAGTAGTGATATTTGTTCAATTCATTGTATAGATCTTATAATTTCCATTTGTTTTACTTGTTATGTAATATATTGTATATTTTTGTTAAATCTCATTAATATATTTGTGCCTTGAATCAATTGTAGATGGCTATCATCTAAAGGAATCTATAAAGAAATAAATTATTGGAAGAGAAAAATTCCTCATCTAATGTGTGAAATGAAAAAGTGTCTACCTTCAACATTTTTCAATGCACAAGAACACTACCTCATACACCAAGTTGAGGAGATTAAATTGTGTGGGCCTATACACACAAGGTCAATGTGGAATATGGTTGAGAGGCACTTGAAATTTTTGAAGCCTTTGGTTAGACAAAGAACACATCCTGAGGGTTCTATGGTGGAGGGATATATAGTATACCAGACCATGGTGTACATTACTGAATATCTTCCTAGGTTTTCAGCAAAGATCTATGTAGATCGCATTTGGGATCCCAACTCCATTAACAAATTCGAAGGGGAGTACTTGATGGGGAAAGGTAGATTGAAGAAAGTGAGAGGTAATTATAAGATGGTCATGGAGATTAATTAGAATAAATTTTACATTTGGTTTTTATGTATATTGTACTTATTTAATTATTAATATTCAATATACATCAATTATAAATTAAGGTCGTATACCATGGTAATTAACTAATTAGACGTCATTTGTGAATTTCATTTTTTCTTGATATAGTTGGTCGAGAGTGGGATGCACTACATTTGTACATTGCAAACAATCTTGATTGGATGATGGTATGGATTGAATGATGTCAACAATCTGGTCACGCATTAACATGGGAAGGTGTGGCTTCATTGGTTAAAGAAGTTCATCGTAATGGAGATTCCAATGTTACACCAAGGGAAATTGATTTAGTATATGGTTCAAGAGATAAACAGGTACATATAAATATATTAATCACCCATATTATTTAATTATTTTTAATTATATTGATGTATATATATGTTGAGATTTTTTTCTTTGCATACATTTGGCCAACAATAAATATGTTTATCAACTGATGATATTGCAATAAATTTTACATGTTTGACATATTGCAGGTGAAACACCACAAGGCTATGTGGTGCAATGGTCATAAATTTTGAATCAAAAAGTTGGATGACACGAAGAAAACATGTGATTCTGGAATAACTATAGTCTTTCAAGTGACTAATGTTTCATCTAGAAGCGACATACATCCAGAAGTCTCACAAAATCAATACTATGGGATTTTGGATGATATACTTGAGTGTGACTTTAAGTCCTTCAAATTAGTTTTGTTCGTCGTCCTATGGTACAGACTATGATTGAATAGAAATTATCCCGAGAGAACTGTTATTGAACATGATAATGGATTTACCATGGTTAATACAAGGTCGATCGAGCGAGATGGAGATGAGCCCTATGTTCTTCCAAGCCAATGTGAGTAGGTATTTTACTCAGAGGTTCCAGGTAAACCGGGTTGGTCATTTGTTGTTAGACATGATCCAAGAGGAAGGTCGGTAAAGTATAATGTGGTGGAAAAAGAAGATACCGAAGAACTAGAAGATGATGTAGATGATGATGAAGATCAACAGTTAGTTGATGATGTGCCTGATGAAGATGTCAAAGAGGAGGAAGTAGATCATGATGATGTAGGAGTTAATGTTCATGAAGATGATATCCATGTGGATGATGACATTATCGAAACTGATATCAATGACGATGATGATGATATTACCAATCCTTATAATGTCAAATCTGGATCAGATGATACAGAGAAAGAGTTGGATGAAGAAGAAGATCAATGACATTGAAATGTATGAGTTATGCAATTGTATTATCTATTTGATATTAATTTCTTGATAGAATTATATATGACTTATGTGGTTACATAATTAATTCATGATGTAATTTTAATGTTTAATTTTAATTCATGATGTTACAACTATTTTAACTCTCCTAGAAATTTCCATATGATCATAATGAATAGTGTTTTGGGAAATTTCATGAAAGATGACACATTGATCGTAGTAGTGAAATAATTGCAAAGTCGTTTAGAGTTTTTAGAGCAATCACCCTTCAAAATGTAATTTTTAGGATCATATCCAATTTGATTACTAGGACACATAAGGTATGATTTGATTGGATTATCTTGGATGAACATTGTGGCTTTGTGTAATGTAAGAAAATTTTGGATGGGGTAGTGGTGCAGGAGCGCCTACACCTCATCTTCTATGCTTAATCATGTGATGATAATTAGGGATGTCAATAGGTTGGTTTAGGAATTTCAAGAATGTTTTATTGTGAATAAGGTCACTCAAGACCATTATTCATGTTCTAGGTGAAGTTTTGAGTTATGAGTTTGAGTCTTGCACTAAAGAGTTTTGTAGCCTTTTTAAGGCAAATTGGAGAATTTACATGTAAAAGGGTGCAAGGTTAGTGTCATGTCAATAATAAGGCTATTATCAAGCCACTAGAATGGTCTTAGAGGTTTCCTAGGAGTTTCAATACATTTGAAAGGTCAAAAAATTAAAACATTTCAATAGTGATGTTAACAACCTTGAAATTAGTGTGTTTTATGTTTCATGTGATCATAAAAGATTTAAAATTCAGTTGTAGAGGTGGTTGAGGTGTAAAGGCCTTTAAAAGGAATAAAGTGATCATTGTAAAGGTTGTTGATGGTAAAATTTATGATTGAATATATCTCTTAGAATCCTTTTTATCTCAATTTGAAAATAATTCTATATTATAGAATACATTTTTAAAATTTTAAGATGAAAATAGCAAGGAAAAATCAAACAAATATCTTTATGACAGAAGTATATTGGCATGAAATTAAATATGATTTGTATTCCAATGTAAATACTACAAAGAATGTGATAGCACTTAAAAGTGAGCCTTGACAAAATTACTTGCCTTAGTGAAATAATTTTGTTTGTATCCAGTTAATCTTACTCTCTGTTAAGTTTTCATGGCTTGGGGTTTTAGGGTTTTTCCATTTGCAATCCTTTTGTGCTAAGCCTTACGTCAGTTCTTTTTTGTCGTTACTTTTTGGGCCTTAGTGGAAATGGGTTGAGGGTTCTTATATCATTAAAGGGGGGCCGTGTTATATCCTTAGGTTTTATTTTCATGTCGGGTCGGCCTTTTATCTTTTCCCTAAGCTTTTCCTAGCTCTAATGTCCTCGTGGTCATGTCTTTAAGAACAACTTATGGGTATCCTTGTCATCCTAGGCGGGTCCCCTTTGTTGTTCTAGCAATGTGTTACATGTCAGGTTTTCATAGGTCCCCACGATGTCGTGAAACCCTTTTGTGAAATATTGTATTGATCACGATATCATAGGAAGGTGTCATCTGTCACATTTAGAGAGGCCCAAATAACATTATGAATGTTTTAATATATTAAGCCGACCTTTATATTTAACTGACGAGCTACTAAAGTGGATCTAAAATACACATGCTTAAAATTGACGGAGATGTTTTAATCTCAATAGAAAAGGTGATCGACTTTTAAGGTCAAAGTTGTCAACCGTCTGAACGAGCAAGTTTGCTGAAGATCAAGATCTACGGTTTTTGGCTATCATGTGATCAAGAGTTGCAAGATGGTTAACAATCGCAATATCAAGGGAATGTTGACGCGTGGATTTCTTTAATGATGCAGGAGATGGTGGGGCCAGAAACACGAGTTGTAAAGGTTATTGAGTTGGAATGTTTTGATTGGAGGAATTGTGGAATATAGCTAATATATACTTAACTATATTGTAGAATATTAAAACCTAGCTAAATGGCACCATAATTTTAAATTTAATTAACATACTCTAAAACTTAATGAAACCAAGTTGTAGCTCATCAATTTGGAGAAGTGAAAGGTGAATACTAGCACCGAGGAAGAGTTTGGAGGAGTGAATAAAAGGTCAATACCAGTACCGAGGAAGAGTATGGAGGAGTGAAAAATAGGTCAATACCAGCGCCGAGGACAAGGTTGAGGGCACTCAGGGAAAATCGACGACCAAGGGACAATGAGTACTATAAGTTTGGCACCCCCATTCTCTTTAACCTGTAATTTTCATGCCTACTTTTCAAATATTTTCTTGTACATTGGCACCCCCATTCTCGTAAAATGGTATAAGATAAGACAAAAAAAATAAAATAGCTTAGTCTTTCACATTTTTATCGACTAGCCTCAGGTCTTGGCAAAACTCCCATAATCTACCCACATCTTAGTTGTTGGTGGGAAAATGTTATTCTTTGTTGTATGACCTACCTCAAATCTTATGTCCACAAAGTTGCTAAAAACATAAAACAATAAGAAAAAAATTGAAGGTACAACTAAAAAGGGGTTAGCATGGAATTACGTTTGCATAACATAAACTCAAACAAATGGAAGTTTATAGGGGCAAAGGAGCCCAAGTATATGCTAGGCTAAGCTAGATCTAATGAATGAAAATAGAGGCATACAATTCTTCTTTAATACCTCCACCACAAACATATGCAAGGAAAGGTCTCCTCCCTTCTTGGTAGTGATAACCTCCTCCACACACAACCCTTAAAAATTATGAATAGAGGAATATAATCTTTGAAGAACTAAAATTCTTCATAATAGAAGAATTTGATCATACTTTTCCAATGATGGCATTATGAGAAAACCTTAGGTTAAATGAATAATTTCTAGCTAAGTTCTTTAAATCATGTCCAACCATATAAGAGAAGATCGTTGCTATGTGTACTTGGATACATGGATAAAGGCTCTTTGACCTCTTTCATCAATCAAGGTATTTTTAAATTTTAACACCTAAAAGTGAGAATGAAGAATCTTTCCTAGGATGGTGGCCAATTATGCTTGAGATATAGTCATACAGGTAAACAAATTGTCTTTCTTGATAGTAGATACATTCTAGACAATTTAATCCTTGCATAAAATATTGTTGAATGGGCCCAACAAACTACTCATGATGCCCTTACTATTAAGTTAAAACTGACAAGGCATATGATTGCATCAAATGTCCTTTCATTTATAAAAGGCTCAAATGGATTTATTTTTAACCCTAAATTATTATCACACATTCATCTCTTTGTTAATGAGTGATTGCACAATAGTGTGTCCCACTTGTGGGAAGAGGCAAAAAAAAAAATCCCAAAATTACAAAATTACAAAATATTAGTTGAATGAAGAACCTTCATTTGAAGGTGATGTCGTCATGACCTTTGAATGAAGAACCTTCATTCAAAAATGATACCATGTCAAGACTTTCAAATGAAGATATTTTTTATTTTAAATATTTCATGTCCAAAATGTTTTATAAAAGGAACCTTTGCATGAAGGACCTTCAAATGAAGACCTTAATTCAAAGGTCCTTCATTAGAAGATCCTTCATATGAAGGTTCCTTTAATGCCATCCCATTATAGCTCTTAGATTTGTTAGAGATATTTTTGTTTCGAAGTAGAGATCATACCATCAAATAGTGTCACCATTACTCTACCAATATATCCATCAAATTGATAAACCCTGACTTAACAACCACAAATTCACAGGAAAGTTTCCCTTGTCATCCCTAGGGCATCAATTCAATGCCAAGTTTCTTGCTTTAACAGACCCCTAAATGCAATGAACCTCTATCATACCATGTTTCACACCAATCCACTGAGTTACAGTTCCAAGACAGTGGCTAGATTGGTGGATGTCATTTCTATTTAGCCCTCAAACCCTTACACAAGCAAAACAGGGCAGTCCCTGTATTTGATTGTTTTCTCCCACAAAATAGTGATTTATCACTTAAAAACAAATGCAAATGAAAGAGAACACATATATTTATCTACAACAATGATCTCATAGCATTTCAAGCTTTTATGAATCCATACAACACAAAAGAACTTCAGAAAAATAGTAAAAATACATAAAATTGCTTCAAGAACGTGGTATTTGATATGAAATTTTGGTATCAACTCCTCCAACAATGGAAACAATTTCAATGGTATGAGAATACAATATGATATAAGTGGGATAATAAATGCATCATTTGAAGCATCAAACCAATATGCAAAGATGAAAGAAAGTCTAACCCCTTAAACTGAAAAAGTTTCTTTTAACTTTAAGTTTGTTGGGTAGCCAATTCTTTCAAGTTATCAAATCCTACCATCATACATAATCAAAATTTTGTTTTTTCAAATGACTATGAGCACTAAATTTCACTATTTAAATATGTTGAAACCTTGTCATAGAGAACTAGAACATTGATGCAGCCACTCATCCTACCTTAAAACATACTAAAAGTCTCCTAGCAATTAGACATAGGAAGATTTAAGATGAATTAAACAATTTTTATTGCCAAAGCATAAAATTATGATGACTTAACCAGGCCTAGTACACACTCCCTCCCCATTAACCACTTAGACATATGGAAATTAGATGTAAATTTTTTATTATTTTTATGTAGGTGTCCAATAAACCACTTGGTGGTGATTCCGTTCAAGTTTATTTACTTGAATGAAGAGAAAAAGTCCTTTTATTGAATTAGAGAATACGTTTGAGGCCTTGGTTGTGTAACTGGTGGACCATAGTCACATTTAACACTTGTTACAAATTTTGGGAGTTTAAACATTAAGTAGATTTGATTTGTGATGGACACATTTGGACGGTAGTAACAATAACTTGTAATCTATCAAGACTTGATTACCTTATAACCTATCAAATTCAAGTGATGAAATGATAGATTAATCATAATGTCACCTTGGGATTACATCACCATGAAAGAACTTCATCCAACATCCTTATGAGTATAGGTACCACCAAATAGGTATTTTTCAAATCTATCTTCCTTGAGCGAGGGAAATTCAGGAAGAGAAGAGGAAAGTGAGACATGTAGTAGGTCTAAAAGAGGGAGATCAACTAGAGGTCAAAAGATTAGAAGAAAATTTCGTAAAAGCATGAAATTTTTTCTTGCTAAAGGGGGGTCATGTTCTTATGATGATGAGAGCATACGCGACATCGAGGTGCCCTTGAGGTACAAACATCTACGGAAACAATGGGTACCCAAGGAACTTCCTCCAATAAACATTGATTTTTGTGTCAACGAGAGGATATATCGCATAGCACCATCGCCATTACATGGTTTGGCCTATCTTGCATGCACGGCATAAAGGTATGTTACGAAAAAGTTACAAAATTGATGGAATATGTTGGACCCTATTACAGTTACAAAGATTGGATGTAGCTGGTTCAATATACACGAAGTATGCATAGGTATGCATTGTCAACAAATTATATACAACTAAAAGATAAGGATCAAAATAAAGGAGTGGCTAGGTACATTGACGGAAGGCCAAAAGCATCAAGGAATATTACAGGGTTTATAAATAGTACACGACCTGGGTCAAAAAATAAGCAGCCCAATTGCATATTCAAGGCGCACGAGGGAAACCGTGTATTTGTATGTGCGATAAAATTAATCTGTAGGGGAAGAGTTGCTAATTGATTATAATTTGAATCACTTAGATAAAAACACAGTTACTATGGGGGTGGTATGTACTATATACCTTTTTACACAAACTCTAATTAATGACTCCAATATACCATTTTATTATTATTATTTTTTTCATAAGTCTATTGGTTTCATTTCGGTAATGTTTTTTTATATTTAATTTTTGTCAGAGCGGGACATTGATCATACAGGGAAGGCTCCGACCTAGAGCATAGATTGTGATGCATCTTCAGGCCCTTCTACCTGACAGGTTTACCTCATTGTAATTGTACAAATTAGATACAAGAAAAATGTTTTATTATTATTTTTTTTTCATGAGTTTATTGGGTTAATTTTGATCATATTTTTATTATTCTTGTTGTAGTCGGTTGATCGGGGAAAGGCACCAGCAGTAGAGGAGAGCATCCATATGGAGGTGCAGTCACTATTATGCGATGATGACATCACATTTTCCGCAAACCCTATGAATATGATGAGGAAGGCCCAAAAAAAATGCAATTAAGAAATCCTTAAGTTGGTATTCATAGTGCCTCAAACAGATGAGATAAGAGAAATGGTTAAAATATTGACTGAGAGAGCACAAAACTTGCAAATAATTTTTCATGAGATCTTTAATTATAACATAAGTTCATTCATGGTTTTATATTTTTTACTCTTTTATGTCATGAACTAAAATATGTGTTGTTTTTAGAGGATTATTTGCATCCTCATGATGTTGTTGGCCATGATCAGGGTACTACAAATGTTGCCTGAGGAGTAGGGGTTGGTACAAGTGTCAATCCTGATCTTCCAACACATACATCACATCATTCGACCCCATCATCCCTACCTATATTGTCGACTGAAATATCGGAAACACATTCCATGCAGGCATCCGGTAGTGCACCCTCTAGTAGCGAACACATGCCAAAACATGTGTCAGGACATGTACCTGGGGATGCAGAGGCCACTAGTACTGGTGATTTTTTAGCAACATTTCTCGGATCTTCCCGTATTACTAGTACGGGAACATTTCCGGTCACATTTGTGGTGACCGAGGATTTTGTTCCCATAAAGATAGAGAATGTCCCAGGTACTTTAAAATGTTTTAATTATTATTATATATAATCCAATTGAAATTTACTTATTGATCACTCTTTTTAGACTAAATCCTATGATCATTTTGTAGGAAATGATGTTTTTAATAAAAATCTAAGTGATATTACATTGGAGCTCTTCGTTCCCACCATACGTACATGGTGGAATGCCCAAAATCAAGATTTAAATGATGAGCTCATTAACCATTTAGCTGTGTTGTTCAGTAATAAAACATTCAACCAAACCAAGGTCCTTAAGAAAGTTGGTACCTATCTAAATTATGTGAGGGACCAATATAGGTCACATTTAGAGAAGAAAAAAAAGTACGAGCATCCCCCCATGATTCCAGAGAGGGAGTGGAAGGACTTGGTGTCAGATGGAAAGGAGAAGGCTGAAAAGAAAAAAGGAAAGACACCATCGGGCCAAGGAAGGTATGTGATACTATCAACAATGTAATTATATATTGATTCCTCTTTCTTTTTACATAATCTAACGTATTTCAAACTTTTCATAGGTTGCTCGACACATCGAAGGCAACAAAGACAAGACTAGAAAAACACAGGAAGCACAAACTTGGCTCTGGTGGTTATATGAATTAGCTGCACAAATTGTAAGTATCAATAAATGAAATATTGCATCCAAATAATAAATTGCAAACAATTTTGGTTTTATCACACCATAGAAGCAAAATTCATGATCTTATGCAAAAATGTAGGGCTTTGAATTCAACAGAGTACCACAAAAGAGGACCTAAAGATTGCCTTCCAACAAGGCTATGGAACCCTAGTTGAATGCCTAAGAGTCTCGACTGGGAAAACACAATCTTCCACTGCATCCAACACACAGGTAAATAAAATCAATAAAGTTTATTTAAGATTTAATACTTATGCAATCTATTCAATTTTAATTTCCACCATAAAGTAATTATGTGCATTTTTTTTTTTTTAAAGACAAGCAATGATAATACTGCACATGACATTGGAATGCAGCCTGGTGAGGGTGGAGCACAACCTGTAGATGAAGGTCATGGTGTGCATCCCAATACTAGATGTATTCATGTGCTATACAAAACACAGTATGGATTAATACAATTAAACATCTTTAATTGAATTTGGTGTATTAATTAATGTAACCTTTCATGTTTCAACTTTAGAGCATGTAGAGAATGATCAACATGTTGAGCATGATCAGGCTAGACAAGATCAGGAACATGATGTGGCCCCATCAGGTAAAGAGGACCACTCTAATGTTATTTTAAACATATTTAATTGCAATTGGTGTATTAATTAATGTAACCTTTCGTGTTTCAACTCCCGATCAGGATTTAGAGGGTGTTCAAGATGTTGAGAATGAGGCTATAAGACAAGATCAGGAACATGCTGCGGCCCCATTAGGTAAAGGGCACCACTCTAATGTTCTTTTAATTAATGAAATACTTGTAACAATAATAATAAAATATATCAATTTAACATTTCTTTTTTATTGCAGCAGACCCCCCCTTGCAGCGGGGTCCACGTCGTGAGTACACGACTAGCCATATATTAAGATCATGAGAAGAGCTCATAACAACTGAAGGGGGGACATATGATTTAGAAAATGATACTCCACTTCAGCTTTTAGAGTTGCAAAAAAGAAAAAATAAAAAAAAAAGTGATTGTAATCATATTATGACAACCATATTTTTGATAATATGTAAAAACTGAAAGAATGAATGTTATATGTTAATGAATGAACGTTATATGTTATTAATGCAGGATGAATGAATGAATGTTATATGTTATTAATGGATGAATGAATGATTAATGTTATATGATCGGGTATGGGAAATTGAGAGTGATGTGAGGGGTGGGGAGGGGCCAAATGAGCTTCCACCTTCACACAGTTGGCCATGTTAAGTAGAGAATATTAAACTATTCTCGAAACAAAGAGATTTCAATAAGGTAATGCACTTTTCAATATAAGAAATGCATCGTTTGAAGCATCAAACCAATATGAAAATATGAAAGAAAGTGCTAAATTTTCACTATGAACATTGTGTTGTGTGTGGATTTGGTTTCAAAGATTTGTTTCTTTTGTTTTTAGTGGTGACATAACTCTAAAATTTGACTTTTGTGCATAACAGGTTAGTGGAAAATTTGACAGATCTGAAGGGTTTAGAGGCTCGATTGAGATAGATACACGGATATTTGGATCTTGTTGTTGATGGGAGGCTTCCACTTAACCATGAAAGTTTGTACCATCTGCAGGTATGCAAAAATTTCTCCACTTACATTCATTCAACTTACTGTAGTATAATATCTGAAAAAAATCTCCTTTTCATTATACTTAGATGGATTTTCATGCCCTGTTCCAAAGTACATGTTTTAGAATAGGCAAGAAGGATGTTGGCAAGGGTTAAGGAATTTGTCTTTACACCTACCAATTGCATAGTTTACTTCATTCATCCAACATATTGCCAATGCATTTCACAATTGTTGGAATCATATCCTATAATTACAGAACTAGTAAAATTAAAATATGTAAGTTTCAAATATGGCATTACATATCTTTCCATGAATTTTTGAAAGAAAATATCAAAATGGAGAACTATTAACAAAATAATCTGCATAATTTCTAAGAGATTAGGGATTTCTTTTTGCAGAGTTATCTTGAATATATTTAAGACAAAAATAACTTATAGAGATTGAAGCAGAATATTGGTAGTCTAAAATCACCAGTCAACACATTTTAGTAGTATCTCAATTCAAGAGAACTAGGTCCACTATCCATTAGCTAGTAAAACAAATAAAATCAATTCATAAGATTATTTTGTTCTAATATGGTTGATTGATTGCTTGTTTCTTTTTTATTGTCAGGAAGTCACCAATATACACTTGGTTTTCTCACCTTCTCTTGCCTTGTGACCAGAGATTTTCTACAGAAGGCATCAAAGTAACCTTCAAGATTGACAATGGCAATGAGTACAAGGTCAGTATAACTTAATGTTAATTGGGTATGATTTTATTTGTTCAAGACCAATTTAGATTCATTTTCTGCTCACACTACTTTTATTTACATTTATATTTTGCTAATATCCATTTTCCTTTACATTCATATTCTTCTATACATATTGTGTTTACAATAATGTTTTCCTTAATTTAATCTAGGGGAGAGGACCCAGTACCTGAGCATGTTTCAATAGTTGTGATAGTAGTGGTTTAAATAGTGCCCAACCCTAATCGTGTGGCCCAAAACAAATTTCGGGCCTTAATAAGCCTTTGAAAAGGAACATGTGTATTAGGTCGTGAAATCAACTCATAATCGTCTGATTTAAAAGCTAATTCATGGGCTTGCAAACTTAAACCTCTAGAATACCCATTTAACCATTAGATTTAGAAAGATCAACAATTAAGAATTTGCAGCTTGTAGACCTAAGACATTTCATTCACCGATAGCCACCCTCTCCATCGATGGACACCTATCCTCTGTTCTATCGGTGGGACGCCAGATAATGTTTCCCTGATGCACCATAGTTCCCCTAATATACTTTATGCATTCAATAATTCATGCCCATGGTTATAATTCATGGTTACTTTTTTTGACAACTTGACTCTATCGGTATATCGGGAGAGCACCTTACGAGTCAGCTCGATAGAGTATTGTTACACCGATACTAGGTTGTGAGCTATTTTCATCGAGCCATCAAGGAGATTGTGCTGGGGGTTCCACCGATGAAGCATTGTTAGGCCGATGGTATTGAATTTTGTTTAATCCCACAAAATATGATCCAAATTAAAATATTTAGTCTAAGGAAATTATTCCATGTGGTTTGGAGGGGAAATGTTACCACATAGGTATTATGGAAGGGGCTTTAATCTAAGGGAGCCTAAATTGAATCACTTTTCATGCATGAGAAAATCACTACACTATAATGGTGAGAAAGGGCTATTTTGGGTTGTTTATAAATAAAAGAGGGGATTAGATAAAACCATGCTTTGATCAAATCCCTTTAGATTGAAACCTCCTTCAATCTTAGCCTTACCTTAGATCAAAATCCACTTTTTTTTCTTGTTGTAGGTGTTGCCATTGATGTCAAAAAAATATAGATTCTTGTATGTGTTGTCATTAATGGATGGTTGCATGTGATGAAATCGGTGTGATGATCAAAAGTGTTGTGAAGTGTTGTCTGTTGGTTTGTTTTACTGCAACCAGGTTGATCTTCTAATCTACCCATGGAATTGCTAATTCCAATTAAGGGCATCTCGAAGGACCTAGACCAATTGATGAGGATTTTAAGAACCTCCTACACTTTGGGCTCTACAAGACCCAGGAGGGTGATCCCTTAATGTGTTTATAAACCTCTGCACCAAAATTATAGACAAAATTAACAATAACAAATAATCTCACTCAATAGCTCAACAGAACGGGATAAAACTGAATAGAGTTGGTTGTTCATCAATAATTATCAACCATTTGGAGCGTGAGATAATCACAACAATACTTCAAAGTAAAATATATTCATTAATTTTCAATTTATAGAAAGCTCTAGGTGAGCACAAACAAATACTAAACCACAAAGAACAGATGTAACTTAGATCAGTGTCTTATTTCCATTGGAGGAGTCAAATTTACAAATACCTAAGGGTTTACAACATATTCAACCTATAGCATATAAGATATTTGATAATATTACCTTACAATATCACCAATATGTAACCCTAACTCAATACTACTTATCAGATCCTTGTACAAAATGTATCAACCTACAATCTCATTTAAGCATTTTAATTAATTCCTTGAATCAAAGCTAAAATAAGATTTGCACACACCACAACAATGAGATGAACAAAATAACCCTTGATCACTTTATTCAAAATTAAAATACGCTTGTACATAGGAGAGACATGAGCTTGAATTTATCAATCTGATTCAAATGCTAGTACTATTATACAACATTATATCTTCATGAATTCAAAACCTATAACAAAAATGACTCAGAACCTAATTTTTATTTCCTCTATAACTATCAGACTTTATGATTGCTTTGTAACTTCACCTAGACTCGACCAAAAATTTCTAACTTGCTAACCCGTACTTCTGGCCTTGAAATCCTTCTTATAGAAAATGAAGGAGCAAACAATCATCATGCCAGAAAGTACACATGTCACCAGCCAATTGGACCGTTTAGTAACATCTCAAAATTCAAGTATAACTGATATTCCCTTTGGAGAATCTTCTTGTTCTTTTCCATTTGCTTGTTGAGGATGATTTGATATAAACGCAAATCTTCAAAATATTGTGCATTTAGACTGCCACTATAAAACAAAACATGAAATTATTATGACTGCAAAGTTAGCTAATTAATTGTTAGTAGTTTAATCCTACTCCGACTATTCTTCAGTTAAATATGTATCCACCCATCGCTTGTATTCCTCATCACTTGGCCAATTGAAGTTGATTACCTCCTCTACCTTGGCTCTATAGGGTGTATATTTAACTGCTACCTAGTTTGCCTCATTTTCAAAAGACTTGGAAAATGAACTAGTGCTGATGATTTTGTCCATGCAACTCTCTAATAGATCTGAATCCAAGTAATCACATATTAAATCAATTTGGGCATCAATGAACCTGCTAGCCTGATCCTTCCATTGTTCAAGAGATCTGATATTACTTTTCTCATCAATTATATCAAGCAATAGTGTATCACTCCATTCATGAAAACTTTTCACCAATAGCCTTATCTTCCTACTCAAACTATTTGGTAAAGCTTGAAAACCTTGCAATGATTTAACCAATATTTGAGTAGGTCTCAATGACTTTGGCCTATTATTAACATCATTTCTTCAAGATTTATACATTATATCCAAGTCATTGGCCCTAGGGATCCATTTCTCAATCAATGGTATTGCTACTTCCTGATCCCTGTTAAAATTATTTATTTTACCCAATAATAAAGAGTAAGAAGAATATATACTTGGAAATATATTATCAACTTTTTCATTTAAATGCTACAAAATTGTGGTTTCAATTTCCTTTTGCTTTAGAGCTGCCCTCTCCTCATTATTCTTCAAAGAATCTTCTAGCTCTATGATTTTTTGCATTAATTGCTTCTTTGTTGGATCAATAGAGCAGGTTAGCTCCTCCTCAATTGGTTCTAATGTGGGACTAAGGGAAGGAGTCTCAGTGGGAGACTTTGGTGTGGAGATAATAGGGGTAGTAAGAAGTGATGACCTTGATGTAGATGGTAATGATTGAACCACAGGAGCACTTGGTGCTGCCTCTATCTGCTTGTGCCTCAGCCTTTCCACCTCTATTTGTAGCAAAATATTCTTTTGTTGCACCTTATTATATTCCCCAATCATAAAATTGTATTTCTCCATATAATTCCTTTTTTCAACTTTCTCTCTTTCCTGCTTGTTTTTGTGCCAACTTGGCCACATCCACAATCAAACTTGTAGCCTCCACTGCTAGAGTTTCTGAAAATATTTTTATTATTAACCCTCCCCTCAAATTAGGGTTAATATCTATTATGCTTGGCTTTCTTCCTCCTGGGGCCAAAGCCCATATTTCCAAGGTTTCATACTCCTCACTGAAGGCAGAGCCTTGCAATGCTGACCTGACTTATTCTTCTAAATTGTGGAGGGGATGCTTGGATTTCAAAACATTATCAAAGGCCACTACATCAACAATGTCCCATTCAGGTAAGATGAAGACACCAACTTGATCAATCCATTTTCTCCCTTCTTTTGGAGTGATTTTCTTAAATTCACTCATCATTTTAGCCTTCACTTCATCATCATTCTCCTCATCTGACCTGTCTGGCCTCTGACCTCTTCTTTCCTTGCACTTTTCTTGGTACTCTCCCAGTTTCATCCTCCATACCAGTTGCAAGAAGGTTGGTGTTTTCACAAAAGTATCATCATTTAAGAATTCCTTACAAGCCTCCATTCTTGTATCTTGTACACACTTGGCCTTCATGTCCAGGTTTGACAAGACCAATTCAATTGGTCATGGAGGAGATGGCATGCCTATTTGTAGGTCTTGGTCTATAATAATAATTTCATCCCCTAGATCCTCTTAGGACTGCTCAATTATTTGCCTTTTGGGAGCTGGCGGTGATGGTGGTGGTGAAGGACTCCTTCTTGGTGATGTCTCAAGATCAATAATCTTTATGGTTCCTGGTGGCTTGAGATGTGATCTTAGTGGCTTTTCCCACTCCATTATCTTTTTTTCCTTTTCTACCCTTCTCTTCTTCTTCATCACTGTCATCCCTTACCCTCCTGTAGATGGGCCTATCTTCTAGAAGTTGGTAAGTTGGCCTTTCTTCCAATGGCCTTGTAGCTTGTTCTTGTTTAACCAAATTCAACTCAATTTGATTTTCTTTGTCATTAAACTATCCATGATTTCCTTGAATTTTTTCATCAAGAAATCAATCTTCTTGTGGAAAGGGGTGAATTCCATCAATGGATCACATTTTGGAACCATTTTGTGTACAATAGCCAATAATTTGTCATAGGCAACCCCTTTTTCGTTATTTAGTTCTTGACTATTTAAATCAAATTCATTTATGATTAGGTCTTCAGGAAAATTGAGCTCATGAACAAATCTTGCTCCTTTTATTCTTTGTTTGAACAAAGCGAAGAATCCTTCAGGGTCACACTGCCTCCTAAAACTGAAACTTAAATTGTATGAATTGAAGAATTTCCCAAAGTGTACCCATCCTCCCTTTGTAATAACAAAACCAGAAATTACTATGTAATCTAGATAGAAAGTCCCTTTGCCTTTTCCAGTGAGATTGTCCTCATGAATGTAGCCAATCTGCCACATGACCTCAACAAATCCAATCCTTGGTGGCACATTGTAAGGCAGGATGTGCGGAGTCCCCTAAAATCCATACACTTTCAAAATAGTATTGACTGGATATAGGATGATATCTCCCCAGTTGTGGCAGACCTTCAAATCAGGTCTCCTCTCCTTGGGCCTAAGAAAATCATGCAACTCCATAGGAACCCTAGGTGAATTTACTCTCAGCCTTGCTCTTAATCTTGATGTAAAACAGTTATCAAACTGTACATAATTAGCACTTTTCTTGTTATATGAAAGGTCAGCAGTCCAAATTTGTACTGGAAGCCTTTCTCCATAGCCAAATCTATTCAATTTCATCTTCTCAAAGAAAATATCCGCATTCTTGAACAAAAACATATGCATGAGCATAAAATACCAGTAGAAAGGTGTACTTGTATCATTCTGTTGTAGCTTCACCAACCCTTCATGTATTTTTTGGGCTAGGAAAGGAGAAAAATCATAAACTATAAAGAAATTTGGATGTTGTATTTGCACCCCCATGAACATGAATGCTATTGGCATCACAGTGCTAGGGCTAAATCCCAATATTTGACATAGTGAGTAAAATGTAGCCAGGAAGTATTTGGAAAAAATATCCAGTTTGAAAGGCTCCTTATCATTAGGGTTAATATGAATTATTGAACCTCCTGCCTTGGCCAAATGAGATGGGAGCATATTAACTCTAAAGAGAGGCTTACTTTTCTCATATTCCTGCTTCATCTTTTCAAGCTCAATAGGAACTATGAAGTCACTGGGTTCATGAAAATAAAAAAATTGTTGGAATTCTTCTTTGTTAATACTCAGTAAAACCCTTCCATCATTATCCGTGACCACCCGTGTGTCAAGATCATACCTTGTAGCTACTGCCTTGAGAAAATCCACATCTAGGAACACATTGGGTACCACCAATTTTCCCATGTCGTAAACCCAACCATTTGAGAATGGGTGGGGCAAATTCCTTTGTCCAAACCACAGTCTAAACATCTCCAAACCCTTCATTGGCACTTTAGCATCATTTATATTGAAGTAATTATATATTAACCCCTCCCCAAGGGTTTTTCCTTGCATTAGGGCCTGCCGTTTTCTTCTGTCAGTTGCCAACAATGGCAGTTGGTCCAAGAAGTCATCATATAGTTTCCTTTTCAAATATTCAATTTGGCTGCAGTGGTGCTTTGATGGTTCCATTTTGGATAAACTAGGGTCTACTTGAATTACAAACTTTATAAAAAACAAGGGCTTTTCAAGGATGTGAAATTACAAACACATAATTTGCAATTTTCAAATAATTTTCAACTTCACTTACAACCCTAATACAATTTCTAACGATTTCCCAACAATTACACTACAAATTCTCCTAAATTTAGGATAAAAATTTCACCAGGAAATGCAAAATTTAACTTACGACTTTTTGACTTGTAGAAACCCTAATTATTCACTAGAACAACTCGTGATTTCTTCTTTGACTTTAAAACTGCTCTACGAAGCTCCTTGAACACTTTTTGTGACAATAAAATAGGGAAATAATCCTCTTATTCCACCAAAACAGGCAGGAATACGTCTCGTCTGCCATTACTGCTCGCTCGCGCGCCTCACCAATGGCTCCAATCACATTTGATGTAGGTTTGAATCTTAACCGTTGATCTTCATCTAGGTTGGATCATCGAATGGTTGTGCTTCAGTCAATCTTACATTGACTTCCATCGTAGCAAATGGCCCACAATTCCTCCAATCAAAATATTCCAACTCAGGAACCCTTACAACTCACTTTTCTGGCCCCACCATTTCCTAAATCATCAAATAAATCCACGTGTCAACATTCCCTTGATATCATGATCGTTAACCATCTTGCAACTCTTGATCATGTGATAGCAAGCAACCATAGATCTTGATCTTCAGCAAACTTGCTTGTGCGGACGGTTTACAAATTTGACTTTAAATGTCGAGCACCTTTTCTGTTTAGATTAAAACATGTCCACTATTTTTTAAGCATGTGCATTTTAGATCCGCTTTAGTAGCTCGCTTGTTAATATATTAAGGTCGGCTTAATATATTAAAAAATTCATAATGCTCCTTCGGCCTCTCTGAATGTGACAAATGGTGCCTTCTCGTGATATCGCGATCGATCAATACTCTATGGTTGAACGATCGCGATATCATGGGAAGGTGCCATCTTTCACATTCAGAGAGGCCGAAGGAACATTATGAATGTTTTAAAATATTAAGACGACCTTAATATATTAAGTGGCGAGCTACTAAAGAGGATCTAAAATGCACATGCTTAAAATCGGTGGAGATGTTTTAATCTAAACAGAAAAGGTGCTTCACGTTTAAAGTCAAAGTTGTCAACCACACACAAGCAAGTTTGTTGAAGATCAAGATCTACAGTTTCCCGCTATCACGTGATCAAGAGTTGCAAGATGGTTAATGACCGCAATATCAAGGGAATGTTGACACGTGGATGAATTTATTTTTTTAAACTACATTGTTTCATTGAACTTTCGACGAACCTCCAAAATTTTTTGACGAATTTGCAATACGTCCGATGAAACTTTCATCGTAATCACTTTCCTATTTTGTCACACTTTCATCAAACTTTTGACAAACCTCCAAAAAATGTCCGACGAATTTGCAATACGTCCGACGAGACTTTCATTGTAATGATTTTCCTATTTCATCGCAAGTTCGATGAACTTCTATTTTTGATCTGATGCTTTGGCAAAGGCATGCCACTTGTGTTCTGGCTATGGTTCATCGCTAGATCGACAAAATGTTCGTCAATATTCCGACGAACACCAGGGCCCTTTTCTGTGGTGGCAACCAATGAAGTTATGTCGTGATTTCATCGTTTTAAAACTAGTAGCGAAAGTGACGAAAAATTAGCGATGAAAATTATTTCAGTGTTTCATCGGTATGCTGACAATATATTGTCGATATTCCAACAAACGTTCATCAGAAATTGGATTCAAATACAATAGTGACTTTTTCTAAAAATTCAAGAACACAAAACTTCTTTCTACAACAATTCTTCAAAAATTTCCAAAACACATGCAAATCAGAAAAGACTCCTCCTCTAATCTTTTCCCCAACACACAAAATATCCCCGTGCTTCTGTCGTAAAGAAGCTTCTCACTTTTTCCGTTAAAGCCACAATTTTCTCCTCGTGAATAAATTTCCAACCCCTCATAAATTCTTTTAACACATGTTAAAACTCAAAAAATATCTTTAACAACCAATTTGCATAAAATCCTCCAGATATTTAAAATTAAAAACATTAAATAATTTCAAAATATTTACCATTTCAAATTTAACTTAATTAAACTAATTTACTTAATTAATAAATAATATAATCCTAAGATTAGACTATTTACCAATTAAAATAAATTATTTACTACTTCTAACATTAAAATAAGATTAATTTAATAATCATCTTAAATAATTAAATCCATTAATTCCCTTTTTTAAACTTTTCAACATAATAATTCGAAGCAAAATAAACAACTTTTAACAAGCAAAACCGACTAGACCCGACGACACACTGAGACTAGGGTAAAGGCTTCACACAAGAATCCTAGCTACTCTCTCCCAATCAACATTACCGTTGGGTGGACATGCTCAAATCTATGAAGCCAGGTGGAGTTGATGTCCTGTACCTACAAACCTCTAAACAAGGCATAAATAGAACATGTATATATACATTATAATAGAACAGTATCGTGAAGAGGAAATCACGAAATCATAGGGCGCTCACAAGCGAGTGATGCAATTTTATCCCTTTCACCAATAAACTATCACGAAACTGACAATTCTAACATATATAATCTACTCATATGCAAATAACCATGTTATTCCAAATAATCATTATGCTAATCAAAGGCATGTCAAATGATAACATCAAAATAGAGTAACATCACATCATCACATAAAATCCACATCGCTCTATTAATAGCAATCAAATAATAAACAAGCAATCATAGTATATCAAAGTCTAAGTGCAACCAAAAAACAAAGCAAAACAAGGTAGGACATTGCCTGATACAAAGAGAAAAATGGAGAGGTGCTACACAGTAGTGGTGGAAGATTCACCACCCACCAAATGACAGTGCACAAAAGCATCTTTTGGAGAGTATTTACAAGAGCTTGGTGCGAGCCAAGAGCCCACAACGAGTCAAGTATCGCAATTGTCTTCACTGCAGGTTTCTTTGGCTCCCTCTTTTCTTCCTTCACAGTCCTTAGTAATCCCTATTGTGTCTGCGACACCACTCACTGCAAGCGCTAGCCCTTCCTTTTCCACTTTTTCTTCCATGGTCGTGGGAGGTTTCACACAATTCTCTCATGTGGCACCATTTACCTTTACTCCTCTGTGGACCTTTACACCTTTCGCTTCAGCCCATTCCTTGTCTGCTAGCACCTCACATTTTTCCTCCACGGCCGCAATTGATACCTCTAGGTGATCCCACAATAGTGGTTTACAATTTTTGGCCAAACTGGACACTGAAATTATTATTTTTAACTAAATCTTCATATTCGGGCACCTATAGTGGCTAAACCATGAGAAATTTGAAGATGATGCAAACTAGAGTCTCATCACATTTTGTCTATAGATTATAAAAATATTTTTTTCAAATTTTTTGGAATCAAATTGCACTTTTTTTTCCATCTCCCACGAAAAATGGTTTTTTTCAGAAAACAACATTTTTAAAAAGTGATGCTCATTGTATACAACATAAAAAAATTTGTATGAAGGATAAAATTCTAATTTTTTCGAATTTAGATTTGTAACTATGATATCTAGCACTTTCATTTGGTCTCATAGTTTTTTATTGAATATTTTTTCCTTAATCAAGTTTCAAAGTCAAACCAATTGCAATTTAGACATAGGTGGACTGTATACAACATAAATTTTTCTGTATGTATCGAAATTCAATTTTTTTTTTTAATGGATCAAGGACATCAATACCCAGTCTGAACATATTTTTTAAAATTTTATTTTGATAATCTGCTATTTTTCCACATGTGCAGAATAGAGAGCTTGATTTTCATTGAAAAACCTATGTTTAATAAAACTAAAAAAACACATACATAATAAAACCAAAACATATTAAAATTATATTCGTTGGATAGCTCGTTCTGAGGACTACCTGATTCTAGTCGAGTTTGTGAAGATTCCTCCAGTTTTATCCTCAACCCAAGCTTCGAAGTACCAATTTTTTTTTTTTTGTGTGCCTAAGATGGGGAATGAGGGATAAGGGGCTTTGTTAGAAGCCATAGGTGTTCGAGCGAACCTCTTTGAAGGGGTTCGCTCGAACCCCTTTCCTATGCATTGCATTGGTTTTTTTGGAGGCCAAGATTCAAAGGGGTTCAGTCGAACCCTGGTTCGAGCAAACCCCTTTTTTGGTTTGGTCGAACCAGTAGGTTCGTACGAACCCCTAAAATCACTTTTTTTCCTTAGGGTCATTTTTGTGAGTTTTCCTTCCTCACTTGAATTGTAAACCACTATTGTGGCTTCACCCCTCTCCTAATACTATTGTGTCAACCCCAATCCAATCTATCCAATAAATGGAATCTGCCATGACACCGCTTCCATCGAGTCCTCCTACTGGCCCACAAGTTGTGTATTGGAATATCCCTCCTTTCTCTCCTCAAATAGTCAATATTCCTAAGAAGAAAACACTCAGGACCGCTACCCTCTCATTTCCTTTTTCCCTTCCTCTTGATGCACCTTTCGTACATGGGCTCATCAGATCACCAATAGATTTCTTGTCAGAGGGTGATAAAACTAAATAGGCACGGGCAATCGGAGTCTAGAAACAACAGGCCAAAGATGCTAAAAGGCTAGCTAAACCAAAGGTACAAAATATTTTTATTGAGGCTCAATAATTGCTACACTTTGCGACTATGTACTCATCTGTCATCAAACTGCAAGGGGAGATACAATTGGATGATTACAATATGTATTCCATGGGGCTCAACCTGAGCATAGCATGGCTATAAGATAAAGTTGAGCTCATGGAGGAGACTCAGTGGGTTGTGACCATCAACTTTCTTAAGTCCAGTCGCCAGCTAAAGAAGAGGGAAGAAGAATTGAAAATCGTCAAGGAGAGGATCGAGGTCCTGCTAGCAAAAGGAGAAGGTGAGGGATGTTGAATTTAAATGCTTATCTCAATAAATGAAGATGGAGCAGGCTAGGCTTTAGGAGGAACTTGCAAAGTTCCAATCTTTTGATCCCAACCTGATCGTCGAGTTGCAACGAAAAAACCAATGCTATCAAGACCATTTGGCCTAGGTGGAGCAAGAAGTGCCACAAAAGAATGAAGAGATCAACTGCCAATGCACTACACTAGAGCATCAGATGCATCAGAAGGACATGGACTTCAATACCCACTAGACTCAACTAGAAAATGAGGTCTAGGAAATGAAATCTTCCCTGGAGAGGGAAGCATCAAACAAAGAATGAGCCAAGGCAAGCTGGATCGCCAAATTGAAGGTCCTATAGGGAAAATTCACCGCAATGAACCAAAGGGTTGTAGAGCTAGTGCATAATATAGAATTGAGGGATGTAGAATTTGGCCTTTTGAAGAGCTCTGCCCAACCTCCTGCTGCCCAGTTGGACCACCTTCAAGTAGCCCAATGGCTATATGTTTCTTACCGGGAAAGGGTTAAGGCCTTTTGCCTGACCCTCCAGTCGATGCTCCAATTAATGGCAGAGGCAACAAGCTTAGGTAGGGAGGTTTGCAGAATAGTTGAGTGCTTCCCTCAATCCATCACGGAGAGAATTCTTGAGTCCAAGAAGTTGTTGGATAGGCTATATATGGTCCCAGATGAAGTCTTGGAAAACACGGGGATTGAAGACTGAAAGGCCACTGCCAAAAAAAATAACAAGTTTATTCACTACCACATGTCCATCCTCAATACTAGCGATTACACCACTACACTAGACTGAACCATGAGCAGCATGTGCGCAACATTCTCCCACCTAACCCAGATGGGTTTACCATCTCCTTTTCTCGAAGATGAATCAGTGGCTATGACAAAGCATATTGCAGCAAGGATTAAAGAGAAGCAATAGGATGCATCCACTTTTCAGAGCTTCAATCAACCCCTTACTGTAGAGGATATTGAAGGCGTCACCCTTCCAATAGCGGGCTTGCTTTTTCAACTTGAGTCCTAGGTTGGTATATCATCGACGCTCCCTTACAAAGAAATGATCGATCTACATGAAGCGCAAGAGAATCTATGTGAAATAACTACACCATCTGAGTCTGAATGGATTCATCTATAGACTACTCTCTTAAAGCTTTGATCACGTCACCCAATGCATATGACTCTGGTTTGAGACCCAAAAATTTTGGGTCTCTCATTTCGCAGGAAAAATTGCCCTGGTAGTCGCCAAAAGCTGTGAATATAAATTTCCCCAAGCTCCCTTCGAGTTATTTTTATTTTTTCTAAGTGTCGGCCCACACCTCATCTATTGAAAACATCATCAAGTTCCTTTCGCAAAAGGCTTCATTCGAATGTTGCCACGTGTCCACTAGGCACTCTTCGTAGATTTTTTTCCTTCGCTCTTCCAACGGCTCCCATCACGCCTCCACGTGTCATCAGTTCACACACTTCAAGGCTCCTTCCTTTTGCTCCCCTATTGGGCCCTGACCACATGCCATGTAGCATTAGTCTACATGTATTCCTTGGCGGCCCCCACCAATGGAGTCATTTGTAGGGAAGACCTCCACATGTCTTCATCCTGTAGATTTTCACCATAAGGAGGGAGGAATGAACCAATGGCCCCAACCTATTGCCATGTGTATTTTCTAAGGGCTCTGTTGTGTCACTACCGAGCAAGAAACAACCTCACCATAGCTACCACGTTTTCTAATTTCCACTAGTAGTGAGAGATGTGTGTCGGTGCTCTATTCTGTTGGGACCACTACCATCATTCATAGGGGATGCATCTAGCTCGAGGGCGACCACGTTCATGGCTCGAATCTTTTTCCATTGTAACAACTAGGGGAAATCATTACTGTATGCATCATTGTTCATGATCAGGGAATCTTTTCTATTACTGACCCACCAGGTGGTGGGTTTTTGGGTATAAATACTACTTTTCTAGAAGAAAGGGTTCAGAATTAACAAGAAAATTATGAAAAGACACCAAACCTTTGTATTGTTTTATATTATTGCATAATATTTGCAGACTATGTCATTATTCAACCTTTTTATTATTTGATAAAGTTGTATACTGTGTCATCATTGTATTGAGAAATTTGTTTGTAGACTTCTATAATTTCAATATAAGCTAACTGATTAAGATCATGTCTTTGAATCTTATTTTCAGTAGATGTGTGAAATTTATTTTATTTTATTGAAAAAGTTGTTCAAATTTCCATTTTGATTTTTGTTGTTCTAAGACATAGAAGATTGTTGAACGACCCTTAAATAATTTCTCAAAGATAGGTTTACCATGCCCATATCTACTTCTTGGCACATTGCCTTAGATTAGATTTATTTTATATTTGTTTCTTTCTACCCATTTTTCAAACCCCCAAATTATAGAAGAATTTGAATTCTTTAAAAACTTGAAGGTCACTCAGTTTAGCGCAATAGGTCCCCCCTTTAATTGAGTTTCCCATAAAGGTTGTTATCTTGTCAATTTTTGGCATCAACAGTAACCAGGGTACAAGAACAACTAGGAGCACTAAAAATCTACTCCAACAAGAAACACAACAACAATAGGGCATTTCCGGTATGAAAGTGAAGGATTCAAGGTGTCAACTAACTAGTGACACTTACTGGTGGTTTATACCATTTATTTATTCACATCATTTCTCTAGCATGATACAAAAATATGAAGAATTGATTACATTTCCATAACCAGTAATATTGCGTCCACAAGAGCATATGATGCATAGCATTAATTGAATATATATATTGTTTTGTAATCTGGCTATAAACAATCTTTAATATATAATAAAATGTTTCCTTCTTAAACTCTTTAATATAAATTACAATATTTGTATACAAAAATCAGAGGGGAATATTGTATGCATACATCATGCACAATACACACAAAAGGGAAAATATGCAAGGATGAAACCTTAAATATAGAGCATTATATCTCTTCTATTCTTTTTTTTAATAAAATATATCTCTTGCAGCAGGATACAAGTCTTAAACAAAATACAGACATACATACATACATACATACATATATATATATTGACAAAAGCATTTCTTGATTTAAAACAAGATGCACATCTTCATAGAACATGATGTACATTTTTTTTCCAAACAAAATAACAACATACATCTTTTGGAACAACTTATATTCTTCCATACAGAGTGAATCTCTTGAATGTAATACATTTCCTTTTTTTTCCTTAGCAGGTTACATTTCCTGGATGGATGGAACATAGAACATCTTTGGACTGAAACAAAACAAAATACTTTTCTTTTGAAACAACATACATATGTGATAATAGAGTTCACTTGGTTTACATAATCTAGGAACAACGGTCCCACAAAATTGAATACATTTCCTTTGAAAAACCCTTGACTTGACAAAACACATTTCTTAGCAACACAACCCTTCAGATTTGCATCTCCATCAAAGTTTCAACCTGCATAAAAAGAGACAAAAAATTTCCAAGCCATGGGGTTCTCACCATGTATTCAAAGGCTATGAAACCAACCACCCTCGAGCTAGGAGGCTACTAAATAGACCTGGGTAACACAACAACCCTTCTCGAACAAAAAACACATCACAAAGTTTACAGAAATAAACACTCAATTAGGTTAGGTAGAAATACAACACAAATACCTTCAATGGTCTTATGGGGAGAGGCTGGGAGGATCACAACCATAGGGAAAATCACATCAAGTTCTTCACATAGACTTCTAATCAGCAACCTTCTCCTTTCTCAAATCTTCCCATTTTCTAATTTTTCGCAAAGGGTACTCTTACCCATGGGTACTCATACCCATTTAACTTACAGTTGTAACCACCTATTTTCACAAAGAAATATTCATATGCCCTCATGGGGATCTCTCCCCCTCAATCCCCCACTTGGGTTGCTCACTACCAATATTGGGGAGCCAACCCAATAGAGTACGCAAACTTAACAATACTTACACAAATAGAAAAATTCAGTAAGATAGCAAAACAAAGAATAGCACAACATAAATTTAGTACATACACTCAAATAAATATTGGGATAAATTTTACAGCCTTACACAAAACAAATATCTAACAAAACAACAACACCCAAACATAACACAACATGGATTTAGCATATACATTCAACAAAACATTGGGATAAAGACCCTACCTTTAAACCTTGAAAGGGGATTACTGCTCTTCCTTCCTCCTCTCTAGCTCTTCCTCTCCTTTTTTAGCCAAAATCAAAATTCCTAAAATATAACCACATATCCCTCAAATTCTTCTCCCAATAGCCCCAACTACCATTTCCTCCTTTCCTTTATGAGGCATGGCCTTCACATGGGCTACATGCACTCATTTTCGTCCCGCTTCTTACAAGAAATGTAAGAGGGGTCATTAATGAGATATGACCATGATTATATTCTAAAAATGCCTCCAACCTTTAGGTCATAGGCCTAGGGTGTATAATAAGCAACCATTAACTAAAATCAAGACCAAATTGACCCCTAAAATAGTCTTAAATAACAAATCCGAATTTACCATTTCTTTCTGAGATCACCTTTGTTTTCACACAATTCAAATTTTACACACTTACCCCAACATGCATAACAAAAATTACACAACTTTAACACAACATATATCTTGACTCTAGCCCTTCTATGTGGTTGAGTCGGGTTTAACAGGGTGACACAACGGGGTCTATTTAGTAGCCTCCAATTCCCATGGCTAAGGGAAATTAACTTGCATACTTAATGAAAGCATTAGTCCATTTTCCAATGAAATTAAATCAAAGTACATAACATAATATAATGGAGTACAATATATATCACATTCACTGTACACACAAGCATATGCAAAATTTATTTATTTTTTTCAAACAAAATCCAAACACATGTTACAACTCAAGCAATATCTTTTCCACTTGTCCCACATTAATCCACAATGCTCATAATCCTTTAGATAGCCATTCCATTATCCACTTATGGTCATATAATATCATATATGCATTCACAATGCATGGTAATACAAAATTCATCTAATTAACACAATATCACATATTCTACTCTAAGCAAGTTATTTCAATTCTCATATCATTCAAGATATCAATAAAATCAATTAATCATAATCAACATACTCATTAAATTATGGTCCATAAAAGTAATTAATCTTGCATGCACAACAATAGATAATTTCAATGTTCACAACCATCCATCACAAAGTATAGGATAAAAGTATAATGTATCAAAGTGCGATCATGAGCATAGAAACTAAAATATGATGTCCATAAATCCAACTGGCGATGGACCTCACACTTAATACCATATTTATTAATTGTCCTCATCTACTTTAATTATAAATTTTTTTATCATTTAATTATTTCATCATTTTCCATCATTAAAATTAATTAAATAATTTATCATTTTCTTTCAACAAATTTAATTAAATAAATTTTAATTATTTAATCATTTCTTTAATTTTCCTTATCCACACAAATCATATATAAAGAAAAAAGGGGTGAAATTTTTTATTCAAGAAAGATCAACCAAGTACAACAAGAGGGCTAGATGACCATAGTCAATGAAAGACATACTACCCCCAAACTCCAAAACAAATTCATGCAAAAATGAGCCAAAAACCAACCCAAGGCTACACCTTTTGATCCTCATAAAGATATCTAGACAAAGTGTTGCTTTTATCCAGATCCAACAGTCTTCCATTATACCACATTCCATGCCCCTACCTCTGGAGGCCCATTTAGCAGAGCAATCAACAACCTTGTTCAATTCCTTGGAGATGTGAACAAATGAGATGGTCTCAAATTTTAAAGCAAGATGGAGACATAATTCACAATTAAAACCAATCACCACGAAGAGTCCTAAAAAATCTCTCTTTAAGAAGAGAGACCAAAATCATGGAATCTATCTCACAAATCACCTCCCTCCAACCTAACTCATAGGCTCTCTCCAGAGCCTTAAGAATAGTGCAAGCCTCCATCTAATTTTTAGAGTGCACACCCATATGGATGGAGAATAAAACTTGTATGGCCCCACTACTATCATGACTAACTCCTCTAATCCTAGCATCCTTGAGATTTCCTCGAGCAAAACCATCAATGTTAATTTTGAGATTAGCTTCAGGAGGAGGCCACCACTTCCCCAATATATTCACCTTCTTATATAGAAGGTTTTAGCCTGCTTTCCCTATATTCATGGGGGCCTAGGGAAGAAGAAATATCAAGAGAGAAGCTATATGTATGCCTGATGATGACATAGACTCCCCTAGCTCAAACTTTAATGAAATAGTTTCTTTAAGAATACTCTGCACCTTGTGTTGGAGTACGAAAACACTGAGAGGGGGGTGAATCAGTGTTTTAATAGAAAAATTCAATTCAACTATTTTTTAAAACACATAACTTCTTTATAATCATGGAATGTTCAATTTCAAGAATGTATTCAAATGTGATAACCAATATCAAATCCTTAAACCACATGAAAAACTCAAATGTTAAAAATTACATAAAAGAAGCTATAAGACTAAATTGCATGAAATATGTTAACCACTCAAATCACAAAAGAACCATAACATAGTATTTTTTATGAGTGGAAAACCCTCATACAGATCAAAAAAACCACTCGAGAAAATTGCCTCATTGCTTAACAAAATCCCATTGATTATAGAGCCTCACTGGCTACTTTTTTTGCCTCGCTAGCAAAGCCTCACTAGCTACAAAACATGCCTCACTGGCTACACAACATGCCTCACTGGCAAAGGAACCTCACTGGTTACAAGTATTCCTCACTAGAAAATACAACTACCTCACTTGCAAAAAAATTTCACATCAAAATGATTCTAAAAATAAAAGGATAGAGTTTAACCTCTGTTTCAATACAAAGCATTTCTTGAATGTCTCATTTTCATTGGAGACTCAAGAGCCTATATGTAAATAAAACCATCACTTGAAGTGCTTTTATAACTTTCAAGATAAATTTCTCATCAATTCTTTCAACATGAAAATAATAATAACTATTAACAAAGTATAAATCTCACATCTGCATCAAACCCATCATAGTGACCATGTCACTATTTTTATAGCATTCAAATAATATTTTCCTTCATCAAAAAAACTATGTATGTAACTTTATTTTCCAAACTACTTGTACACAACTTCATAACTGCCAAACAACACGTGGAATAGCTCCTTTAATGTTTTTAACCGACTACTTGACATAGACATAATATGCAACAATACGCTTTTAGAATCCATTATATTTAGCACAATGATAAAAACAAGTAAGTCGACATGTTGTAAACAAAGTATAAAAGCCCTCTAAAAAAACTTAAACCATTAACAATAACAAAGTATAATAAAATCATGTAAAAAGAAAACTAGGTTTTCAACATAAATGAGTTACCACGTTGAATAGATTGAAAAATAGAAAAATGAGGTCGATGTCACCTTGTAGAAGCTAGGAGAAACTACCTGAAACCATTTATCTTCATTTTCCAACCCCCATACCACCATTCTTCCAAGCCCTAGCATAACTGTCTGTGAGTTTTGTTAATGATAACATTTGGGGTTGAAATGATGTCGAGACATATTCATTATGTCTTTTCTCATGTTGTATATCAAAACCACAAACATAATTATGTCAGTATTTTTATCATGTTGATTTATTTTGCATGTGCAACAAAAAAATTATAAAGCTTATTGCCTTGTGTCCGCCTTTGTTCCAAGACACTATATGCTAAGTCAAAGTCTAAGACTTTAATAATTATTTTTTCCTTAGTAAAATCACAATGATAATCCATTATCACCAAAATCATAATATCTCATTCCTTTCAAATATGCATCAAGGCATGATTTTTTCCAACCACTTGTGCATAGTAATCAAATCATAGTGTTTGACCTCTCAAATAATTTCCAACATAATGATGAGCACAAAATCAACCTTGTAAAGCATAGTTTTACATCTATGCCAAATCACTTCCAATGCCAACAAGGGTTCAAAAAACTCCCCCTTTAGCATTGATGTCAAACAACTTGTCACTTCCCATCAAATAATTATCACTTGTATAAGCATCAAGAGATTTCACTACCAAATGAATGAATGGAAACATCATGAAGATGAACTGAAATAACAATATCATAACCAACACTTGTCAAGCATACAAATTGCACCATTTATCCAACATATTAACCAAAGTGTACTATGATTAGCACCAAAAAACCAACACCAACATCATCATGAATGATAACCTAAGACAAAAAACTTAAGTGCTTTTCTGCCCCTTTGACAACAATGCCAAAGGCCAGGGACAACAAAAACTGGGAGAAGATTGTCCAAATGTATTGCCAAGTACCAACTAAAAGACCTAATGAAAAGTATCAAACACCAAATACCAACATAATGTATATCAACCAATAGTTGTGAAACCTATGCAAATGAGCCATGTATCAAAATACCAATGTATATATTCCTCATTAAGTGTTGTCATAGGAAACATCAAAGCACTGCTAGACCAAAGGAAAGATGCTACTATCAAATCATTGTTATAATGACTACCATAATGCAAAATACTATCAAATCACACATGTCACCAAGGATGGAAGATAATAACTATGTATGTCACTTCCATGCCAAAAGAGTATGTCAACTTTCACTGTATATCCATGGTACAGGAATATGAAAAGGGATCACAAACTGAATAAACAAAGCATGGTGTCTAATTTTTTCATCACTTCCACATAAATGCATCACGTATACAACATGAATCAAAACTGACTATATGAAAACTTCACTACATCAAAAACTACATACAAAAACTACATACAAAAACTAGAAATGAAAGAGAAACATGATGAAAACATCAGGGATAAAGAGTGAGCTTAGAAGCTCCCCCTTAAACCATGAGCAACACCAAGGCATTATCTATACACACTCACAACAACTTTACTGTTTGTTGGCATTTCAAGGAAGCAAATCATTGATAGATGAAAGATCCATAATCATCATGAAAATAATAAGCAATACTCCTCCTGCATGCACACTGTTCAACCAAGATATTTTACTAATTCCAAGGATTGAAAAATGTAACACCAGAAAGATCCAAGTGAACCAAGTGTAAGTTAAAATTTACTATCCTTATATAGCAGGACTGTCATCACAATTGTTTCTTTGGAAGTAAATAACACACTATCAAAAACTTGGCAAACTATTATGTAGGTACGAAACAATATGAGATACTAAATCTGAGTGTTCATGAATCTCACTTGTATAACAACCATGTAGCACTTTGACAAGAAGGTAGTGTTCCTCCTTAAGACTGAAACCTTGTACTATGATCACTAAGCAACAAAGTGCACTTTCATTCAAATAATAAGTGACTAGTATGAAGAGCATTGATATGTACTATCAAACATTAGAGCATAAGATATAAAGAACTCCAAAAGACAAAAAAATGTCAATAGGGAAAATGCAACGTGTCACAATCTTCAAGGGTACCATGATACTCATTCAATAAAAACCACTTCACATCATTCCACTGTGCTTTGCAAGAACAACCATACACCTCAAGTAAGGTCATAACATTAGCAAATTGACCATCATAAACCATTGTCATACCAATAGAATAAATAATACTACTAGTGCAAACCACTATCCAGGAAAAAAGATCACTGCAACAAGTTGCCTAAAGATAATAAATTGAAGCATTTTCAAAGACTCAAAGGAAATTATCAAATTAGAACTATTACCACCATTAGGACACCAAATCACTGCAAAGATACAACTTCTTTGTTGCTTAAGGGGTTTGAATGATAAAGCTATAAGAATCTCCCCCTAACTTCATGCTTCCCTTTATGCACGTATAGATGTCACTTGTGTAGAATGCACAAGATTAGATTCAACTTTCCTTCTATTCACAGACTCATGAAGATTATAAATGTTCCCTTTTGTCCTTAAGCCTACTGCAACTATTGTTCATGATTTATTACTTATCTCACAACCTTGAGCATTAAATGTAACACTAAATCCATTCTCACAACTTTGAATTACACTCAGAAGATTGTGTGTTAAACCTTCTAAAAAGTACACACCATGTAAAAAAGTATCATCATCTAGAAGAATGGTGCCTTTTCCTTTAATCTAATACAAAAATCATTCCCAAACTTGACTAGACCACCAACATCTTCAAAATTGACAAAATTTCTCTTATCACCAGTCATGTGGTGAGAGAATCCATTGTCTACAACCCATTGTTCTTCCTTTTTGACATGTAGGGTTGTTTGAACAAGCATAGCTTCAACTCTTTTATCAACCCTCTTTGGCCTTTGTTGGAAAAACAAGGATAGACAACTGAGAGGGGGGGAGTGAATCAGTTGTTACCAAAATCAAACTTATTCAACATTAAATAACCTTAAATCTCAAATATGATAATTAACAGTGCAAGCATAAATCAATAACACATCAAAGACACATGAACACCAATATTTTATACGTGGAAACCATGTTAGGGGAGAAACCATGGTGGATGTTAGTCCACAAGATTATACCCAATGAGAATTATAATGAAGAATGAATAAAGAATGCACTTGCATTCAGGCACACTACCTAGAGCACACTGCTCAGAGGAAGGCTCACTGTCTTACATGTAATAATCAGATTAAATCCATCTGATGAGTTTGAACTAATAAATTAGCTTCTACAAAAGCCTAATTACAGTTTCGGTTAGGCACACAAAAACTTCTACACACTCTTCCACACTTTGCTCAATCTCTTTCACACTCATCTCTACTCCTAAATGATTTGACCTTTATTCGCACATGTACATTACTTGCACACACCGAGCACACCTTGAGCACAGTTCAAAATGAGTAAAAAATTTCTCTTATATATCCGCCACACGGATTTGCATCAACTACTCTATTGACCATAAATAAATAATGAATTATAATTTTTGGCCTCAATACATGAATAAATATTATTGTGCACCAACACAAGTCAGTCACAACATAGTGAGGATCCAAACAAACACCTTCGAACATGCCAAAAAATAAAAGATTAATCTTCATGGATCCACAACACGCTACCACCATCATGTCGACCAAGAACATGAAAATTTGAGCACATTAGAAAAATATTTGATCAATGCAGACATATAGCAATGATAGAGCACAATCTAGACTCATCCATGAACATCATAGGTACATGCGCAACAATTGAAATTACCAAAATTTCATCATCTTCTTCCAAGAACACCTACTACAGTAACATAATGACTGTAGACACATAGAACTTCATAACTTCCTCAAATCTTGATGCGTACCACCAAGACTTTTGGACAAAATACTAGATAGACTTAACAATAATCCCTTTAGTGTGTGCCACCAGACAATCAACATTCACAACTTTCCAACTTTCTGACCTTCTCAGCTTCACTGGCTGCCTGCAATATATTTATTACAATTTTCTCAATATCTTCGACATATACATCCTTCAGAATCACCAATGCTAATAATAGTGTTGACATCAATGACAACCACATATTAGCAATGCAACCACAACATCCAACAATCTCCCCCTTTGGCATTGATGGCAACACATGATGTGAAAAATAATGCCATCAACCCAGCTAGCTCTTCTCCAACTATTTCCCCCTTAGATTGTGCACTCTTTTCCTGATTCCTTCTTCTCCCATGTTTTTCACATTGTTCTTCTCCCCCTTTGACATTAATGGAAAAGGTACACGTGCTTTGATCACATATTTGAATCATTTGAATACTCCCCCTGAGTAGCAACCACCACAACATCAATCCAGAATAAGATATGGCTATGAATTCATAGGCTGATGCAAAGACCTGCATCACTTAGTTCTAATCAGGAGGGGAAATCACCTCTAACTTTCCTCTGAGACACTCAAAAGTATCTTTAGGCAATGGCTTAGTAAAGATGTCTGCAATTTTCTCCTTGGTAGGTATATACTCCAGTCTAACTTCTTTGTCACTTACTATCTCTCAAGAAGTGATATTTGATGGATATATGCTTTGTCTTTGAATGCAACACAAGATTCTTGGAAATGTTTATGGCACTTGAATTGTCACAGAATATGGAAATGGGTTCTTCATACTCAATTTTGACATCTCTCAACATTTGCTTCATCCACAATACTTGAGTACAATTGTTTGTAGCAGCAATATATTCTGCCTCAGCAGTAGACAATGAAACATAATTATGCTTTTTTCTTAGCCAAGATACCAACTTCTTCACTAAAAAGAATGCACCACCACCAGTACTCTTCCTGTCATCTACATCTCCTACCCAATCAACATCAGTGAAAGCACTCAGGATAAGATCATCATCCCTAGGATACCAAAGACCAAGATCAACTGTCCCTTTCAGGTATCTAAAAATTATTTTCAGAGCAGTCACATGAGACTCTTTAGGATCAGCTTGATATCTAGCAACCATGCATACAACATTCATTATATCTGGCCTAGTCTGAGTCAAATAGAGTAATCCACCAATCATTGACCTATATATTTTTTTATTTTCTTTAGGAGAATCATCATTTTGTGTAAGTTTACATCTGGTTACCATAGGTGTACCAACTGGATTTGAATCTTTCATGACAAAAAAATTCAGTAGCTCTTTCACATAATTAGACTAAGATACAAAAATTCCATCATCTAGCTAAGTGATTTGTAATCCTAAAAAGAATTTTAGATCTCCTATCATTGACATTTCAAACTCATTTTTCATTTCATCAGCAAACTTCATACACAAATCATTATCACCTTCAAAAATAATGTCATCAACAAAGACTTCAATGATCAATTCTTTATTCTGATCCAACTTGAAATACAGATTGTTGTCAGCAGTACCTTTATCGAATCCAAGTTTCAACAAGTATTTATCCAATCTAGCATACCAAGATCTAGGAGCTTGCTTGAGTCCATATAGAGCTTTCTTCAATTGGCATACCATATTTTCTTTTTCACTTAGTTGAAATCCATCTGGTTGTTCAACATAGACTTCTTCTTCTTCTAGCTCACCATTTAGAAATGCTGACTTTACATCCATCTGATAGACTTTGTAATTTTTGAAAGTAGCATAAGCATGAAATAATCTTACAGCTTCAATTCTAGCAATAGGGGCAAAATTTTCTTCAAAATCAATACCTTCCATCTGTGAGTATCCTTTGCAAACCAGTCTTGCTTTATTTTTGACCACTTCACCTTGTTCATTCAGCTTATTCTGAAACACCTATTTGGTTCCAATCACATATTTGTTCTGAGGTCTAGGCAAAAGATCCCATGTATCATTTTTCTCTATCTACATTAGTTCTTCTTTCATGGCTTCCATCCAATATTCATCTTTGCATGCTTCATTGATATTGCTAGGCTCATCTTTGGAAATTAGACAATATTATTTTAAAATTCTTCTTCTAGTTTGCACACCTTTGCTCTTATCTCCTATGATCTAACTGTAAAATTAATTTCGTCTTACATACTTGGGAGTCTTAGGATTTTCTCTAACTTCTTGTTCTTGTGTTCTTTCTTTTGCACTTTTTCTAGTCTCTACCTCTTGATTTCCTTGATTCACCGGAACAATTTGAAGTTGATTTTGTGTCTGAACATCATTCCCATTATTAGCACTATCATATTGATCATTTGAATCATATCCACTACTTCTGGATGGTCTACCAATATCTTCATCAACTTTGAAATTTGCACTTTCAACCATTATCTTCAACCTTTTATTATAGCACCGATAAGCTTTGCTTTTAGTAGAGTAACCCAAAAAGATTCCTTCATCACTTCTAGCATCAAATTTTCCTATATCATCATCTCTCTTGATGTAGCATTTTCTTCCATTTTTTTTGAAATACTTGACAGTAGGCTTATAACCAAACCATAGCTCAAAAGGTGTCTTACCAGAATTATTGTTGACATTCACCCTATTAATGGTATACACAGCAGTACTTACAACTTCTCTCTAGTAGGAATGAGGAACATTTTCTTCCAGCATCATTGTTCTAGCAGTGTCTAGAATGGTTATGTTCTTTCTTTCAACAAATCAATTTTGTTGAGGGGTCCGTGGAGCAGATAGCTGACTTTGGATTCCATGCTCTTCACAGAAAGAATTGAATTCCTGGGAAGTGAATTCACCACCTCAGTTTGACCTTAGGCATTGGATCTTTTGACCTATCTCATTTTCTGCCATAGATTTGAAACTTTTGAAATTTTCTAATGCTTCATATTTTTCTCTTAAGAAAGCAACCCATATCATTCTAGAATAATAATCAATGAGAAACATAAAATACATTTCACCTTGTAGACTTCTGATTCTGGATGGACCACATAAATCAGTATGTATCAAATCTAGTACTCCATTAGAGCTAACCGTTTGCTCCGAAAAGAATTTTTTGTATGCTTTCCCATCTGACATTCCTTGCACATAGTTTTAGTAGGCTTCACTAACTTAGGAAGATCTATGACTGCTTGAGTAGAGCTTATCTTGACAATGTTATCAAAGTTCACATGACACAACCTCCTATGCCATAACAAGCTTATATCAATCTGAGCAATTAAACAACTCTCACTAGCAGCACTCAAATGAAAGATATTACCTTTTTCCTTTGTTCCTGAAGCAATCATATTTCCAGAACTTCCTCTTATTCTGCACTTACCATCCTTGAATTGAAGATTGTAACCCTTGTCTACCATTTGTCCAACACTTAACAAGTTATGCTTTAAGCCTTCTACATAAAGAAAATTATCAATATTGTGCTTACCAAAAAAAGAAATAGTTCCTCTGCCACGAATCATACAAGAAGTGTTGTCTCCAAATCTTACAACACCACCATCATAGTCTTCCAAGCTTACAAACTTGCTTTTGTCACCAGTCATATGATGTGAGCATCTGCTATCAATTATCCACTCATCCTTTTCTTCAATTTTTTCTGCAAGAGCTTTCTCAACATTCACATTACTAGTAGATTCAGTGGACACCTGACCATTTTCTTTGATGGCAATAAATACCCATTCATCTTCATTTCAGGTTTCTTTATCAGATTCTTCATCAGTTACACCTTCTTCAGCATAATATAATTTCCTTTGAAATCTAGTCTTCTCAGGTTTGTACTTAGAAACTCTTTCAAAACATCTAGATGCAAAATGACCTATTTTACTACAAGAAAAACATTTGATAGGTAAATTTCCTTTGTACTTACCATGAATTTTTGGCTTCTCTTTTCACAATCAATGCTTCCAGTTCTTCTAATTATTTTTCTTCATCTTCAATCTTTTTCATCTCATCTTCATTTTTGAATGTCCTTTTGGAAATTTCTCTCGGATTGTATCTCTGTTGGATTTTTCTGGATACAGTAGCTTTGAATGCAGACGCGGTCTTAGGAGTAGATTCACCAAATTCACTTAACTCAAAGGTAGAAAGTTTTCCAATCAGCATGTCTCTTGTCACATTTGTCACTATTCTGAGTTCGCCAATAGCATGAGCTCTTCTTTTGTAGGAGGGAGGCACATATATAAGTATCTTAGCCACAATTTCTTCTTCATCCAAGGTTCCACCAGCACATCTAATGCTCATCACCAGTTCATTTATCTTTTGAGAGAAAGAGAGGATGTTCTCATCTTCACTCATCTTCATGTCCTCCCACTTGCCTTTCAGACTTTGTAGCTTAGCACTTTTCACTAGTGCATCTCCTCGATACAATGTTTCCAACTTTTTCCAAATTTGATATGTAGTCTTCAATCCTAACACATTTGTCATCTTTGAATATGTCAAAGCACTCAACAATGCTTCAATAGACCTGGTATTAGATTTTGCTTGCTTGATCTCATCTTCAAAGGAGGGACCATTCTGAGGAATAGTATATGCACTTTGTGTAATCTTCCAGAAGGGTTCTCCAATGCACTTCAAATGACACTCCATTCTGACTTTCCATAAAGAGTAATTTGTACCATCGAATCTGAGACTATCCTTCTTGTATGATTTCATCTCGGATCACCTCAATTTGTTAGGCTTCTTCAGAGGAACTAGCTCTAATACCAATTGTGGGAAAAACAAGGATAGACAACTGAGAGGGGGGGTGAATCAGTTGTTACCAAAATCAAACGTATTCAACATTAACCAACCTTAAATCTCAGATCTGATAATTAGCAATGCAAGAATAAATCAATAACACATCAGAGACACATGAACACCAAGATTTTATACGTGGAAACCCTGTTAAGGGAAAAACCACGCTGGATGTTAGTCCACAAGATTATACCTTGTTAGAAGTATAATGAAGAATGAATAAGGAATGCACTTGCATTCAGGCACATTACCTAGAGCACACTACTCAGAGGAAGTCTCACTGCCTTACATACAATAATCAGATTAAATCCATCTAATGAGTTTGAACTCAGGAATTAGCTTCTACAAAAGCCTGATTACAGTTCCAGTTAGGCACACAAAAACTTCCATACACTCTTCCACACTCTGCTCAATCTCTTTCACACTCTGTTCCGATCCTGAATGATTTGACCTTTATTCGCACATGTACATTACTTTCAAACACTGAGCACACCTTGAGCACACTTCAAAATGAGTAAAAAATTACTCTTATATATCCACCACATGGATTTGCATCAACTACTCTGTCGGCCATAAATAAATAATGAATTACAACTGTCGGCCTCAATACATGAATAAATCTTATTGCACACAAACACAAGTTGGTCACAACATAGTGCGGACCCAAATAAACACCTTTGAACATGCCAAACAATAATATATTAATCTTCATGGATCCACAACACACTACCACCATCAGGTCAGCTAAGAACATGAAAACTCGAGCACACATTGGAAAAATCTCTGATCATGAACACTCTAATCAATGCGGACGTACAACAAGGATAGAGCATGATATAGACTCATACATGAACATCACAGGTACATGCGCAGCAACTGAAATTACCATAATTTCATCCTCTTCTTCTAGGAACACCTACTACAGTAACAAAATGACTGTAGACACATAGAACTTCATAACTTCCTAAAATCTTGATACGTACCACTAAGACTTTCAGAAAACATACTAGATAGACTTAACAACAATCCCTTTAGTGTGCTCCACCAAAAACTCAACATTCACAACTTCCAACATTCTAACCTTCTCAGCTTCACTGGTTGCCTGCAATATATTTATTACAATTTTCTCAATATCTTCGACATATACAACCTTTAGAATCACCAATCTAATAGTGTTGGCATCAATGACAACCACATATCAGCAATGCAACCACAACATCCAACAACCTCCACACCAATGTTGTTTTATTAGCATTAGAAGGTGTCTTGAGATGAATACTAGTTTTGTTTTGTTGCACTTCAAAGTTAAGTCTATAAAACTTGACTATATGTCCAAGGTTTCCACTGTTAAAACACTTCAACTTATTCAATGAATTACACCTTTTTTATCAATTGATGATTTCATAAAAAAATTATTTGTGACATCAGCACGTTGTGGTTTATTGGGATGTGAGCATTGCCCTTCTACAAACCTTAGACTAGTCTTAACCTTATAGTCTTCTTATTTTCCCAGAAGGTCTACTAACTTATCACTGCTATCAAGTTTTTTTCTCAATACTACAATTTTTGCCTCTAATATGCAACATTGTTTTTCTTTGGTGTCCAACTGGATTTTAGTAACTTCTACAACTTCAAGTTCCAATTTCAAATCTGCAATTTGTTTTTCAAACTCATTAATTTTGTTAATTAGATTTTTAGTGTCTTTTTGGATCTGGTTTTTCTAGACTACAACCTCCTTTTTGAGTTTTTTGATTTTACTAAGACCACTTCTTAGCTCACCCTCAAAATCCATCTCAAGTTCAGATTGATTAGCAATCTTTTCATTTTGATTTTCATTTGGACTAATTATTGTCATAAAAAGGGTTTCTTCTCCTTCTTCAATGGATTCTTTTGAACCATTGTCTATTACAACATCTTTGATGAACAATATTTTCTTCTTTTTGAAAACATTTTTGTTTTTAAAGTTATTTTATTTTTTCTTTCCCTGTCTCCAATTATATTCTTCATCACTTTCAGAGTCTTTGTTAGGGCATTGAGTAGCATAATACCCAATTTTACCACAATTGAAACACTTAAATGGAAGCTTCCCTTTATATCTACTTGACCCTCTTCTCATTTTGCTCACTAGGAAGGATTCACCGTTGTCTAATTTTTCTAAGTCAAAATTTATGTCATTGTTCCTTTTTACAAATTTAAAGGAAACTTCTTTTGTAGTGAGATTATCACTACACATTCTCATTTCACAGGCTGTAAAGACACCATGAAGTTCATCTAAAGTGAGTTTTTTTATGTCTCACACTTTTACAGTAGATACTTTAGGATCATATTTAGGTGTCAGTGACCTTAACACCTTTTTAACATTTTTTTCTTCTAAAGCTTCACCAAGACTATGAATTGAATTTATAGTTTCTTGGACTCTTAGAAACTAATCAGCTACCTTCTCTTCCTTAGTCATCTTTAGGCCTTCAAACTTGGCTCTAAAAGTCTGTAATTTAGCCTCTTTAACTTTTTCATCACCCTCATAAATACTAGACAGTTTATCCTAGATAGACTTTGCACTTTTACAGTCCATAATTTTAACAAACACATCATTAGTTAGTCCACACCAAATAGCATTTTCAGCCCTAGCATCACATTCATATTATTTTTTCTCATCTACAATAGAGGGTGCCACTGTGGCAGTGTACTCATTTTCAACTGCATGCCAAACCTCATAGCCTGGAGAAGTTACATGACATTGTATTCTATATTTCCAAAAAGAATAGCCAGTACCATCAAATAATGGTGCTCTAGTAATAGACAAACCTTCTTGATTTTCCATGGCAAGTACTCCACCAGGAATCCCCTAATTTGATTAAACTTTTGGCAAGGGTATGGCTCTAATACCACTTATTGGAGTATGAAAGTATTGAGAGGGGGGTGAATCAATGTTTTAATAGCCAAATACTATTCAACTATTTTTCAAAACACATAACTTCTTTATAATCATGGAATGTTCAATTTCAAGAATGTATTCAAATGTGATAGTCAATATCAAATCCTTAAACCACATGAAAAAATCAAATGTTGCAAAGTACATAAAAGAAGCTACAAGACTAGATTGCATGAAACATGATAATCACACAAATCACAAAAGAACCATAACACAATATTTTTTATGAGTAAAACCCTCATATCAATAAAAAACCACTAGGGAAAATTACCTCACTAGCTTAAAAAAATCGCACTAATTACAGAGCCTCACTCGCTACTTTTTGTGCCTCACTGGCAAAGCCTCACTAGCTACAAAACATGCCTCACTGGCAAAGGAACCACACTAGTTATAGGTATGCCTCACTGGAAAATAAAACTACCTCATTGGAAAAACATTTTCACATCAAAATGATTTTTGAGAATAAAAGGACAAAGTTTAATCTCTATTTTAGTACAAAGAATTTCTTGAATGTCTCATTTTCATTGGAGACTTAAGAATCTATATATAAATACAACCAGTAGTTGAAGTTATTTTACAACTTTCAAGATAAATTTCTCATCAATGCTTTCATCATGAAAATAATAACTCTTAATAGAGTATAAATCTCACATCTGCATTAAACCCAACATAGTGACCATGTCGCTACTTTTATAACATTCAAATAATATTTTCCTTCATCAAAAAAATTGTGTATGTAACTATATTTCCCAAAATGCTTGTACACAACTTCCTACTACCAGAAGACATGTGGAATAGCTCCTTTATTTTTTTTAACCAATTGCTTGACATAGACATAATATGTAACAATACACTTTTAGACTCCAATGTATTTAGCACAATGATACACACATGGTAAGTTGGCATGTTGTAAACAGAGTATAAAAGCCCTCTAAGCAAACTTAAACCTTTAACAACAACAAAGTATAATAAACTCATGTAAAAACCAAACTGGGGTTTCAACTGAAATGAGTTACCACATTGAATAGATTGCAAACTAGCAAAATGAGGTCGATGTCACCTTGTAGAAGTTGAGAGCAACTTTCTGAAACCATTTATCTTCATTTTCCAGCTGCCATACCACCATTCTTCCAAGCCCTAGCACAACTACCTGTGAGTTTTGTCAATGATAACATTTAGGGTTGAAATTATGTCGAGACATATTCATTATGTCTTTTCTCATGTTGTATATCAAAACCACAAACATCATTGTGTCAGCATTTTCATCATGTTTATTTATTTTTCATGTGCAACAAAAACATTTTAAAGCTTATTTCCTTGTGTTGGCCTTTGTTCCAAGACACTATATGCTAATTCAAATTCCAAGACTTTAATAATTATTGCATCCTTAGTAAAATCTCAATGATAATCCATTATCACCAAAATCATAATATCTTGTTCCTTTCAAATATGCATCAAGGCATGATATGTTCCAACCACTTGTGCATAGTAATAAAATCACAATGTTTGACCTCTCAAATAATGTCCAACATAATGATGAGCACAAAAGAAACCTTGTAAAGCATAGTTTGACATCTATGCCAAATCACTATCAATGCCAACAAGGGTTCAACACCTTGTACCAAACTTTCAAAGCCATATGGTAACAATCACGAAAATGATTTGATTTCTCTCCAACCAAATTTGATAAAAATAATGATGGAAGGAATTGACTCCCAAGCAGCCACAAAACAAGAAGTAGATGCGAGAGGATGTCCCAAGTTCTCCCAAAAGTCTTGTAAAGATAAAGCATATCTAAAAGGTCTTTTCAAAATCTTCCACCAAAGTCTCCAAATTTTCAAAGCAAAAGTACACTGAAAAATAGGTAATATGTACTTTCTTCACCAAATCCACATAGAAAATAGAGAGACAACCCACATAAACCTCTTTTCTTGATATTCTCCCTAGTGAGGCATTTATTATGACTCAACAGCCATAAGAACATAATGCACTTGGTCCACCCAACCTTATTATAGATGTGTATATCCTTGGAAGATAAAATCTCACATTAGCATGGTGGGAATCCAAAGCAACATATCCTTGGGCAACAGAATAGATAACCTTACACTCATGTCCCCAAGCCAAAAAAACATTGTCCTCTAAAGAACAAAAAGGACGCTCTGCCAGAATAGATGCCAAAATGCCTTGCTCATCTTGCAAACCACTTTCAAGCCAGCTTTTTGGATTTCACCATTGAAAGACCCTAGAGCCTCCCAAAGTAGGTGGATCTATTTATAAATGAAACACCTTATTAATTTTAAGAGTATGGTGAAGAAATTTTGAAGATATCTTTTAAATTGTTTCTCACATGTTAGAATCTAGTTGACAATTAAAGACTCATTTTTAACAATTTCTTCAATTTTGAATATCTTGAAAATTAAAGACAATCATTTTTGACAATTGCTTCAATTTTGAAAAATAGATATTCAAAATTATTATTTATTTGGGGGAACAATTATGTAATAATTCTACCAAAATTTCAAAGACCTTGAGAAATACAATAATAAAAAATAGTTCAAGCACTTGTGTAGGATAGAGAGCTAAATAACCTATACACATGGGTTATCTATTTATGGGAAGATATGATGGAAAATCTTTTCCCCACTCATTACAACCATATTGCTTCCCATGATTAAATGCCCATGATTTTCTAAGAAGGTTATTTAAAAAAATCAAAGATGGTTTACGATTATCTATTGATGCCTTAGAAAAAATCTTAAAATAATTGATGATAAATTAAGGAAAACATAAGTGTTATTGTGTTTGTGTATAAATAAATTCATATTTTAACTTAGTTGAGGTAAAAATTAAAGATATGGAGATTTGTCTTAAACTCGCATTATTGGTCAAAAGAATTGAATTAGACCAAGCTTATTCCCAAGATTATGTGGTACAATTAGATTATGTATTTCATGCCTGCTCTCAAGATTGGTAGATAGTTTTTACTCCACTACCTTACTAGTTATTGGATCCTATCCATTTTTTATGTTAGCACATGGGCTTGCTTGTGCCGTGATGTCACCCACATTAAGACGTGACAACAAGATGAAACCCCATCATAAAAATCGAGATCCTCGTATCCACTTACGAGTGTTAAGTGGGCCCTTCTCACTGATGGGTGTCCAAAAAGTGATTGTCTTTTCCTCCACTACGTGTTTACGATAGACTGCTTAATAGTTGTCTACTCCTTAGTGCGGTAGGTTTCTGGACGCATGTCACTTTTGTATGGTCAGACTCCAAAATTACATTGTATAATGGTAAGGTTGTATTACCCATACTCCCCTATAAATGAAAGGCCAGAGGGTTGCTTTAGGTATCAGAGATTACTAGATTGGAATCAAGAGTTTGAGAGTGACATACATTCCATAGGTTTTGCATATTATACGTATGCTCTCATCCTACGTTTCGCACGATCTAGATGATCAGAAATCTATAGGTGTGTTGTAATGCAAGTATGCCATTATAAATCATCACCAAGATATGCATTATTATTATAAAGAGAAGGACTAGTAGGATCATCTATAGAAGGATATGAAATAGGTGTTATAGTTTTAGGAGTTAATGAAGGAATAAAATTCTTAAGAGTAGAAGTATTTGAAGAGTGAATAACTTCAACCATTTGACAATAGTAAAGAGCCTCAAGGTCAGCCTTTATTGTAATGAATTTATTATCATGAATACATTTAAGAGATTGATGTAAGGTAGATGATACAACACCCATAGCATGGATACATGGTCTACCTAGAATAATGTTATATGTTAAAGCACCTGGCATAACATATACCGGGGTAGTTAAGGTAATAGGTCCAAGACTCAAAGGTAGAAAAATTATCAAACCCATGAATAGATAGAGATTTATCAATAATATAATTAGTATCAATATTGATCTTGGGTAGTAAATCCACACTACTATACATTGATCATTGAACCAGGGTCAATGAGAGTGTGTTTAATACTAGTTTCATTGACATTGATAACTATCATTAATAGATTAGATTGAATTTGTACTTCAAGAGAATGAAGTTCATATTTATAGAATGTAATGATTGGAATATATTCTATCAAAGAATTAGCATAATTCAACTTAGTAGAAGAAGGAACCAAACTCTTCTATAAATCTTCTTGAAGAGTTCTATGAGTAGGAGAAGTTTGAAGAAGGTCCCACAAAGAGATCTTAGTTGGAGTAACATGAAGTTTCTCAATAAGATCATACTCACTTGGAACTTTTGAGATAGGTTTAAGTGCAGAAGGAAGAATATGTGTAGGATATGGAAGAGATGTTGGAATTTTAAAGCATAGTATACTCAAGATATTATTTAATTTATAATGGCATACTTGCATTGCAACATGCATATAGATTTTTGATCATCCAGATCGTATGAAATGTAGGATGAGAGCATACATCTAATATGCAGAACCTATGGAACTTTTTTCACTCTCAAATTCTAGACTCCAATCCAATAATCTATGATGCCTAAAGTGGCCCTCTTTCCCTTCATTTATAGGGGACTGTGGGTAATGCAACCTTGGCATTATACAATGTAATTTTGGAGTTTGACCATACAAAAGTGACATGCGTCTAGAAACCTACCACACTAAGGAGTAGACAAATATTAAGTAGTCTATCATAAACACTTAGTGGAGGAAAAGGCAATCACTTTTTGGACACCCATCAGTGAGAAGGGCCCACTTAACACTCGTAAGTGGATACGAGTATATTTCTTTTTATGATAGGTTTGCATCCTATTGTCACATCTTAATGTGGGTGACATCATGACATAGACAAGCCCATGTGCTATTATCAAAAAGGGATAAGATCTAATAACTAGTTAGGTAGTGGAGTAAAAACTAGATGCCAATCTTGAAAGCGGGCATAAAATACATAATCTAATTGTACCACATAATCCTAGGAATAAGCTTGATCTAATTCAATTCTTCTATCCAATGATGAGGGTTTAAGACGAATCTCCATATCTTCAATTTTTACTTCAGCTTTCCATCTAGATTCTAAATCATAGAACTCGATCTTGGTAAAGTCATATCTAGTTCTTAGATAGTGTGTCAAATACTGTTCCATACTGTCAAGCATCCTTTGCAAAAGTAAAGGATGGATTAATTTCAAAAATTCTTCAAGATCTAGGTTCAATATTGCCCCAACCAAATTAGTATATTCTTCAAATGGGTCTTGATCAAAACTTATTCTCCTGATAAAACCATACTTTAAATTCTTTAGTAATTCATTTTACTGCATTTTGACCAATTCATGCCAAAAAATCCATGGAGAGATCCATATTTGTTGCACCAATTCTTCATAGGGGCATCATCCAATCCAAGGAATTCCAACATTTCCTTTTCTTCATCTTGATCCATTATTCCTTGTCGATGGTGATAATAGATGGTTTTCCTTATGTCCATATGTTGTTTATTGAGGAAATGGGATTCAAGAAGTAATTCAACAATATGGTTAGAAAAATATGGAAAAGGAGTGTAGATTCCATTTCCATCCTTTCTATGGAACATAGGGGTTCTATCTGATCGGTAGAAATCAGATTCATTGAATATAATCCCATGATAAATAGATCCTACTTCTCTTGGTAAGGCATCAGCCAATGGACTATTGTCTCCCTTTATCGATCCAATTTCAAAATCATATCCCTGAAATTCAAAGTACCACCTAGCAATCCTTCCTTGGGTGATTTCCTTGTTGGGATTCTTCTTAAAAATAAACTTCTCATTGTCTAGCTATCAATTCTGACTATAAACTTGACTGGTTTAAGGAAAATCTTGAATTTTTCAATTCCCTTTTTGCAGCCAAAATTTCTTTTTCAAAGATATGATATCTGCACTTTGTCTCTGTGAAAGTACTAGACCGATATCCATAAATATTCATTTTTCCAATTTCTTCTTCTTGTCTTAGCAAAGACAACCAAGTAGTGTCAGAAGCATCAGTATATAAAATTAGAGGCAAATCATGAGCTAGAATTTATAAGAAGGAAAATGTTGGCATTTAGATTTAATCCTTTGGATTGCCTCAGTTGCCTTAAGAGACCATCCTTCTTTGTTTTATTTTAGGTGGTTCTAGATTTCTTTTCTATCCTCTACAAGTCCCTTGTAGAAAGGGGTGACATAATTCAGGCACCTTAAAAATCTTTGGATTTGTTTTTTATCTTGTAGAATATTAGGAAATTCCTGAATTTTTTGAAGAATGTGAGGCTACAACTAAATTTGTCCCTGATTTAAATGCAAACCAAGGAAATCAATCTAATTCTTAACAATAACCATTTTCTTTGCTAATAGGAAAAATCCATTTTTTTGTATGGATGCATATAGATCCTCTAGATGCTACAAGTGGTTAGATTCTAAGTCAGAAAATACAAGGATATCATCTATATAGACTACATAGAAATCCTTTAAATGTTGGTGTGCTTGATCCATTCTACGCTGTAAATATGTTGGGGTAGTATAGAGACCAAAAGGCATGACATTCCATTCATACAATCCTTGAGGAACAGAGAAGGAAGTTTTATACCTATTTGTTTCTTTTACCTTAATTTGCCAAAATTCGGACTTACAATCAAACTTGGAGAAAATCTTTTTTATTTGTAGCCCTTCTAATCAAATCAGCACTAAATAGAATTGGATAGCTAAAATGAAGGATGCTATCATTGAGAGGTTTTTAATTTATGAAAAATCTCTTCTTACCTCTTTCTTTTTTAGCCCTCTTATTTACCAGGAAGGCAAGATAGGAGAATGGACTTTTGTTGGGTCGAATAAAATGGCCTTCTATCAATTCTTTCAAATGTTCGTCTATTTCCTTGACTTTTGTTGGGCTCATCAAGTAGGTTGGCTCATGTGGGATCACAGACTAACATTCTGGCCTGATTTATATTTCACATTCTTCATGATCCTAGGACTAGAACTGAAAGGATTCATACTACAACAATCTACTTCAAATCTATGTCTAATTTCATCAAACATTTCTGCAGAAGATTCTATTAGTTCCTTTACTAACTTTTCTTTCTTTCTTCCCACCATTTTCAAACTTATGATTAACAATTTTAAGAGCTTGGATTTCTATCTGGCCATCTTCATGTCTAAGACAAATCTTATGTTTCTAGAACTGAAGAGGTTCATACTTGGTGAGAAACAAGTATCCTAACAGAACATCATCCTCTAACTCATTGTATTTGATAAAATCGGTGACAAATATTTTCCCCATGATTTCAATGTGAACATCTTGTGCATACCTACCCATGTGTATCCGCTCTCCATTAATGACATAACTATGAGGGATATCAGGTTGTGTCTTCCAAAATTTTGGGGAAATAGCATGTTTTTTTGCCAGAGATCTAGAAGACCAAATGTCTACAAAAGCATCCATTGGAATTTTCTTGAATCTTAGAAAGTAGAAATTAATCCTGATATAGTTTCCATTATTAGCAAATAATAGAGAACACGATTTTTCCCTGGTTTTTCGGATGATACTATTGCTACTGCTACTAGCTCTATCAGATTCTTCTTGTTGTTCTTATTCAAATTCAACAGTGTTCTGATCTTCTTTAAACAAGATATCTTTGACTTCTCCTACTAAGGCAGACAAGTTTCTCATCTCCTTTTTTTGTGCTTTGAATAACCTTTTTAGATCTGCTACATCATCAAGGAGACGATCAAGATTTTTAAATATAGCAACTACATCTTCATCACCACAATTGGTCTTATGTTTAGAAGAGTGCTTGGAAGAAGATGGTTTAGACTATTACCAAGAGGGGATGTCATACCCATGATCAATTTCTTTGCCAGAACCTTTCTTGGGATTTCTCTATAATTTGAGTTGTTTTTTAAGCTCCTCTTGATCATCTTCCAATTTCTTGAGCTTAGCTAAATGTCGGCGAACAAAATTTTTCCTTTCCTCTTTAGTTCCTATTATTTTGTAGGGGTCCTTAGACTTTTCAATCTGAATCTTTATTTGGACATCCTTTAAGGTGTCCTTAACAAGAGTGATCAAATAATCCTTTTCATCCTCTGATGGTTGTCTTGATTCTAATTTAGATGAGATTTGTCTCCTTTGTTTATCTATTTGGTCCTTCAGATCCCTATATTTCATCACATAACCTTTGTCAGGAACAACTTCAATGAGCTCATACAAATCATCCATATCAGGGGAAATATTGTTGCTATGTATTATATCCTAATGCTTATTTTCATATTCAAATAAAGTATAAACCTTTGTTCCATGATTTATCTTTTCTGTACAATTTGTGGCATAATGGAGACCCTTAAAGATAAAAACATTTGATTCCTTTTGGGGCCTGCTTTTGTCTTTTCTTGAGCAAGTATGGTGGAGGTTTCCTAGAGAATTTATTTCTTCTATAAAGAACAACTTTGTATCTTTTCTTGTCATACTTACCAGGCTTGCTTCTTTTGAAGGTAGATTCCCCTTCATAACTTTTCCTGGAGCACTTCTTACATGTGCATCAACCTCCACATATTTTCCTCTTAAAATTTTTAGGTTATGTGATCATTCAATCGATTGGTAGGTAGAAGATCATACAATTCTTTGAGATTACAAGTATAATTGTACTCATCTTTATTGGCTTATAAGGCACCTAACAAACATTGTTTCTCAAGTTTGTAGCCAATAAATTTCTTTAACTCAACAAATGTACATTTTTCCACTGTTGTATGCTCTTTCTATATTACGTAATCCTCTACCCATCTCCCTAAACCACAAGGTAGGGAATTGAGATAATATTGCTTTGTGGTTAGATCATGCAATTTATCTACAACTACCATATATTTCTCAAATACCAAATTATATGCATGAAAATTAGCCAAATTTTTCAGCTTCATTGTTTGGAGTATTTTATTGGCTTTAGTTATTTGATTAGTTGTATCACCACATAAGAGATCTATGAGAAGGACTCTAAACTCTTCAAATCTAGTAGTAAAAATGTCATTTTTCCCCCTATCTTTTTATTTTGCATAATCATGCTCATCATCAAGGGGAGTTCTTTGGCCTACATCTGGTAGATTATTCCACCAATTCCTTAACTTTCCATAGAGCAATCTAACAACATAGAGAAATTTTGATGGCTCGATCTAGGATCCACTTCTATCAAACATATTCTCTAAAGTGTCTTCCCAAGTGCAAATAGTGTCATAGGGATCCACAATCTTATCAATGTTTAGGATGTATCCTGTTGAAGAAAATGGTCTCATCTGCTCTGGTTTAGAATTTTCAGTGAGAGCATCCTTCATTTTAATGTCCATTTCTACAATCTTCTTTGTGCATTCCCATGGTTTAGTTTCTTGCAGATGAGAATAACCAAATAAATCTAAAGCTAATTCATCAAAACCATTATCTATAGTATGTACACAAATCTAAGATTCATCGGAATTACTAGCAGACAACTCAAAAGTATTTACATCAGAGGTTTCTACTTCTAACTCTCTGTTGGGAAAACTAGGTTCATCCATGTAGATTGGTTTTATTTGGTCTTCTTCTATCCTAATCTCTTGGAGCCAATCCCTAATTCCTTCTTCTCTAGTGGCAAGGCTATGTTCCTTAACCTTGGGCATTGAAATTTTTGCAAAAGGTTTATAAATTCTTTCTGATGATGATTCACTGATTTCTTCCTTTTCATCTTTTTTAGTATGTGTCCTCCTTTGGATAATGATTTTCTTTTGTTTAGGGACTGGTTTCTCATGATAGTTTCTTTTCTTCTCTTTCTCTTCATCTAAAGAGCTATCATGGCCAATTTGTGATTTTCTAATTTTCTTAGTTATGAGCTTGATTTTTTCTAATTTTTTGGCAACAACATCTATAAGAACCCTTTGATCATTAGCATATTTTCTTCTATTAATGTTGTTGATTTCATAGATACTAGTAAGATAAGTATCCTGGTGTGTCTGATTGGATACAATAATTTTGACATCATGGTGCGCTTGGCGCATTTGATAACTTATACCAGAAAGATCATTTATCAAAGAAGAACAATGATGTTCAATCTTTGCTACATAAGAACTTATCCTATGTTGTGCAAAAGAAACCTCATTCAATGTAATCTGATTTTCCAAGCAATTAGTTCCAGTGCTTCTTAGATCTATAGCCATGTCGTTAAGGTTTTCTTGGGCTGAGATCATCCATTGAGTAATCCAATTTCGTTGGGTTTCTGAGTTCTTTTGTTTTTCATATCTACCCAAAGATTTTTTTCTCGGTTTATTACAATAAAGGATTTAGAGGTTGGCCATCTACCAAGTTCATAGCCTATTACTTCTTGTTCCTTTTCCTTCATCTATAGTTTGTAAATGATTTTCTTTCTAACACCTACTCTGGGGATTTTAGCTTTAATCATTCCATATTTTTCTCCCATCTTTGTCAATTTTATACTCTTTCCTTTTTTATCTGGCTGCTCTTCTTCCTTAGGAGTTAAGTCGAGTTTCTGACCGACTTTCCTAGCTAATCAATCCATAAGTTCTGGATTGTTGCTTAGATCAGAAAGTTTTGCTAAGGAAGCCTTAGAGGGATAAGGATTTACCGAGGGCTGGCGATATATGGGAAAGTGGTTGGATGACCCGATGGATTCTTCAGGATTATAGTCCATATAAGGATTATTAGAAGTGCTTGGGAAATTTTTGGATAAAGAATATGATCTAGAAGACAAGATGGGCCTTCTACTGGTTGATTCTTCGGATTGTTCAAACAAGGTAGTTTGTGGAATAGTTCGGAGATCTATAGTGGACAGCCTACGGCTCGGTATACGGGGCTGACCTGATAACCATTTGGTTGATGGCACTGGAAATTCTTGGAACCTGGGTTGTGACTAGTTGATAATTTTTTCAATAATAGGAAATCCTATATCAAATCTTGTAGAGTCAATATGATTCCCATAATCTAAGATATTAGAGTTTCCTTCTAGATAGCTTACCCCGGCAGGAAAGTTTAATGGAGGGAACATAGTGTTTAAAATTTTATAAATACATCAACCACCTATCGTGGCATATACAGACTCTGGCTGCAACTCTATTCCCTTAACCTAGAAAAGTAGGTAAAAGGCAGACTAGACATGTTTATCTTCAAGACTGATAGTACAATTAGGATGAACAGCTATTCAGTCGTCACCTCCTTTTTTCTCATCAGAGGCTTTGGTGAGTTTTCCATGGAATTGGGCAATAACAGCTTGGTCCCATATTCTATAGTGGGCGTCTATGAGACTAGCAAAATATTCAGTGCCTATATCATAGTTAAAGTGGGGATGCACAATAATATCTACATAAAATAAATATACATGAAAAAAAAACCCTTTTATTTCCATCTTTTAATATCAGCAGGTAATAAGAACAAAAGATAGACTGGACAGATCCTAACACCTGAAACTAGGAGATTTATTTTAGATTGTCACACAGAAGTCATAGTTTTTAGCCTTGATGCCTTTTTTAGGGTATAGATCTGATATTTTTACATCGGGGAACTTAAAATTACCCTTTTCATCTATGTATTCATCCTTATCTTCAAAGTAATTATGTATGACATAAGAGAGAGAGAGCTACTAGCATTCAAAGACCTTTGACTAGCCATTGCAGGTGGATAAGAACTTACTTATGTGTTTTGATCCTTTGTTGTTACGTTTTTTGACTTACTACTCAGCCTTCCACGCCTATCCTTTGGCTTCAACACGAGATTTACGGCCTTACTGCGGGTCCACAACTAATGAGATCCTACTTTACAGTGTTTAGCCCCGTATCCAAGAACAACAGGTCACCTTTGGCTTAGAATGCATTAGCCATCGCACTTATGAACAATATACAATATCATTGCAATGAGAATGAGGACAAAAACCCACCAATATAGCAGATTTTGGGAACTATAAGCTCTTTAGAATTAAAAAATTGATTGCATGATTCATTAGATCTAGATCTATGGATTATATCAAGATGAAAATTTTCTTTGGGCATATCAATAACAAGGCCTTGTACCAAACCTACAAAGCCATCAACCGAAACTCAAGAAAATGCTTTGATTTCTCTCCAACCAAATCTGATAAAAATAATGATGGAAGGTACCAACTCCCAAGTAGCCACAAAACAAGAAGTAGATGCAGGAGGATGTCCCAAGTTCTCTCAAAAGTCCTTTAAAGATAAAACATATCTAAACTATCTTTTCCAAATCTTCCACCAAAGTCTCTAAATTTCTAAAGCAAAAGTATACTGAAAAAATAGGTGATATGTACTTTCTTCACCAAATCCACATAGAAAATAGAGATACAACCCACATAAACCTCTTTTCCTAATATTATCCTTGGTGAGGCATTTATTATGACTCAACAACCATAAGAACATAATGCACTTGGTCCACCCAACCTTATTCGAGATGTGTTTATCCTTGGAGGATAAACTCTCACATCAGTATGGTGGGACTCCAAAGCAACATACCCTTGGGAAACAGAATAGATACCCTTACACTCATGTTCCCAAGTCAAAAATAACACTGTCCTCTAAAGAACAACAAGGTCGCTCCACCAAAATAGATGCCAAAATACCTCTCTTCTTGCGAACCACCTTCAGGCCAATTTTTTTTATTTCACCACTAAAAGACCCTAGAGCCTCCCAAAGTAGGTGGATCTATTTATAAATGACATGCCTTATTACTTTTAAGAGTATGGTGAAGAAATTTTGAAGATATCTTTTAAATTGTTTCTCACATGTTAGAATCCAGTTGACAATTAAAGACTCATTTTTAACAATTGCTTCAATTCTGAATATCTTGACAATTAAAGACAATCATTTTTAACAATTGCTTCAATTTTTAAAAATAGATATTCAAAATTATTATTTATTTGGGGGAACAATTGTGTAAGAATTCCACCAAAATTTCAAAGACCTTGAGAAATACAATAATAAAAAATAGTTCAAGCACTTGTGTAGGATAGAGAACTGAATAACCTATACACATGGGTTATCTATTTATGGGAAGATATGATTGAAAATATTTTCTCGACTCATTACAATCATATTTCTTCCCATGATTAATTCCCATGAGTTTCTAAGAACATTATTTTAAAAAAAACAAAGATGATTTACGATTATCTATTGATGCCTTAGAAAATATCTTTATAGAATTGATGATAAATTAAGGAAAACATAAGTGTTATTGTGTTTGTGTATAAATAAAATCATATTTTAACTTATTTTAAACTAGTGAGTCTTGATTTACGACATATATTAGCCAAATAATATATAAAATTTCTTATTGTAAGAACAAAACATCCAAAGACATTATTTTAAATAATTATTCATAAAAGAGTTTTGAAGAACCCATCCCTATGTAAATTTCACTAATGATAGGACTATTTGACTAAAATAAAATCTGGTTAGCCTAGATGTTAATGTTTTATTGATTTGTGACAAACAAACAGGGTTTAACCTATTTAGTACTTAATTGGCATTAAATCAAGTATTGTAAAGTTTCTATTAGTCTATTAGCTTTAGATCGAAGTATTGTAAAATAGTTTTTGAGTTAAACTATAAGTGAGGACCCCAATCAAACCCTCTTTATCATATAAAAAGAAAATGTATATAGGAAATGGGCTACTTTATTTCAAATTACTCTATTTTATTTTAATAAGTTAATTTTATTTCACATTTATATATCTACACAAGTAATTTATGTAAATATTATTTGAAATAATAAGATTATTACAATTTATTTTGAGTAAGTCTTATTTTTAGAAAACATTTATTTAATTTCATGCATTTTTATATTTGTATAGCTAATTTAAACTTCCCTTATTTGAAATAATACAATTAGTCCAATTTATTTGTAATTAATTTCTTTAATTTCACATATTTTTTATATTTGCACAAGTAACATTAGTCTAGTTTATTTGAAATAATTTGATTGGTCCACTTTATTGCAACTAATTCTAATTTATAAGGAATGAAGTATAAATTATTTGGAATGAAATAAATTTATTTTAAATAGATTTTGGAAATATAGACTTGTCATACTTGTCAAGATTACTTGAAATTATTCATCTTTATCCTTAACTCCCTGTAACTAGGAAGATGTAAGGGCTCACCATCAAAGGCTAAGGAAGGATAGAGGAATGTGATGCAATTATATGCAATCAACAAAAACTCTTTTTTTATATTTTCACTCTTTGATAAGAATGCCAATAAGATGAGATATTTTGTATTAGATTATAGGTAGCACCATAAGCCCACATGTCTAATAAAAAGGGGAAGGGAATAAACACTAAGATAGAGCATAATCAATATAATTCTTAGAAATAAATTATATAGGAAATTTTGGATAATATGTGAATAGGATATGATTGATAGGAATCTCATGATCTTGCATAATTAGATGGTGTATGATAAAAATTTATAGCCGTCATTAACATGAAAACTAGAAAAAATATACGAATTATGAAATGTTATGTGATGTTATTATATGATGTGATAGAAAATGAAAATACATTATGAATTTTTATCACAATGATGTTAGAAAACCAGATAATTTTTATCACAATCAAAGTCTTGCAATAATAATAATTGCAGAGATTTAGATGAGATGGATGAATTTTTCCACCAAAGATAAACATCGATCGAAAAATCAATATATACTAATGAGACAATGGAGGATGTTGTGGAAGTAAGTGAATAAAATTCTACAATGAAACGTGAAACATAGGCAAGTGTCATGTACCCAACAACTCCATAATTATTATGAGTTGGCCAAGACTCAAAACTCACTTGTGGGAGCTCAGGGCATGTGCAAGTGGTAGAAAAATGACATAAATGAGAAAAATGTCATACACGGTTCTACAACCCTATCACTATCAGACCTTGTGATTCAAATTTCAATCTCTCAAACAAAATTCAAAATCACTCAAACAAATCCAAAAATAGAAATGCTTAAACACACCCAAAAGAAATCTCTAAATTGAAGTTAACTTTAAAGGTCGATCATGGTAATTCCCATACTAGGGCATCATTAGTGACATGAATATTAGACAACCATTCATCAAATCTTTTAATTTTATACTAGTTATTGATTAAGTTCACACTAATATCAAAATCTACATCCAAACCTCAATTTTTACACTTCACAACCAACATTCAATGACACCTTGAAATTTAAAATATAATTAAGTTAAACCTTGGGCTAGCCCTAAACATTGGAAAATACCAATTATACAAGTGAAAGAATTGAGTAGGGAATTTGGTACATACTAGATAGTAAATAACGAAATACCAACAGTTGTTAGAGCAATCACCCACGACAACATGTACACTTCAATTTGTAAAAGCCCTCAAAGTTAACGAGGTCTCAATCACTTTCAAAATGACCATAAAATCTGACTCAAATTATTTATACCTCAATCCACTCGAACCATTAATGCACCTTCATACTTACTAGGTGGAAAGCACTTTAAAATAATTATAGAAATTTGATGGATACATGACCACTGCAAAAAATTCAAAGGAACATAGGCATGCCCTAGTGGTGTTCAAATCTCAATAATAGACAATAAGTCATGTAAATCTTTCATAACTATGGATCTTTGGGTTGTTGAGAATATTGTGAAGAATCAAAACCCATCCAAATGACCCTAAACTCTTCACAATTCCATAAAAGAATAAAAAAACCCTCAAATGACTCTAAAACTTTAATGATTAAAACCTTTAGTCAACCCCCAAGATAAAACCACCTAAGATAAAACACAAAACCCCTAACCTAAAAGATAAAAGGCTAAAAAAAGGGGGTCCTCGTGTTCAATGGGGCATGTGTGCAAGGCACAAGAGGAAGCTCTTTTAGATTGCACATGTAACTGGGAGCACATTTAGTTTATTCCTTAAATATTTTTATTGTTGTATTTCTTTTATTAGGAGCATCTAAGAACTATACTTTGCAATTTTGGATTGATATTGTTAATTTCATTTATATGCTTTATTGAAAGTGATTTATAATTCATATGTATTTCATTTACTTCTAACTAAAATATTTTGTATGATTTTATTTGGTTATAAAATTTATTAATAAAGTTCTATTGATCTTTGGTTCCCATATTGATGCAGGAGCATCCAGTGGTGTAAGGGAAATCCTACATCACCCAAATATATTTACTTTCATTTAGCTTTTTGTAGATGTTGTTGCATTTTTGGATACCCTTCTCATCAAAGAAGAGTCTCCAACTTTCAGAACTATTTTTTTGCTTTTTCTGCTCAACTACTCTTTTTAGCAGGTATGAATTTGAAGGCGTGAGAGGACAAAAATTTAAGGGAAGCTTCAGGACAGAAAGATAAGCACTTTGGCAAAAGAATCAGATCAATATCATTCCCGATTCAAAAGTTATTCAAGTTTCAATCTCCTTTTTGCCTTATAAAATCTTCAAAGCTAATTTTGAGGTACTTAGAGGCTCCGGATGGGCCCAAAAATTGGTGGAAAACGAAAGTGGTTAGCCTTTAGGCCCCACTTTCTAGAACTTCATTTTTGCAAGAACTTTCCGAAAAGGTATTATGATTGAAAATCTGACGGTTAGATCTTAAGTTAGGGCTTCCGGATGTTGGTGCATAATTTGAATGTCGTTTTTGGCTCCAAACGGTGAAACGGGCTATTTATGGGCTAGTTTTTGTTTCTTTTGGGGAGTTTTTGGGGAAAGAAGATCGCATACTACGAAAAGGGGAATTTTTGTAGTTTCTTTCTGTAATTTGCATGTAATGCAAATGCAAGGATTTGAGATCCTCTGCATGTAAGAAGTTCATCATTCTAAATATAATAAGATTCTCTTATTTGTGTGTGTATCTCTGTGTCTCAGGTTGGCACCCTCATCACATATCCTTTTTTTTATTTCTAATATATAAGACAAACATAGAAACCAATATTTACTTGACTCAATTCTAGTTTTTTGTATGGAATTTAATTTTTTATAATATATATTTACCAAGTTGGAATACCTTTAATAGATTTTAAATTATTCTTTAAGCATGTATTTATACAAGTCTTATTCTCTTGTCTTGAGAAAGAATTGTACATTGTAAAAAGGATTAGGCCATGTAGGATATGAGAGATTGACCATCATATTCATGATCTATTAGATTAGTAATAGCATTGATAAGTTGTAATATCATAATCTAAAATATATATTATTGTCTTATATGTTTCAAACATTTTCTTTGTTGATAAATAGGATTTATTTTGGTTGATTGACATGGAAAAAAAAAAATCACATAGACATATTGTTTTACAAATAAGTGGTTCAGAATTTTCATGATTAAGATTTTGATTATGGAAAAATATAGATTATGGAAGCTCATATGATTTCTCATCAAAATGTAAGTATGTTTTTACTCCTTTTAAATACCAAACACATATTTGTATCCCTAGCCATTTGGATAGCCATCATATACAAAATGTGTGTCCTTATAGTGTAGTCTCTCTATCATTTGAGGTAAGAGCTATAGAGATTTATAATTGATGAAAAAATATTAGCATTATATATAGTATGAAATTAATATAGTGTTTGAGTGTCATACCCAAAATTTCCTGACATGAAAACTTGACTATTTTTTTTACTCAACATTAAGAAACCATAAATTTTTGGGATAAAATATACACTTCTACTCATGAGAGTTTATATTGGATGCACAATTATTAAGTCAATCTTCATAATCATGTTACGTTTGTTTAACTATTTAATCAATTCATCCCATCTTACATAGATAACATGTACACTTATCTCTAGTTTTTTTTATCATGCCCATAGTTCCATACAAGTGACATTAATACAAAAATATAAATTGATTTAGTTTATATTTATTAATTTTATTGATTCCATGAACAAGTGAAGGTTCACATTTATCCTCAAAAGCATAACTTACCCAGTTATGTCCAGAACCACAACATTTATCTAACTAGGTTAACCAACTTTTAGGGCACTATACCTTTATAGGATGAATAATCACTTGGGACACACATTATCTCAACAATTAATAATCCAATGTTACATTTTTTGTTTGATATTAGATTTATTTTTAAGTTAATTGGAATGGTTATAAATTTGTTATGAATTCTAATTGATTACGTCTTCCCAAGGATAAATTTATAATATTAAAACATTAGTTTACAAATATTATCCTTCTCATGATTATTACTAATGTTGTTGATTACACCTTAAAGGGGTTTTCTTGTTTCTCTAGCAATAGTTTAAAAATAAATAAATTGGGATCCTATATAAAAGAGAAAAAAAACTATTTCTCCTTTTGAGAGAATAAATTCAAATTGAAGGACCTTTATTTAAATGTAATGTTAGTTTACTATAATTTAATAATAATTTAAATTGTAACTTTAAACTAGAGTATTCTAATATCATAAAACCCTACCATGAAACAATTTCTTATTAAAATGGAGTGAAATTACATTAATAGTCATTAATGAAATGATTAAATTACTAATTGGGTTGAGCATTCAATCTCTTCCCTTGGACAAGATTGAATGAGAACCAATAGATTATAGGACATATTTTCAAGCCCTAATTTAGAAGGAGTTTTTTTTTCAAGTAATTGTTGTCAAATAAGGTTTGCACCTCTGCTATAGCTATGAGTTGTAGCAACCTATTGACACATGGGAACACTTCGAGGTTGAGGGTGACCAGGGAATGAAGTGGACCTCTAGATTATGGGTTGGTTCCCTTTCAATTTTTTGGTAAAAAATGAAATATGAGAAGGAAAAAGTAGAAGGATATGCTTGAACTAAAACTATCATTAATAGGTGGTACACAAAAGTAATAATTTTGACCAAAAGCTGTTGAAACTCACAAAAAGAACTCAGTAGAAATAAACAATCTCACAACACAGAAATAGATGTCTACAAAAATGATTCTATGTAAGGCTCTGAATATTTTAATACTTAAACACAAGGAAAACAATGGTGTTTTTACAAATATAAAAGCATAAAATAAGATCACTAACATAGACCAGCACTATGACATGAATTTTTTTGCATCCAGCATGGAAGGAATCTGATAAAATGAAGGATAACACAAGATTTTATCTTACAATCCACAACCAATGCCAAAAAAACAAAGAGAAATCTGTGAAGGAAAAATAACTTTCTATTGAGGAAAAATGAATATCTGCATTACAAAGGCCAAAATATCATGAGTTACAAAGTCTGAAGCATCTACCTCTGAAATCTCCCAAAAACTAAGAACTAACCCCTATACTGAAAGAAAAGAAAGACTTATAGAAATTGTCTCCAAATTCGAAATTGAAATTTGGCTCCAAAATCTCATGTGTTGTCAAATCTCTCCTCCAAAAAAGGCATGCAATGCCAACCAACTCCAAGAAGTGTTGCCAAAGTTTCACTGACCTAGTGAGCCGTATGCAAATAGAAACCCCTAAAAATTAGGCTCAAAATTGAAAGTATCAAACTGCCATGTGCCTCAAATCCCTCCTTGACTCAAGTCAAATCAAAAGGAATTCAAATACTGAAGTGAACTCCTTATTTAAGGCTTCACAATCCTGATTTCCCTCCAACATGTTGGCATAAATCTCTCCATTATCTGCAAGATCCTAGCAAGTCATCAAAACTATTCATTTTTTGCATTTCAAAATATCTTATTTGAAAATGATTTATAATTATCATTTTAAAAAAGATTTACAATTTTGAGAACAAATGCAAGTAATGAAACATTTAATTTGAAAATCTATTTTTGCATTTTATAATAACATTTATTTAGAAAGTGATTTATAATATCACTTTAAATAAATATTTCACAATTTGATTAAAATGCAAAAACCAATAAATTCCTGACTTCTAATTTTACATTTTATAGATAAATTTATTTAAGTGGTTAATATTAATCACTTAAATAAAATTATTTAAACTTGTAAGAAGATGTAAAATAAAAGCTTTTAAAAAGCCAAATAAGGCTTCACATGACCTAGCCTTAGGAACTAAGAAAAAATAAAAATAAACAGGTATATCAAATGCCACGCATGAATGAAGTTTTTAATAAAAACTTAAGGCAAAGCCTTTCCTACCCACGCACCTCATTCGAGGGAAAAGAATAAAGTTTTAAAGAAAACTTAAGGCAAGAATTGCCTTCCTCAACTTCATCGAATTTTATTAGGGTATACACCCTAAAATGAAATGAAAGACTTCATTTCACTTCACATTTGCTTGCTCTTGAGAGAGCACCGCCATCATGAAGGAAACCCTAGCCGCGCCATAGCTGGAAGCTGAAATTCGTGCCTTTGTCTTGGACGCCATTAGAGATGAAGACTTTTGAGAGCTTTGAGCATGGTAAGTCTGGTTTCCTACAAATCCGGAGATTTCTCTTCTATTTGAAAAACTTTAGAGGCTTTCTACAAGCCACGACCAGGGATAAATTAAGATAATCTTTCATTTCTGTGACTTTGTGTCTTGCTACAGTTTTTGGTATCTTCTTGCTTGGCCGCCATGGGAGATGAAGACTCCTGCTCTTGCACGCCCTTTTGAAACATTTTCAGAAGACTTCTAATGAGAAATAGAAGGTGAGTCTGGTTTTTTAACACTGGAACGTTTTTCTTGGCTTTTAGCCGCACCATTTGACTGTATCATGCATTTCGTGAAAGATCTTTTGCTTTCCATGGCCGCCATGATGTAATTTCTGAGAAATGAAAAGAGAATAAGCTTCTTTCTTGTCTTAAAAACTAGAAACTTAGAAGATCTTGCGTATTTTCGAAATCTTCTATGAGCTTGTAGCCATGGCCATGAGTATTCACTGATATTTCTACTCCATTTCAATTTCTTTGTCTTACAGGCCGCCATTTCTGTGTATTTTAATATTCCTCTTTGTCCTCTTGATGGTGCCTTCTACTTGGCTGCTAACTGTAAAAGCTTAAGCCTTTACTTTTGTACTGTATTTATGCCAGCTTCTATGAAAATGCTCCATTTTATGCTGGTATTTCTTGTCGACCACCATAACTACTCTCTGGCCGAGCTGGGTTTTCTTTGAAAATATTATCACTGTCATTGTTTAGCATTTTTTATGATGGCACTATAATCTCCTTCATTTTAAATTTATTCATTAGTTCAGTTCACTAAAGCAAATGACCTGTTCTCTTTTTGGTATAAGGAAATCTACAACAAAAGAACTTATGCATTCAAAAATAAATAAATAAATAAATCTGCAAATAATATAATGATGCAATGATTTCTCTTATGTGTGACTTTCTTTTGGAAGTTCTACAAACGTGATATTGATTCCATGATGTTCATTTTGCACAAAACATTTGATGAGATGGGCTCAACCCTTGTGGGAGCCACATTTTACTCCACTCATTTTGTAAACCTGATGAATAAACAACAACATTACATTTCTTGTTCCTGCACATAACACAAACAAGTTAGTAAAAACAACAAATGATAGTTTTTCTTGGTGCTCTTCTTTTCCTTTTATCTAGTGAATGATTGAATGTTCACTCCATTTTTGTTGGTAATGTAAGAATAGGGTAGAATGTGATCCCTCATTGCTCTAACACCACTCCTCATCTTGCAGGTAAACCTTAGAGCTGGAGCTGAACATGACACCGAAGCTGAACCAATATCAGCACAACTTCGACGATGATTCATCATTCCAGGCAATGACGAATCACCTTTTTTCCTTGTTCTTCCCTTATTTTCAGTTGTGTACTATTCATTTTCTTGTATTCATCATTTGATTAAGAAATCAAATAAGGTTACTCCTACGGCTTGTGTGGGACTTCATCTTTTTTACAATATGAATAAAAACAACATTACTTTGCAAACCTATGAATTTCTCTATTACAACATTTGCATAATAACACTTGAAATTCACAAGTAATCAAATCCCAGAATATCATGAATGCATAGGCAACAAATTTTATTTTTACCTTCCTGAGATGAATGCAATTCATCTTTACCTATTTTGAGCTGAAACTAAAAACAGGTAACAGTAATTATTTTGCATTCTCTATTCTTCTCCTTTTTTTTGTAGGTTGGATAGTTTTGCAAGTTGAAGAAGAAGGTTGAGTTGATAGTTTGAAGATCTTATCAAGCTTGATCGTGATGGTTCTTATCAGTTACACTCAGAAAACTATTTAAGCTTTTGTTTTATTCTTGTTGATTATTATTTATCTACTCTATTCTTTTAGTGAGTGTAGTGCCCCTCCATTCTCACCATGGATGTGCAGGTAGTTTGGCTTTGGAACTTGGAGATGAAAGTAAAATAATAGGGATATTTAAAGTTATGTGCTAATAATGTTGGATTTATTGCTATGGTGATACTTTGATGACACTTTTGTTACTTGAGTTTTATGCACATGTTATGATTGGTATATGGTTATCTTATCATGACTATTAGGTGATTATCTTGTGACCGTTCTTATTCGGAATGTTATGTAATTGATTGTTATGAGTTGATGTGATTAATTGGTGATGTTCTTATTGATGTGTTTGAGTGAATGAGACAGTGTCACACCACTCACTTGTGAGTACCCTATGACGTTGTGATTCCCTTTCACGGTGTGTTTGATTATATATATATATGTACGATCGTTTTGTGTGTTGCAGGTTGAAAGTACTAGACATCAACTTCACCTGAATTGACAGGTTTGAGTGTACCTTAAGCCCAATGGAACAGTGGATTGGAGATAGCACTTGTTCCCCTACCCTAGTCATCATCCTCGAAGAGGATGAGTATCTGGTCTGCTACCTTGTCAGTATCATTCGTTGGTCGGTCAATGTATTTAGGGTTTTGTATTGTGATTCTATATGTTGATTAGGTAATTATTGGCTTTTGGTTTTAATTGATTTAATTGTTGATAAAGGTCTTTGGTTAAATTGTACATTAAAGTTAATTGTTAAATGAAAACGAAGGTATATTTTGATAATTATATATATATATATATATATATATATATATTTAAGAGTGTTGAATTTTCCCATGCAACGAAATTTCTTCATTTATTTTTCTACAAAATGTTTAGGAGGAAAAGGATAGAGGGCTTCCGAGGGAGAGAATGGATTCAATATTTTGGGAAGAAAATTTATGTAAAAAAAAATCATTCCATTGTTGATTCTTGGAAGGGAGGAACGTAGAAGGATAGGTGAACGAAGGCTATCAAATCAATTTGGAGAAACGAATCTATAGGTGAGTCTTTGTTCTTCTTATGATAGTGTTATTGTTTTGATTGTTTAATGATTTAATCATTTTGTTTATAATCTTAAAGCAAATATATTTTATGCATATCCTGTAATTGTTACATTCCTGAGAAAACATTTATTTACATCTGCCAATTGACTTCTTCAATGTTTTAATAAATCCAATTTGTTTATATCTTGCAACCATTGCATTCGATCAGATAAAATCTATCTTCACCTGCTAAATGTATTTGCTTGAAAGTTTCTTGAGCTTCTCAACAAATCCATTTTGTGCTTATTCTGCAATTGATGCATTCCACGAGATAACGTCTTCTCCCCTACTAAATTGGTTTGCTTGAAAGTTTCTAAAGCCTTTTCAACAAATCTAAATTGGGCAAAATACACAATCATTTCATTCCATGCGATGAGGTCCCTTTGGGGCCGTCTGTCAAACAGTGCAAATGTCTTCCCCATATTGCATACAGCTTCACACCTGCCAATTGCATTTGCTTCAAAGTTTCGACAAATTCAAATTTTTTTTGCATATCTTGAAACCATTGCATCCCACGAATTGACATCTATTTGAGGCATTCTGTCTAAGTTGGGCACCTCCTCTATGGGGTTGATTCATGTACACATGCATGCCATGGGCTATTTAAACAACCACGCACCCAGCCAATCGCCCTTGCTTGAAAGTTTTTGAAGCCTTTTCACTAAATCCTGCTTATGCGTCAGCCTGCTATCATTGCATTCATGAAATGAGATCACCTTGAGGTCTCCTGTTGGTGATTGGTGTGCCTCTTGAAGGTTGCACATTGCTGCTCCAGCCTAGTAAACTTGCAGTGCATAGTTTAGGGTTCAACACTTTCATTTGGAAATTGATATTTGACACTATAATATGTTTCGATAATGTTTTCGTGGTTTCTTTCCATCATCGTTTGGAAATTAAAATACTATGATTTCTCTTTTTGCTAAGTTTAGATAGGTGTTACTTTTGATAAATTTATATAAATGATGTTCTCATTGTTTTGATAAGACACGATTTTATTTAAATGATTATTTCTAATGATTGGCTTCCATTATATATATGTATGTATGTATGTATATATATTATATTATTTTATGATATAATATATCATAGATTGCATTCTGTTAGCAATATATTTTTAATGAACAAATAAAATGTTAAATAAAGTGTTATAATTTAAATGAGACAAAAATAAAATTTGAAGTTAAATAAAAATATATTATATATTACTAGTGACAGTATAAATTAGTGAAAGGATATGATAAATCAGCTGAACACTGAATGGATAAGAAATGTTATGTAATAAAGGGTTTTAATTGGTTAAGTCACTATCAAAGTGAGTATTTAATTGTGTAGGTAATTAAGGTGAATTCATCATTTTATATATAGGTAATTGAGCGATTTGGAGATTGGTCAATAACAATGTATATGTGTAATCAAATCTTTAAATCAGTAAATTTATATATTTTATAGCGTGAGATTGTGAATGTTATTCTTGTTTGTGATTAAAGTAAATTCACTTACCTTGTGTGGATAGAAGTGGGTAAATTGGAATAAATGTTTAGTTAAATAGTGTATTGGGGAAAGTAAATATTAAGTGAGGGTAGAATATTGGGATTAGGTTATTTAATTTATTTTATTCAGGTTAAATATTAATGATTGAGTTTACTCTTTGTAGTTAATTAGTAAATGAATAATGAATTTTAATGCATAACTCAATATTTCAATGTACATGTATTTATATAGACTTTATTTCATTTAGAAGTGAAAGACTTAGTATAGATCAAAATACAGAGGTTCAATTAGTGTATTCTAATAAGGGTAAACCCACAAAAGTGGTTTATAATTTGAGTGAGGAAGGAAAACTTGCAAAAAATGATCCCATGCAAATATATATATATATATATTTTGGGTTCGAGCGAACCAAAAGAGGGTTTGAATGAACCTTGGTTAGAGCGAACCAGTTAAATGAAAGGTCCCACCATTCTCGCCAAAAAACACATAAAATATTTTTTGAAAGGGGGTTCGAATGAACCCTAGTTTGATCGAACCCCTAGGGGTTCGCTTGAATCCCCCCTGGTTCATCTGAACCACCATTTTCCCACCTTCTCACTCTCTAGCACCAAAAACGTCCAAAATTTTGCACTTCGAAGTTTGGGTTGAGGATGAAAATGGAGGAGACTTCATAGACCCTGTAGTGTCCCTCCAGTTGCTACTGTTTGTTTCAATTTGTTTATGTTCGATTGCTAGTCGTTTTAATTGTTATGGATATTATGCTACTTTATTTCAGTTACAACTCGCATACCATGTTAAATTTTATAGTTTGTTGATGATACATTAGATACATTGTGATCATCTGATTATGTTCATGTGGTGACATTATGATAGCCATTATGTGTGTTATGGTTTCATGTTGTTTTTTTGAACTTTAGTGTGTTTATGATGATGTATTTGATGTTGTTTATGATTATTGTTACATGTTAGTCTTGGTGAAGGAGACAGTGTAGCATTAATCACTCGTGAGTACCCTTCTACGCTGCGACTCTCTTTCATGGTGTGATTATCGATTTATATAGATTTGTTTGATAGTGTTGTTTCATGCAGTTTACAGGTACTGGGCATCGACTCCAACTGCTTTTTCAGGTTTGAGTGTGTTATGACCCAATGGAAGCATATTATTTCAGAAATAATGTTAGGCCCTTCCTTCTTTAGCCATCGTTCCTTTATAGGATGATTACACGTTTGTTACCCATTGCTGTTTGTCGTTCGTTTCCGTCATGTCGTTCATGTTTTCTTCATGTTTTCATAATGTTTGGAAATTCATTAATTAGTTGTATGGTTTAATTTATAAGCTATTTGATTTAGTGTAATGTTATTTAAATGTTAAATTAAATTATTTATGTTTAGATAATTTTATAATTAAAGTTTGATGATTGTTTTAAAAGATTTGATTAATTCAATTAATTAAATATGATATTTAATTAAATGCAATTGTCGATTTTAATATGCAAACTTAATTATATGAAAAGTGAATATTTTAAATAGTTGTTTTCAACAATTTATGATAAATATCTGAAATCTTGATTCGAAATGAGAAAGTGTTATCTTGAGTAATTATTTAATTAGAACTGTCCATTCAATTTCGATTGCATGTTGACAGTCAGTTAAGTTTTGTAATTGTGAGTTAATTGAAAATGAATTAAAAAGATTTGTTTTATGAAAAAATGGTGCACGACAATTGGATAGGTTTTTTTGGAAAAAATTTCACGACAGTTTTTTTGGGAAAAGTTTTTTCGCTTCTTCTCTGTGTCTTTGGTGGAAAGTTTTGGAGACAGTGAATCTAAAGGTTTTGTGTATGTCAGAAGGTTTACAGCTTCATATTTCCCGTGTCTTACTTTATTCTTCATCAAAATTCAAGAAAGTAATCCAGGTTTTCTTCTTTTTTTTTGCTTTTTTTTTTCAAATTTGGAACTTCTTAATGTTGTTTATGGTTTAGACTTTCCACATGGTAGAAATTTCTTGCTTAATATCTTGCACAAACATCAGAAACAAATTTTGTATTGATTAGTTTTGTATAATCAAAGAGAAATTATAGGAAAATGAAAGGAACAATGAAACCCTATTGTAATGAAATTGAATTTTTATAATTATTGCTTCTTCTTCTTCTTCTTGAAGAATTGCCTGTAACCTCTCTTTATCAAATTGTGGTATTCATCTTCAAATTGGAAATTATTTTTCCTTATCGATTATAAAATGGCTTTTTTTTTTGTATTATGTTATTCAATGATATTGTTATATATTATTAAAATTTGGAGTTGGATATTCAATCAGTCTGCAGAATTCTCAGCCACCATATTGCGTTATATATATGCCTTTGTGTGTATTTAAAAGATTCGTTCTAGTTTTTTTTAATTATTTATTAAAATCTTTTTACATATTCATAGTTACAACCATAGGTATATCTTGATTTGATATAGGTCTCTGGCTAATGCCTTCGATTTTCATCCTTGAGTTCTTAATTGATTTTTGTCAATGGTGACCTGTTGGTTTGCATGTTTTGCGTTCAGATTTTTATGGATGGCATGTATCTTATTTTTTTTGTAAACCTCTGGTTTTCATTTGCGTGTATGCTTTGAGAGAGCATGCTATATTCTTTCTATGTCGGTGTTGCATCCTCCATATTATTTTTCCATAATAGATTTGTGTTCGGTTTGGTCGATTCTCATACATTGGTTTGCAAGTTCAGCTATGTGTTGCCAACGCTGTTTTATATTAATTGTTCTTCCCTTTACCAGGGCCGCGTGGCTTTCTACTTGCTATCTTTCTAATTTTGTGTTGAGAGTTATGTTTGAAGTTGTTGCCATTGCTCTTTCTCTGTTGTCTTCCTTCCGAAATTTATACGACTGATCTTTTTTCCATCTCCTCATTCGAATACTGGTAAGTTTGTCTGCTTCAAAAAAAATTAGTGTTTTCCTCACTCATTATGCATGAAAATTCTTATTAGCGTTTTCAGCGCATGTTCATTCTTAGAAATTTGTTGTTATTAGTTCGATTGGTTGCTTTGAGATGTCGGATTCTCAAATAAATTACGTCTGCCTTAGATTGAAATTCATACTAGTCCCTATGTGTACTTACATAAAAGTCGGTGTGAAATAAATGTTAATCATTCGTAACTATCCATGCAAGGATATTGTTTAATTCGGTACATGGGTTTGATCTTCAGTTCTTTCTCTCTTTTCCACCATCAATGGTTGCATGTTTAGGTAATTGTTTCTTTATCTTTGGATTCATGTTTTTTTAGCCGATGTAATTATATATATTAATTACTATAGACAATACTTTAATCTAAATCTATATATATAATTTTTGTGAATTATAGGTTTTGTGAATTATTCATTTTAAAAATGTTGTAGTAAAATTCAATTATAATATTAATGTGGATACATATATATATATATATATATATTTAAATACATATATTTAAATTAGAATTATTGGCTTTTGTAATTGCTTATTGAATATAAAAAATTCATTTAACTCTTAATGAAGTATGATTATTTATTTATTTGTTAGATTAAAACAAAATTAATAAGTCATTCAAGTTATGTCAAGGTATTATCTTATATGAACTTTTAGTTCATAAAGACTTGATGAATGTACATATGGGTGATATTTTATTATTATTAATTTAAGATTGTGTACCTCTATGTTTATGAATTTCTTTTAAAATCTTCCAGAGGCTAGGAAAAATGACTTGTATGGTAAAGCTTTTTATGCTTGTACTTTATTGTCCTATTGTGATTATTTTATTTGGGACTTAGCCTTGCACGATGTGATATTACATTGGGGATTTTTGAAAGTTAAATGGATTATGTTATATGTGAGATGTGCTTATTCTTGGTTATGTTAATGTGCATGATGGCTACTGTGTGTAATTGTCAATAAAGTTATGTTATTGTATGTAGGAAGAGTGGCTTGCAATAGGGGCCAGAACCCTAAGAGGTAACCAGGGTAACCTATTAGAAGTTGATAATCCAGTGAAAACCTTGATTCAATATACTAGGGGTTGGGTAGTGTTCACTAAATAATTCAGATAATTGATTGCCTCGCCTTATACCTTAGTGCTTGTAAAGATTAAGGGTAGGTTGAGATGGCCTGGAATAGCATGATCATCTACTTTGTCTTCTCGAAAAGTAGTATGATTCCACATGAGTTTGTTTAGGGGCTGGGAATCGATAAAGATTGTCAGGGTAACTCGGTATGAGGGCCAGTAATCTAGGAAGATTCACCAAGGTAACCTAAAGTAAATTGTGTGATGACACTCTTAACCTAATACATGTTATGTGGCCTCTTGTGTAGAGTTACCATTTGTTATGTTGTTTCCTCTAGGAGCTTGTTTGTAATCATGTGGTTTAGATATCGTTATGTCATTATGTGTACGTCAAGCCATGTGATGTTATGTTATGTCTTCATGTTTGTTTGTCTTTGTGGACCTAATATTGTCTCTTAGCACGGGGGGTGGACTTGCGAGTACCACATGGTTGGGAGGAATGTGCTCTATCCTCAATTGGGTCCCCTTGCAAGAGATGCAGTACGTGATAATATTGTTCTTATGACAGGTTCTTGATTTTACATTGTTCGTGGAGTTGGACGTTGAGCGTGCACATGAACAAGATTGGCAGATGTCTCATGACCTTCATCTATATTTTATATATTCCAGATTATTATGTGTGACCTTATTGTAATGTTACTATGATGTAACGAGATTTGTCACAATCTCGCTCGATGTAACTTGTATATGTAACTTAACCTCCTTATGAACTTATGTAATTGGATTATTCTTCATTGATATGATCTATCTTTATGTTATAACTATGGTTTTACAATGTGATGTTCTTCTTGTGTAGGTTTAAGTAGCGTTGTCACGGAACCCTGAGAATGTTTGTGTAAATGTTTACTTTATACTTGTGTTGTAATGAATGTCTTTTAAAAAAAATTATTCGGTTATTTAGTTACTTTGTGTGTTGTTCTCTGGGTTCCATGGCGAGGCATTACAAACCCAACTGGATGATGGTAGTCCTTGGAACGAGCTATCCAACGAATATAATTTTAATATGTTTTGGTTTTATCATGTATTTATTTTTTAGTTTTATTAAACATAGGTTTTTCACCGAAAATCAAGCTCTTTGTTTTGCACGTGGAAAAATAAAAAATTATCAAAAAAATTGATAAATATGAGTGCACCAGATATTGAAGTCCTTGATCCAACCAAAAAAAAATGAATTTCAATACATACAAAAAAAATTACATTGTATACGGTCCGCCTATGTCTAAATTGTAATTGATTTGACTTTGAAACTTGATTAAGGAAAAAATATTCAATAAAAAACTATGAGACCAATTGGAAGCACTAGATATCATAGTTACAAATCTAAATTTGAAAAAATTATAATTTTATCCTTCATGAAAAAAAAAATTATGTTGTATACGATGAGTGTCACTCCTTAAAAATGTTGTTTTTTGAAAAAAACTAGTTTTCATAGGAAATGGAAAAAGAAGTGCAATCTGATTCCAAAAAAATTGAAAAAAATATATTTAGAATCTACAAACAAAATTTCACAAATCACTAGTTTGCATCATCTTCAAATTCCTCACGGTTTAGCCGCTATAAGTGCCCAAAAGTGGTGATTTAGTTAGAAAAAATTATTTCAGTGTCCAGTTTGGCCAAAAATTGTAAACCAGTATTGTGGGATCACCCATAATATAGGTATATTTAAATATTTTATAATAATCATTAATGGAGGAACCTAAATAGATATAGATATATTTAGTTGATGAATGTATAGAGATTGATGAAGATTTGAATCTAGTGTATTTTTGAGTTAGGAACACTAAGTGAGAGAGTCTAGTGATTGCTTTATAAATAGAATAGTTTGTTGGTCTTATTGAGTCTATTGATGTAAATATTCTTGCATCCAAACAATATCATGATTGTAGTAAGTATAAATTGGTTGCATATGATGTCTTATATTCGAACCTTTGTGGCGTATTCAACTTCAATATTTTTATAATTATAGGTTGATATTAAGTTAACAAAATGAGTTGGTTTAGTGATCAATTGCAATATAATAAATTAAAGCTTTAATTTAGATATTGTTTAATTAAATAATAGATATATGCCTTACTGGGTCGTGCATATTCTCATTTATTACCTTCATGCAAATTTGAGTAGGGTATTGTGCAAATGCACTTGACTTTTATTTTGAGTAAAAGCATAATCAAAACCAGTGGTGTTAGTTTAGAGGTGAGTATTGGGATCAGTACTGGGTGTATTTGATCATGTTAAACTTTTTAAACCATTAGGGTGAGAGTTGTAGTGTGCTTGCCTAGTTTCTCATTGTTGTCATGTTTACTTTCATTTTATTACACAAGTTTTGAATTGGGTGTGATAATTTTAATCTTGATTGTCTTGTTTATTAATTTCTCCTACTAATTAGTTACTTTGTTTCTAACTATTGAGTTAATTTAGAGAGATGATTTTCTTGTTAACGATTTAGATACCCTTAAAGATAGTTATTTGTAGGAAATAATCCTTATATTTAACTATGTGGTTGAGATAAATTGAATAATAAGTGAAATAATGTTTTAATTTAGAGGAATGTCTTCCTTGTTATAATGTGATGTTCAATTGTTGCATTTGATAATGTGGTTTATTAATGGTTTAAGTGTTGTGTAATTTTTTTTGAAAGGGAATTTCATTGTGTAAATTTGTTTAAGGTTGGCTTCCAGAGGCCTAGGAGGGGGTATAAAAAATGTGAATGGTTCTTATGATTTTTTCACTTTGGAAGTGGTTGGCAATGTTTTGAGTTATGTGCTTGTATGAAATGTAAACCCTAAGGATGTTGCTTCTTGTTTTTGTATGGAATCATGTGATTATGTTAAATATGCAAGATGGTCAATGCCTTGCTCTATGCTTGGATTCATGTGATTATGTTGAGTGTGCAAGATGGTAAATGCCTTACTTGATGTGTAGGGTTACTAGTTGCAAGTAGGGGGAGTACCCTCAATGGGGATTGGAACCCAAAGTGGTGTCCAAGACAACCCATTGAATGGTTTCTTAATCCAGTGATAACCTAAAAATGAATTAGGGGGATGGGTATAATTCACATTAAACAAGATAATGGATGTCTCACACATTATTGTAGTGATCATTTAGGCTAAGGATAGGTTGAGAAGGCTCAATTGGCAAGATCAACTTCCTTGTCCCCACAAAAAGAATGTTGGTTCTACATGTGTCACCCTATGGGGCCAGGACCTAGTGAGAGGTTTACCAAGACAACCATAGATGGGGGTTGGGGTCTAGTGAGAGACCGCTAGGATAACCCATGCCAGGACCATGTGATGACACTCCTCCCTATTGTAGTCTAACGTTTCCTAGTTTTAATTTCTCTTTCTATTGTGTGAGTTCCTCTGGAAGTGAAGTAAGTGAAGTGATGTTTGTGTTGTGACTAGTGTTGTGTTGGATTCCATGTATAACCCCTTGATTTTGTTAGCCTGTTGCCTTCCTGGATGTTGTATGATGTGGGACCTTGTGTTATCTCCTAGCATGGGGGGTGGACCTCAGGGTTCCACATGATCAAGACGTTGGTGCTTTTTCCTCTATTGTGTGTTCTTTCTGCATGTTCATGTGCATGGAGATTGCTCATTGTGTTGTGGACTCATGTTCATGTTCCTATTCGAGAAGGAAACCTTTCATTTATTGTATATTTGAGTGTATATTTGTTGTATCTCTTATTATAAATTGATGTACTCTTCCCAAATGTATTAAGGGAAGCATTGATGTAATCATTGTGAAGATTAACAATTATTCTTGTATGAGTATTGTAAGTAATGTATCCTTCATGTGATAGTTAGTTAGGAAATGATGATGATTATCATTTGGCATGTTATGGAATTAAGTAAGGTAGAAAACATTTAATGAGGTGTTTTAGAATGAACTTTGTATGTTAGATAAACCATGTTATCTTAGCAGTTAATGAATTGATTCTATTTATCTTGATTATAATTCTAGTGAGTAGCATTGTCAAGGAACCTTAGAGGACCTAGGTTTAGATTAATATGTTATGCATTTTATTTTCATTTATTTTATAAAAAAAATTGTTCCATTAATTAGTGTTGTCCTCTAGGGTTCCTTGGTGAGGGCGTTACACTGAGTTTAATGTTTATGCTCTACACTCATTTCCTTAGTGTAGGTCGACCATGGCTGCCATGAAAAAGCCTCCATTTTTTTGATATTTTTATGTGAGAGGCAATCATAATGGTTTGAGCTATTTGTCTGATTTCATATTTCTTTAGTATTGTGTGTATTTATTTAAACCATAGTTTTTTGTATGCAACAAGGGGAAATATTTAATCATTTTTGTTGTAACTCTATTCCTAGGTGCTCCATCTATAAATTCACAAACTCAAAGATAGATAATGCCTCTCCACATGATATTGTTTTATTTTATTTTATGAAATGGGTATTATTTTTCTTGCCTATATTTTATCCTTTTTTGTTATTTTTATTTTGTCAACCTTATTTTTAGAGAAAAAACAATAAATACTAATGAAATGAAATAACAAAAAATAAATAATAAATAAAAATTAATGTGGGGACAAAAATAGACCTGTGGGGGCTGCGACCCCTTTAGAGGGGTGTGGCCTCCCACAAGAGCCATGTCCCCAATGGGACGAGAGGCGACACCCCTCCCCCCATCCCTTGCAATTGTGGAAAGGCATGGGGAGGGGCCAAGCCCCCTTCCCAATTTAATCTTTTTTATATAAACTTTATTAAAAATATTATATTTTAATATGTATAAATATTATATTATATATAATATATAGATATATAAAATATATTATATATTATATATGTAATATATATAAAGTTATATTTAAATATATAAAATATATTATAATATATATAAGTAGGTTTGTTTAAACATAATTTGTCTTAAGTACATATTTTACAAATTTATAAATTGGCTATATCTAACATGCCAACCACATTCATTTACTTAAACTCATAGTCATACTTTATGATTAGGTGCATAGATTTTATTTTGTTTATGACAATTTTTTTTATAGTAAGAGAATTTTGTAGGATGTCATAGTAAGGACATAGATTTTCAAGCTAGTGTGCCACAATAAAATAATGTCTATTATGTTTATGCAAAATAACAATGCTACTTTCAATTTGTTTCCATGTCTTAAGAATAAAATCTTTTCCTTTTTTGCCAACTTAATTGAACATACTATTTTCTTCAAAAGCAAAAGAAAATATAAATAAACTAACACAATACTTCTTTTAAATTCTAATTGAAAATCTCTCTATCTCAAACAATTATTTTAGTACAAGCTCTTACGGTACCAACAGGATACAAAAACTTTCAGTGTTACAAAAAATGCTTGGAAATTAAATGAATAACATGCCAATTTATGAGAATTAAAGCTCTCCACCCTACCAAACATGTCATCATTTATCCATTTCAAGACCCTAGCCATCCCCTGAGTCGAGAGAACCATTTCAAAACCCACACACAAAAGTTGTAACTCAACTCTAAATATTTTTATAATCCAAACATAGAAGGGCTACATATTACAACAACTCTATCATTTTCAAAACTTGTCAACACAACAAAAATAAAAAACTTATTGAACATTTAAATAAAACATTCATTTTAAAATTAGTTCCAACCAAATAATCCTTCACACTTCTCATACCATCAACTAGAAACAAAATAGAGTGAGGACTTATCTTTCCACATTATTGTAGAGATGTATCCTCCTTCTCCATGATAACTTCTCCTTTGATCCATTGCTCTTTATCTCTACCAAGATCTCAAGCTTTTTGCTTCATTCCTCTCCCAAACAAGCATGCCAAAAGAAACAAAAGACAACTCCAAAAGAATGAACTCCTCCACAAGCTCTCTCCCAAAATAACTAAGTCAAAAAAGGAAAAAATAATCCTTTATCAATCTTCCCATGGGATATTAATAGGGATCCCCAAGTTGAATCCCTTGAATGAGAGGGTGACAAGTGTCACTCTCTCATTCATCCCTCAAGCTCAAATCCCCACATGTGCTCACACTTGAGTGTGATATTTTTGGGGAGATGAGAAGGTTTAGAGTGTGCTCCACTCCAACAAGAAGGTCCTCTCACCATTAAGAGGAGGTGTGTGAAATTTGGACACTCCACCCCCTTGAGTCCTTTTTCATAAATGATTTTGGAAGACTCCACACTCTTCCCTTTCCCCAAGACTCCAAATCTACACCCTTAAGGATAATTATGAGGGCTCATATCCAATATATGGTCTTAAATGAGCCCCCAACCCCTAGATACTTAGCCTGGTGTCCTAAAAAACACGATTACACCTTGAAATATGATTTTTAAGCCCTCTTAAGATCCCTTTAAAGAGTGAGTCCAAATTTTGGATTTAATTGAGACTTTCATCCCTTAACCCCACTTACACAATCTAATGACAACTTCACAATTAATTTAAACATAAACCATAATTCACACATAATTCACAAGAATTATTTTCATAACCACAATTACACACGATCCATAAATCGTGAACCTCAAAACACTCCTAGGTTCTAAATTCCCATTTAGAAATTAAAAATAAATAAACCACAAACACAATATTCACTTGATCCTTAACGTTAACCCATACCTTGACTCACTTTTCATTACACAAGGTCACATTCAAAAACTTTAACCAAGTGAAGTATTGGCAAGGGTTTGAATGGTTCTCCCTTCTTCCTATTGGCATTATCTCATATGCAATTTTCTCAATCCATGATCGATCAAGAAATCATGCTAATCACCTGGTCACAATTTAAATAAGATTCAATTAAATAGTTAGTGGATGAACATATATCTATATGTATGTTTTTACCTTCCTTGATGTAGGATAGGAATATGAATCTATCTTTAAGAATGATGAAATCCTAATCTTGACTTAATTATTTAACTACACTATTTAGTGGATCCTTGAAAAATCATTTATTACTAAATATCATTATGCGACTTGATAACCGATGCATGTAACTTACCTTGTTAACTCACCTTAGGTATACTTGTCATCGGTTAGAATTGTCCTATTTACCATCGATGATGTTTGACTAATAATCCTTTTAAATTTTTTGTGATCTTCAAAGGTCCTAGGTCATTCCCAATTATTATCATTTTCCAAGCAACATAAAACACATTAAAAAATAACTTGTACTAAAGTTAAGTACACTTCATTCCTTTTTCCATATCAATGTTATGCTCCTCTCATGATGCTTGCACGAAATATGGATCTCATGAGCTTGCATACATTCCTAGAAAGACACATTTATTACAACAATAATTTAAACTAGGTCATGGACCAATTAGACGTTAATCTTATATCTGGGAACAAACATTGAGGGTCTCCTATCCCTTTAGAACCTAAATATATGTAACACACTCTTTTAACATATTGTTCTAAGAGAATGAAAAGTAGATATTTACCCAATTTATTTGTCAATGATTCCAATGCTACTTCATATTTAAACGATATTGGTCAAGGCATAAAATGATTCACTATTCTAACATAATTGAACTTATTAAGGGGTTGGGCCTCACATTGAGGGCCTAGTTTGTATATATAAGAAAATATGGCATCTACATAATCTCTAAATAAAGGTAGTTTAAAATTTGATCATGATATAAATTTTTGGAGTGGGTCATTCGAATATTTGGACATATAAAAATTTAAATTAAATATGATATTTAACTTCATAATCAAATAGTTTTTGGTTCTATGATTTTTCCTTCTTTTAGAGAATTCATATGTATATTTAAATAGAATGCACTCAAGCAATTTAGAATTCACCCTAGGATATTATAGATAAAGGAGTTAATTAGTAGGAATTAGAAATGTGTACATGCTACAACTATTTAGGAAATATGACATTTGATATTGGTCGAATGTCTATAGCATTAATGCATGTATTGGAAAACAATTTCTTAATCTTTGTGAACTTGAAGGTGTTTCTAGGATAACATTTATCTATGTTATGTGTGTTACAAATTTTTTATGCTTCTTTATTTCTAGCATAAAATTATTGCCTTATTATCTATAATTTATAATTGAGAAATTAGTATGGTGATTTTATAATTTTTATAATGTGTTCAAGGAATGAGATCATAATTTTATTTCTTACAAGTCTATGAAATTTTTTCTTAACTATTTTTTATTTGTCTCAAGGGTTTATATTTCACAAATTTATTAGTAGATTTATCTTCTATGATTTAAAATTTTAGTTTAAATCTCCAAAATAATAATTTAAATTTATCTAAGCTCGTAACACTGTTTATTTTTGTATTAGTTTATAATTTGAGTTAGAATTATTTACATCTAATTAGAATACATATAAGAGTTCTAAATTACCAAAAATGATGTTAATGATAAGTTAATATAACTTTTTATGGAAATATGATGACAAGTTGAAGCCTATATAAAAATATGGTATTATATTAAAGAGGATGTATATTTTTTATTAATTATAACTCTAATTGTTGCATTATAACACTCTAAATTATGTAGATGAGGGATCAAAAAGTATAACCAAAATAATTTTATATATTAAAATGAACAATCTTACTATAGAATACATTTGAACAAGATATAAAATGGTGGTTTAGTCTAGCTAATCCTAAAAATTTAGGGGTTTGTGTAAAATTAGAAACTATTCTAGTCAATGTGGCATGTATATGACTATAAAGAAAACTAAATATACACTTACACATAAATATAATTATTATAACAATTAGGACACAAAAAATGTGTTTCTATGCTCTCATACAAACTTATCTAGGCCATAAGGTTAGTGTATATTAACTGCTTTCATTTTTTATATTTAATCCAAAAATAGTATGAATGTGCATGCACATGTCCATAAATGTACATGAACATAAATTTACATAAACATAAATGCACATACTCCTTTCCACTATGTGAAGGTAAACGAGGAGCACTAGGCAAAATGGGTTGAGGAGGTGGTATCGATGTAGGAATGGTTTGTGGTTACCTATTATTCTTTGTCTTATTTGTATGAGCAACGGTATGATAACTTGGTTATTGTGAAATATTGTTACTAGTGAGTTGCCTTGCAAAATTTAAGATATGTCTTGGAGTTTTTGGTTTGCTTTAAGGTGGTCCTATGATACGAATGGGTTTGGTTTGATTGTGCAGTTGTTGTGAAGGTGGGTAGATGATAAGTTGAGGTGTGATTGGATTGACTACTCTTTGTTGTGTTTCAGTATTACAAGCCTTAGAGGATGATCTTGGCGAGATAGAATCCTCAAGGGCTTCATCTAACATGACAAAGTCATCACTACTAAAGGGCTTGAGGGATAGGTGAACTTGTAGAAAGAAATTTGACATGATTAGATGACTATGCTTTCTCCAATTTTAATCAATTAATGTATGTGTGTTGTTTAATATTCTGATGAAATATAAATGAAAAAAATTGAATGCAATTTTGAATGTAATTTTGACCAAAATGACTAAAACACACCTTAAAATGCAAGCTATTATGCAGAATGTATGCAATTTTTTTGGATTTTTATGAGTTTAAATGATGCAAATATGCAATGTGTAACCCTAAATAAAATGCAAAACCTAGATCTAGGGTTATAAGGATTTCCAAATAAGAAAAGTATGTTGTACAATGCCAAGTTCACAAAAATGAAATGTGGGGAAAGGAATCCCCAAAGGTTATATGGGTATAAAACCTAAGGATCTCAATAGGGGCATTTCATTAGGAAATAGGTCACAAGGTGTGAATATTGACTTTAAACCTCAATGGTGAGTCAATCAGACCTAGATCTCAGTCCTTAGGATAGCAGGAAAGATCTGAAACTAAATTGAAATGATTTGAAGCACTCAAACTACAAAAGGAACTCTAAGTTTTGGATGGTATCAATTTGACATCCACATGAGAGTTTTATTTTTTGTGAATTTCATGTAGTTTATAAAATGCAAAAATGAAAGAAATTTAAAATAAATTTTAACAATGAACATCTTTGGATGTTGTTAAACAACTAGAATTTAAAAACTAATCTCTAAAGAATATTAGTTGAGTAAATTATTATAAATGAAAACTATTTTCACAATGTCACTAACTGATAAGTGATTCAAAAAAATATTTCTAATAGCCACTTATAATCATTAAATTTGAAAAATAATATATATATTATGCATTGTTTCTTTGAGCTAATAATTTTTCAAGTACACTGACTTATTTCCATGATTTCTTCACTCTATTTGAGTGCCTATTGCACCTTTACTATCTCACTTGTGTAGTAATGCTCTAGTTATTATGGTAAAAAATAGCTTTGATCACATGTAGCATTAGTTGCTACTTGCTACAAACTACTATACATTTAGTTGAGGTGTTATTAAAAGTGGAGGAGGAATCAACTATCACAAATATGTTCCTTGAACTCTTTTATAGGGAAAATATATTTCATGTTGCAGTTCTTGTCACCATTGCTATTGTAGCTCATATTACTATGTTTCTTAGGTATTCGCATTTTCTAAGTTACTTTGGCTACAAGGCCTTGGCATATATTGACAAAAAAAAGGTCAATCAATCGATTTTATTTTTCATTATTTTATATTTAAACTTTATTAATGTTTCTTATTATGTTTTAATCATATCAAGTAGCATTCACACCTATACCCTCCTTGTTTCCTAAGGACTATCATTAAGTTGGGGGGATACACCATACAATGTACTTATTTCATTTTTTGTCACCACTATTTTTCTCATTATCCCTTATTATCCCTTCATAGTGCCTATTCTCATTTAAAATTGTCTATCATTCATAATTATTCCTATTGCCTATCCTTTAACCTATATCTTCTAAAGTATTGTGTTGACTTATTCCATAATTGTGCACTTAAACATATAAGTGTTTCTCCACTAAAATAGGCATTTGTAGTACCTCCTATACAATTAAAAAAATGAAAAAAAAAAAAAAGAGGAAAAGGAAAGTTAGAGGAAGTATGAATACTAAAAAGAACAAGAAAAATTGTAAGTTATGAAGAGATAGAAGGGTTGATGCAAGAAGTTGGGTCCACAAAAAGCTCAAAAAGTGGAAGTGTTTTTATTGTTTTTCAAAATTTGTCACACTTGGACTGAAAATTTGAGGCACTTACACAGTGAATCTTAAAAAAAGTCAGTAATATGAAATTTATAATTTTTAAACTAGTTTCCAAATATGTAATTTATTCAAATACCCAGATGATACAAATTAAATTTTGATAGGGATATATATAAAAACCACTTTTTAAAAGTCCCTTTTTTCTACCATATCATGCACGTGTATCAACACCACTTTTTGACCCAAATAAAAGTATTTTTCTAATTCCTTTTGGGGAAAGAAAGCTAACAACATGAAGATTGATGAGGAATTTTTTTTGTAATTTTTTTTTTAATTGAATTTTTATTGGCCTTAATTGTTATTTTTAAAAATCAACGTGTATGGACAACATAATTGGACTTGAACAAAATCTTTTTTGAATTTTTTTTCATTGTGTAGAGAATTTTTTGAAGATTGATGCCATATAATTTTTTTTACAATAAACTTAACCAAAAAAAATTATTAAAAAACAAAAAAAGCCTGATATTTCAAGTTTAAGGACTAGTTTTTTTAGAAATTAATTAAAAAATAACAAATATAATCCAATATTTATAAAAATTATATAGTTGGAAACTAAACATCGTGCTCTCTAATGGGTTTTAATTTTATAGGTTGACTAAGAAAAAAATTCCATCAGCCATATTGCCAAAGTTGGACATTCTTCCTCAATCTACCTTAGTTTTTTAGTTGCAGGTCAAAGGCTAAAGGTCGGATTGCCAAGCCTTTCCCGAGCCTACAACCAAGGAAACATGTGGGTTGAAGATTCAATTTTTTAATAACGCGTATGCGTCTTAAAAAACATGTACGCGTTACAAAACGCATACGTGTTCTTTATTTGTTTAATTATTTTTAAAAATAAATGCTTTTAGAAACGGGTATGCATTTTGAAATGCAAAACGTGTACCCATTTTAAAATGCGTACATGTTTCAAAATTGATACCCGTTTCTAAAAAGCATTTATTTTTAAAAATAAATGACTTGTACGTATTATAAAATGCATACGCATTATGTAACGCACACACCTTTTTTAGCACATACGCATATTTTTAGGCTTGAGTATCTGATACATAACACATACACATTTTTTAATAATGCGTACGCATTTTCTACGAGATTTTATTTTTTGGATGAAACTTCCCCTCTTCGTGGACCCAACTTCTTGCTTTTACCCAGAAGTTAAAATTGAAGGAGAAATATACTTTAGCATGATCTATAAAAATTAAGGATAAATAAGGCAATAGTTATAAATTCCAAGCCTACAAGTTCAAACCAACACCTTTCAATAATAAATATTGTATGAGAAAATACAATATGCTAAGTTGAGGGGAATTTATTTTCCATTTATCCAATATTTTAACCTTTTTATACTGCAATTCCCACTTTTGTGCTACATTTTTATATTATATTATTTTTTCAACCTATCTTTTGTTGTATATGATTAAATCAAAATAAGTGATATTTAATTTAGTTTTTAGTTAAAATAAGAGAAAATAAATATTATATTATAGTTACTAATAAATATTATCATTACATGTTGAGAAAATAATTCCTACAATACTTCAACAAAGATGGGGACAATAAACTACTCCCTTATATCTTGATAATATTATTGGAGAAAATGATCAACATTCATGAATAGGTCTTTTCTTCTACACCAGCCTTGATACTGTCATACTTCATACTAAAACATGTGGAGGATAACTTGAAGTCATGAAAAAGGATCTTGAACACATTCTAATGCATATTATCATGTTCCATCAAAGGTATTGGACCATCTACCTATGGGTGATGCCACTATAGTGTGTCCACTTTGTGTGCCATCTTGATTTTTGCTTCAAATAACATACTTTTTAGAAAAATTAATGATTTAATCCTCGATAGGTTCCATCTAAAGGTTTTTAATTGAAGAGGGTTAGATTGAACCCCCTAGATAGAACCCTACCACTTTTGATGCACCTTTTGGGTGATGATCAGAACAAGTCATTTAGAATTTTGATTTTGGAAGTATGTAGCCCTTACAATAAGCTTTCCAAAAAAGTATAATTTTGGATCTATATTTAATTTTATTATTATATTATTTTTTATTTCTAGTGAACATGGGTTTTTCATTGAATGTCAAAGTCTTTGTTTCACATATGGAGAAATAGAAAAATAGAGAAAAAAAAATTAAAAATTATATTTGATCTAGGAATTGATGTTTCTTATTTCAACAAAAGAAAAAAATTAGTTCAGATGAATACAAAAAATTATTCGATACCGAAGTAATCTATGTTTGAATTATAGTTAATCTCACTTCAAAAAGTTATAAAAAAATATGCAACAAAAAATTATGAAAAAATCTATGTGCACTAGATATTCATGTTAGGAATCTATTTTTAGAAATTTATAAATTAGTTTATAGCTTTCTTCTTTGATGACCTTGGTTGGATATAATGTGAGATGTTCCATCCACATGAGCCATAGATGTTTGAAGTTCATGCATAGTCACCAATCCTACACCATGCATAACAATGAGACCTTGTTTCAACATTTACAAGCCACTAATAAATAATTCATTCTCCCATTTAATTCATCTATCACCCCTTTAGTTTCCTACTTTATAAAACAATCTGGCATAGTACCCACAAATGACATAACCTCCTCTAAAATGGTTGGCAACCTTGTCACTTCGCATTTCCCAAAGCCCCCTATGATATAAGAAAAATATTTTTTTGCCTCCCACACATATCATTAATTCCTTAGCTTCCTTAACTAATGATGATTGTGGAATATTGTTAGGATTAGGGTGTTGTACACCTTGCACAAGAAAGAATTATTTTGATATGCAAAATAAATGTGTACTTATGGTGCATCTTAGGTGGTGTGTTTAGCCACATTGAATGTTTATTTGGGTCCAATTGCAAAGTTGTATATATAACATTGGTTAGATATTTTGTGTGTAGATTTCACATGAAAAAAATAATTAATATTGAGAAATTTAGAACTAAAAAGAAAATGTGGGATCAATGGTTTTGTGTACTCATGGTTTTAAGGCACATAGTTTTACCTTACCAATTGGTTGTTTTATGTGAGCTTTTATAAAAGCAAGTATATGGCTAGTGGTTGAAGTTGGTTGGTTGGCTAATTGGTTGTTTGGCTTGGTTGTCATTGTTTTGAGTTCTATTTTGAAGAGGGTGTATATCAAGTGTGGCTTGGGATCTGTGGATACATGCTTGGACACATGGAAGATGCATTGGAGTAGCTTGATATTTTAGAAGTACTCATGAAGGCTCTATAATTGTATTGTAATATTTTCGTTGTTGAATAATATATTGAGTGTGGATTATTTTGGAGTCTAATTTTTCCCCTCTTGAAGGTGTTTTTAAGGTTAATCTTGTGGTATGCCTTTAAACTTTGCATTATGGTTATTCTATAAACTTGTATGCATGTTTTTCTCTCATGGGGTTATGTTGTCATGCCCAAAAAATTACACCTTGGACAAAAACACAACTAACAATTTTTTTAAAACATGTACAAATATTGCTCATTACTAACTAGGCATGCACATTACAACTAAACTCTAGATTGCATCGAACAATGTTGGACGAGCAACCTCCTAGCCATCACATCAGCTAAGAGTGAGGTGTGGAGAAAAACTCATTCATGTGAAAGATGGTTCCTAACAACCTAAGTCACAACTGAACCCATTTATCCTTGAGTTAAGATTATTCTTGCTATAAGCATTATAAAGATATAGAAAATGTATTCAATGATAATATGACCACACGATAACTCATCACCGATATATGACGATTTAAATCCCTACTCACTAATTCATGGTGAAAAGATTACATTTATTTGCTTATTATATATATACTTTTTAATTTCTATAATAAAGATCAAATAATACTTGTATATATAATTCTTTACATTCAACGATAATATTTAGAAGTAATAATAATATAAATATAAATATAATGATATACAAATATAATTATAATTATATATACACATAAATATAATTATGAATAGATTATATATATATAGATATAATTATATATATCCCCTCTTCTTTTAAAGATTAACCATTAAAATACCTTTAAATATATTTTCTATTTTATTTTTTTATTTCTTATTCTATGACTTACTATTCTTTTAGCCTACTTAAATTTTCCCACGTATCTTTCCTTTCTTTAAATCTTTCCTACGTATTATTTTAAGACCTAAAAGTTTTTTTTTTTTTACATGCATGCTTTCATATTATAAGTTTATGATTTCTAAACCCGTTAGTTTATAAGAGAAAATGAGGGAGGGCTTTTTAAGTATTCCCAATTTTTTGTTTCTTTTAAGATATTAAAAATGATTTATGATTTTTGTGTGTGATGGTTTTAAAATAAAAATTTGTGAGAGGATATTTTACACTGATCAGTAAGTAATAAATGTTGTGTGCAACGTGCTTTGTGAACCTGGCTCATTAATTTCGTGTTTATGAAAACGAAGTGAATACACATGGGATTTGTGGATGTTTTTCTGTAACTGCCTACACTGTTCACCGCTTAGTATTAGATTGGCTGTCTCGTCCCATGTGCTGACTGATTGATTATTTCATAACCTCCTTGAGATTAAGAGAGGAGCATTATAATCAGGTGTGAACTTTCCAAGTTGAATAAAAAGAGTTTTAATTTTTTTTAACTAGATGAAGTTTTAGTGTTATTAACACAATGAAATAAAAGGAAATCATGAAAGTTGATTATATTAATTTATATTGAAATATTTTCATCTATTCAAGTTACCAAAGTTAAAATACAATTTTAATGTTACTTGAGTTTATCACTTTTTTTTAAGATGGATTGGGATTGCATTATTTTTCAGTGCTTAGAAGGAATGTGTATTGATATGAGTAGTCAGAAAACTTGACTTTTGTTTTTTGTTTTTTTTAACAAATGTTCAATCTTCAAAGCACTTTTATTATATGATTCTGATTGAACAAATTTACATTTTTTTCTTTATTTTAATTAGGGTGCAAAGATATTTTTAATAGTTAAATAATTTGATGGATTGTGATATTGACAATTTCTTTTTATACAATTTTGATTTAAATACTATAAATGATTTAATTCCTATAAGGTGCATGATAGAAATAGCAAAACATCATTATCTATTTTAACTAAACACATTATTAATGTTAGTGTATTTATTTATATATTGAATTAATATTATATAAATAATAAAAAAATATAAATTAAAAAACAAAAATTAAGAAAAAAAATTAAATTGAAAAGATGAAAGGAAAAGAAAACAAGTTCAAGATATTAACTGATGTAAAAAATATACTTATTAATTCAATACAATAAACATTTATATAAATTCATTCTTTTTCATGTGATTATGATTATGAATTTCAATTTCTTAAAATTACACAACAAATTAAACATATAAAATATTTTAGATTCTTATTATTATTATTATTATTCATTATAATTTTTCATTCAAAATAAATTAACTATTCATTGTTCAAAATATTTAAATGTGAAATAAATATTTATCTAATAATATATTTCAAAAAAAAATTACCTAATAATATATTTTTTTTTAAAATTACCTAATAATATATTTCTAATTTACATATCATATAAACATAACATAAATGTAATTTAATACACATTTTACTATTTGAACTTGTAATTAAATTACGAAATTTATACATTTTGAATCATAATTTTTAAATAAGTTAAATATAATAAAAAAAATTAATAAATTATTTTTCAAATTAAATAGTTAAATCATCATAAAAAAAATATAAATATTTATGAACACATACAAATAATATTATATAATAATATAAATTTTATTATTTAATTTATTCATAAATATACAACAATTCATATTTTGAAATATCTCTAGACATTTTTTATATAGATTATTAAATAAGATAGATAAACTAATTTACCGTAATATTCTTCATAACAAACATTAGTTTGATTTATACATCTAAAAAGCTTTCTATATACGATTACCAATACTTGGTCTCAAGAAAACTAGAGCTCAATAATCGTAGATTTATTTATTTTTTTAAATACAGATAGGTATCGCCACAAATTACTATATGTGAGTAAAACTGAAATTTTGACTAGAGATTTAAGCGTATAACTATTAAAGTTTCAAGTCAAATACTATTGCATTAAAATATCGCTATGGCTTCCTGCAATATTGAAACGGTATTTTAAAGGTGAAGATAATAAGAAAACTTACTCAAATGAACAGATGTATTTTAATTTTTAATTTGGATACTCTAAATGTAAAAGCTTAATAAAGTAATTAAAATCTAAGTTTCATTCGATTTTCTCACGTCAAGTATACAAGGCAGTTGAAGGGGCCGTGTGAAGTGCATCAAATAGGTTTAAAGTTTGCATTTTTTTGATAAGTAGAAAGTATTTCAACAACGTGTTAAATTATGATATTGCTATTAAGATTCAATCGTGTAATTTTGAGTCAAAGATTGAATCTTGATAGCAATATCATAGTTTATATTTCTTTTTAATTTATTTTCGATACAGAAAGGTTTGTAAGTTTTTTTTTAACACTTTCTATTGTTATTTTTATAATTATGTTTTATCAGATTAAATTTAATATTTATTTTTTTAAGAACAGTTTCTATATTTATTCTGATTTTTTTTATGAGTTTCTATACAGATCTGGAAATGAAAATAATTCAAAGATTATCCTTTGAATTGATTTTGCACAAGCAGTATAATGCAGCAAATTAAAATTTTATGTAATCTGAATACATGTAACAAAACAATAGTTTTTTTTTTAATACATAAAATTCTTCTTCATTTCATACATATATCCAAATTGGGTTCTCCATATTTTAGATATGGAATCTAATTTCATGAATATGAGTACACAACCTGTATGCCATTCATCTCCTTTTTTTAAAAATGCATGCTAGAAAAGTAAGATATGAATAACATTCAAATCATTGAACAGTAGTAATAACAGAACCATTTAAAATTGTATTATTCTTTTGCATTCAAATTAAGGATTAATTTTTTATTTTTCTTCTTCATATAAAATATGCATACAATCACTTTCTAAGTCAACACTTTATAATTTTATTTTCAAAATTTTAAAAAAATAATAAGTAAAATATATTTTCATTTATTTTCTTACAAAACTGATACACATCAGTGATTTTAATTTTCAATTGAATAACATAGACATGGTTCCATATTTCATTGGCTCATTGAAACAACTGTTATATACTCAAATCCATAAAAAAATTATTAAACATCAATTCCTCTTACAAAGTACAATTTCAATATTTTCATTTGCTTATTACAACAACATGCACAAAACTTTCATAACAAACATACATGACTTTTACAAACTATCCAATAGGACAATTTACATTATAGAATGACCCTTCTAATGACATTCACAATGGAACATAGATAGTCTAAGACTTGCATCTTTCTCAAAATTGTAAGCTTTTTTTTTCAAATCTGTAAAACCTACACATGATATTTTTTCTTCTAAAGCCAATGGGTGCTCGCCACCCAACCTTTGACTGGTCAACCAGTCACCCTCGAGCTTGGAGGCCATCAAAGGAACCAAGATACACACATTCTCAAATCATGCAACAACATTAAACACATATACATTTGCAATAACACCCAAAATCTAGGGATTCACATTCACATTGAATCTTCTCAAAGATTCAAGAAAGGGGGAGACTTAGGAGACATCATGACCCAATGGGGAAATAATATAATGATAATATCCAGTAACCCAACTTCTCTCCATTTATCAATCCATCCAACTCCACAATATTTTGGGTACTCATACCCAAAAACTCTATACTCCAATAATGAGGGTACTCATACCCAAATCTCCACCTTCTCAAAAGGTTGGAGGTTTCCCCATTGGAGGTTCATCCTTTGTTAACCCCATACTTGGGGAGCTCCAAAAATCTGAGAGAGGCATCCACATCACAACCCCAACACAATAAAACAACACATAGTAGTACAAAAATTGATTTAAGCAGTAAACCCACAAACTTTTCAACATTCAACAATTTAACACAAAGCAAAACAAAAAGGAATTGAAACCAACCTCTTACAATTTCCAAGGAAGAATCTATAGAAGAGCTCCAAGCTTTTCCCCAAATTATTTTCACCAAAAACTTCCTCCCAAAAATCAGAACCAAAAATTGCAAAATCCAAGAAAATCCCAACCCCTAAACAATCCAAAAAGAAGGAGATAAATAGAAACTCAATTCAATTCTCGCCCAATGAAGTGGTAAAACTTGTCCCCTTTTCCGTTCACTTAAGTGAAAGATTAAAATTGGAAAAAGGAGTCTATTCCACTCCTTCCCAAAAGACTCTACACCCCAAAGGAAAAAACAAACAACTCAATATTTGTTTCCAAAACATCCCTTGATTTAAGGAATTGAAGATAAATGAGAATCTTATTGAAATTGACCCATTTACACCCCATTTCAATTCTGAATTTGTCACCCTTAAAGCTAGGCTTTTTTGAGAGGTCATATCTTGATTTTAGTTCTAGATGTAACTTGAATTAAGTACCTAACCCTTGGATTAACACCCTAGGGATTTAAAAAAGACAAAAAAAATCATAAAATAACCTTTTTTCAACCCTTTTGACTCAATTAAAAATAAAAATCCCAAAATACCCTCAAATATAACTTTATAGATAAAATAAAACTTAAAGACTTAAAAGAAAACTTTATAATAAAAGAAGCATTCAAGTCTCAAACCACTTTACAAAAATTACATCACATTAAGACTATAGTCCCTCCAAATGGACTATAGTCGGTCGGCATTCACAGGGTTCATCACATTGGGTTCCTTGAAGACCTTCAATTCCATTAGCCATGGATTTGTACTTACACACTCAATTTCACACATTAATATTTCCCATAATATTATATAATCAAAGTAAATAAAATATATACATATATATTCACATCACACAATTTCTATCACACATTTTAAATACCATCAAAATACCAATTCACAGTTATAACAATCTCAAATATCCATCAATGTTGAATTTACCTAATAGAATTTATTCAATATTCATAAAGTAACAATAATTCAAATTTCATAATTTCATTAATTTTACTTATGCATCCATATTCATCAATAACATCCAATATAAGGTCTAATGTTCCAATCATCATAATATGAAATCAAATACAAGGTCTAATGTTAGAACATTGTAATATGAATAGCATCATCAAGCATCAATCTAAATCAAAACATAATGTCTAATAATCAATACGGGAATCAAATATGTCTATCTAAGAGAATAAGGTAGCATAATATCAAGTATCCCTAGTGGGTCTCACATATGTAGGAAATGGTTTTATTAACCTATAATATTTTCCTAGCAAATATTAGAATTCATGCCATCATATGTAAGATTTAATATAAATTCAACCTTAATAATTTCCACGTCTCTACCCTACAAATGCATCCCTAGGGTTATGGAAAACCACCACAAATTTCTTGTTGTGCAGTCTAACAACATTCATACAAGTGAGACATCTATAACATCTTTACCCCAAACAAAAATAACATCCCCACCTTGAATAAAAAATTCCTCATCATTTGTACCTAGTATATCTAGTCCAACATCCACATCAGAACATAGCAAAATATCCTATTATACAAACACCTCTACAATATCTAGTTCACAACAACCTCATATTTTTGCATGGACATGTGTATAGTAAAATATGAAAGAGAAATGAGGATTAAAATCTATTTCACATCTACCTACACCTCAATTTAAGAAAATAAACCATAAAACATGAATGAAATAAATCATCAAAAACTCGCCCACATGCAATTCCTGATATGCCAACAACGATTATGCTTTAAGGATTTGTGGTTGGAAAAGGATGGAATGTGGTTTCTCATAGTGCCTACATGAAATTGTATTTTAGACTAAGGATCCTTCCAAATGGATTATGGAAGGGTAGATTTTTAGGTTTTTTATTGATAGGATTGAAGATCAAGATCATTTGAGAGGATTAACAGGTAGGATTAAGTTGGTTACTTGGTTATGAGATTAAAGGATTCAGAAAATTTGAAAAAAAATATAATTAATTTTTTTTATTTTTAGGTGTAAAAGTGGGATTTAAATAATAGGTTTTCTTTATAAATAAATCTAACACTTATTTTTGACTTTAGGAAAATAGGCAAAATAATTAAATATATTATTTTAATTTATTTAATTAATAGGAAAATGAATGATTGGTAGGTGATGCTAGGACATGGGTATTTTTTAAGTGTTTAAAATTTTCCTCTCTTTGAGATGGCATTGTATAGTTTCATTTCAAATGAAAATAAAATATGGAACTTTTAGGATGGAAAAAGGTGGAAAGGATAGGATTTACGTAATAGGATTATGGGATGATGCCCCCTTGAAAGGGTTGGTGAGTCTAAATGTTACAACTTGCATTGTATAGCTACTATTCTAGTGATGCATAGGGCATACTAATTGTAAGAGAATTTTGTGAATGAATAAAATATGTTGTTCCTTGTTATCAATATGAGTTTTTTCACATTTAATGATTGTCTCATTTAATGTTGTTTCATTTGATGTTATTCATGGTAAAACAATGCATAAGGAGGTTAATGAATCTTGTTATTTTAACTTGAGATATTTATGTATACTGCTAATGTTATGAACATATGACTATCGTGAGTTTTTGTTAGTGGATGTAGGAACGTGAACTATTCCTCCAAGCGGAGGGGAAATATCACTCGAGAGAGAAGCTTGGTTGTTTAACCGGTAAAGTGAACTATCTAAGCATACACACAAGTCGCTATAGATTGGGTGAACTGAGTCAGATATATTGGTTCTAGATAAGTCATCCATAGCTTGTACATTGGTATTAGGAGTCTTGTTTACTTCTTTACGCTTTTATGAGCGATGTTTATCTATATATCTATCTTGTGGTATTACGATCATTATGATGGTAGCATGAATGAAGGTAAGTGAATAGGGAGTGGGCATATATGCATATATATAGTATATCTGTATCCATATGTATATACATATTGATATAGGCGTATTATTAGCAAATGGATATGCTCATACCGATGTATCGATATGGTATGCCTATACATACATGTACATTGAGGTATATATAGGTATATACATGTATATATGCACACCACCTATTATATGTGGATATTAATAATATTATATTATTATTGCCCAACAATTTACATATATATGTATATATATATATATAAACATATTGGATAAGTTGACTGGCATACAATATGTTTAGGAAATGATAGATGTATATATATATATATATATGTATGTATGTATGTAAATATACATATATTATATGTTATATATTACAGTAAAATAATATATATTTATATATGAATTACATGGAGTAATTAAATATATATATATATATTATTTACTACTCTAATATATATATAAATAATATATAATATGTATGTATTTACTTTTTTAAATCTCACTAGTGGAAATTAAATTATTTTCCACTTGAGTTGGTATTTAACTCTAACTATGGGAATCAAATAAAATATCATTCAACCGACTATTGTTCATTAACTATGGAAATCGGGTTAATTTACCCAGCTGACTATGAGAATAGAATGAATCGAAACTTTGTTTTTTGGCTTTGGGAAATATACACCAACATTGGAAAGATGAAATATTTAATTGAACTATAGTTTGGAACTTTTAAAATCAAAATAAAATATAACGCTGAAATAAGACACGCGCAAACGCACGGAACTGAGACAAAGTCGTTGGAATACAAACACATCCTGATTAATGTCGATCAAGCCTAGAATGTAGGCTATGTGGATTACAAATAACAATGGACTTTGTCACTATGATTATTTACCCACCAGATTTCATGATTGGTGCCATAATTGGGAGACGCCTGTAGGTGTCGATCCTTCACATTTCACCATGTGCAAGTTTGAATCGTTCTTCAATATGTTGTTAATGATAGAGGTCGACTCACCTCTAGAAGTGCTGAGTATGGAGATAGAAATCCACCACTTATCAAATTGAAACATTCAAACATAGTTCTAGTAGTTTGCATGCCTGTAGAAGAGGAATTTGATGGGCTGGGGGCTCTATAAATAGCCACCTAGTCCATCGTTACTTACTTACTGATTACTTTCTTAATTTCTAGAGAATTCGCCTTGAGAGCTCATTTTTTGTAGAGTATTATTTTATTTTCTAAAAAGTATATAATCCTGTGAGATGAGAATTACCAGTCTTCAATATCAAATTACCAGAGAATTACATTTTTGTTCAATTACAATTCATAACAGTTTGAATATACATTTATGAGTATTAATATCTGAGTGAGAAAGGTAGCAACTTGTGAGTTAATGACTGAGTGAGAAAGGAAACAACTTGTGAGGGAATTACCAAGTAATTGATAGAGCCGAAGTGTTGGGAGAACAAGCTGAGATATCAACATTTAGAGGAAAGCTAAACATCAGGCATGGGATATTCTTCTACTATCAATTTCATTTGTGAATCTTTAAATGTTTTAGAAATTGTGTTGATTGTTTGTGCTTAGATAGGGAATTGTTTCATAAACAGTTGTTGTGTGTTGAAAAGTGTGTTGTTCAATGATTTGCACTTTAGCTTGCACCTAGGGAGTATATTGTTTAAATTATAAAAGATGCATACATGTTGTGAAAGTATAAAACACACATACTTGTTGTGAAAGGATAAAAGATGCATACTTGTGTGATTGCATTAATTGTTTAGTCTTCATATAAGGAGAATATGGCTATATTAGTTACTATATACTAGGATCGAAATGAGGACAGGAGTCAAGTATATTATATCATCTTAAGTTATTAGGTTAACTAAGGTAAGCTTGAATCACTCATAGGATAAATAATTCTAGTATAGGAGGGAATATGTGAATTACTTGTTATGTTGATTCATTTCTAGCAATTAGAATGTTGTAGGTTAGTTTGGGGTGATTGACTATCCTTTGAAGGACATAACCTATATGTAGGGTAAGGACCTTCAGTAGAAATATTGTATGAACACTTTGGCCAAAGTAGTGTAATGTACCTACATCCACTTAGACTGTGTGATGGTTACACTGTCAGTTCACCATAGTCCATTGCTTCATACTAGATCGTGGTTGTGGGATTACAAGGATTTAGATATGTAGGACACAAAACTATGCTCAGTTGGTTAATAGTATCAGTTACTCTACCAATCTCTTCATTGAAGGGAGGGCCATCTATTGAATAATAGATGTGTGGGGGACTGCATTATATGTCTGTGGCTAGCGAAAAAGCACCCAAGTGATGTTTCTCCTCCACATCAGGCTACTGAAGTACCAAGATTTGAAAGGGAAGATCCCGGACCGTCTTACTTCTATTTTCTCAAAAGCTCATTGAGCTATGTTTGTACTTGTATGTCTTCTTACTCTGATGTTTACTTGAAGAGGAAAAGTTATATTATTGTAATGAATTGTATTATGTTCAAATGATTTCAATTAAAAGAAAAGAAAAAAAAAATTGTTACAATGTCATTGTTATTTGTTACCTTTATATGTATGAAGTAAAGTTGAAATTTTTTAATTTACGCAAGGGTTAGGTTGTTACATGTGGTATTAGAGCAACTAGGTTTAACTCTGGAACCTATAAGCTCACCAATTTTCCTTTCCAACATTTTCTAATGTTATGAAAAATTATTGTGTCAAGATGGTACATCTCAGATTAACGGCCCGAAAGTCCATAATAAGAAATGAATGTTACCTCAGGGCCAAGAAGGAAAATGAAACAATTGTCAGAACCATTGAAGGAACCAACTATGATAATGTTATTTGGTTGAGTGATACAAAAACCTTCAATCATGCACTTTCTTGAATCAGCGATGTGAAGAGGATGAAGATGGAGGCAATGTATAACTACCTTCCAACCATCTCACCTGAAAAGTCAGAATCCTTGCCACTTTCTAGGGACATTCCTTCTGAAGAAAGTACCATCCTAGCACTCATATTTAGGGATCCTAGGGTTCTACCATTGGCGAAAGTTATAACAATTTCTTCAAGAAAAGAGTCTGAGGGATAAACACCAAGGACACTGCCAGTGGAGAAATGGTCTCATGAACAAATGTCTGAAAAAAAATGTAGACTACATTGTTGATGAATACCATATTGACACTGCTTCCCATAAATTTGTATCGGACAATAAATCTGAGGGATATTAACCATTTTGGGATAGATACGAGCAGATGAGAGATGAACAAAAGGAAAGAGAACAACAATTTTCTCAGTCTGTAGGATACACACCTTTAAGCTATGTATCAGAGAATGAATCTGAGGGATACTCTCCCCTTGACTATTTGATTAGTCACTCAATGTAATCTATAGGGATTTGAAATCATTTTGATATAATAAAACAAAGAGCTATCAATTAAACAAAATGTCTAAATCTTGTGTGAAATATTTGTCTATGAGAATGATTAATTTTATCTCTTCATAGTAAAGTGATAGCATAATTAGGCTAACTTGGATTAAAAATTCAAGTTATAATATCAAATGTTAAGTCATGGTGAAAACTTACGAAAGAACTCGAACAAACCTCGGGACAAATCAAGAAGGAGGACAAGAGGCAATAGGGATGGAAGCTAAGTTAGATCAAATCATGGCAAGATTGACTAGCCTTGAGTAGGAAAAGGCCAAGGAAAGGATAGAGAAAGAGGTAACCATAAACACTCAAGAGGAGGAAATTTCATCCCACAACCATGAGAAAGAGAAGTCGCCCACTAACTCCATGGAGAAGAACAAGAAAATCATATCCATAGAATTGACTAGGGATATGAAGAAAATAAACCCACTAAAGTTTGATGGAAGTGTTGGGGGTGACGAAGCCAAAGTGTGGCTCATCCAAATAGAGAAATACTTTGAGATAAGGAATTATGATGAAGTCACCAAGGCTGCATGGGGAGCATACCAGTTAGCAAGTGAAGCCTCTAACTGGTGGATGAATAAAAAGATGGAACTTAGTACAAGTTTGTGGAAATCTTCCACAATAGATGGTTACCCCAAATTTATTATGATCAAAGGTTGTTTGATTTCCAAGAATTAAAACAAGGAACCATGACAATTCATGAGTACTGGGAGAAGTTCACTTGACTTCTCCATTATGTTCCCATCTACCAAAAAGATGAACGTTTTCCTATATGGAAATTCATTTTGGGACTTAGCAACTGGATTGGGGGCGAATTTGATATGCATGGTTTGACAACTATGGACCTTGTGTATGAGAAGGCCATCAAGTAGGAGGAAAAGCTCAAAATAGACTCCAATCGATAGGACAAGAAGGAGCAAAAGAGGAACATTGAAGTTCCCAACAAGATGACTCCTAGAAAGGAGGAACCTGCTCATAATGTAGGAAAGAAAAAGGGGAAAAGATCTTAGTTCAATTGAAAAGACTTTGGAAGAGATCACAAGAAAAGTGATAACACTAGCAAGGCTAGTGAAGGCACAAGCAAGTCTGGTGAAGCCATGGAAAAGAGAGGGCCAAGAACGGGATGCTTCATCTGTAAAGAGAATCACTACACAAGTGAATGCCCTAATAAAACTTTTGATTCACAACCATATGGCAGTTCACTACCCTCGTAGCAGGCCATGTTCCAGTAGAGGATACATGTTGTTTTAGATGACCGACATGCAGACTACCAAGTGACCCCGATCGAAGTAGCAGGTAATCTTTTTGGCCTACCTATTTCTATTCTAATTGATACAGGTGCTATTGAAAACTTTATTTCACCTAAAATAGCCAAGCATTTATCTAGAAAGGCAGGGCACATGGCAATGGCATGGAATGTTAAATATGCAATCCATACAAGAGCAAGAGTGGATCAATGTCTTTTCGAGGCTAGTTAGAACTACCTAACTCTACCACTGAGGTCAACCTGTATGTCACTCCACTAGGATCATATGATGTTATCCTAGGAATGAATTGGCTATGGAGGCATAGGGCTATAGTAGATTTTCAAGCTAAGATTATTAAATTCCTAGATGATTATGGAAATCAATTAGAAATCCACGGAATTACCTAGGGAAGTAATAGTTTGAAAAATCACAGCAATGCAACTAATGAAAGCTAAAAAGAAAGGTTGCAAACTTTTTTCTGTAAAGATTGAAGAACTAGGGAATGATAGGGAATATTTTGAGTATCAAAGTCCACAAGAGCTAGAAGACAGAGAAATAGATGAAATAGGAAGATCCGATATGGAAAAATACCCAATTTTAAGGGAATTTGCAGATGTGTTTCCCAAAGAGCTACCTAGTTTACCACCAAAAAGAGTGTTTGATTTCTCAATCAACATAGTTCTCGAATTTAAACCAATATCCAAGGTACCCTATAGGATGACTACCACAAAACTTATGCAACTCAAGACACAACTAGATGAGTTGTTGTCCAAAGGACTAATAAGACCAAATGTATTACCTTGGGGAGTTCTAGTGATATTCATCAAGAAGGATGGTACATTACGTTTGTGCATAAACTATCGTATTCTTAACAAAGCTATGGTTAAGAACAAGTACCTGTTTCCACGTATTGACAATCTCTTCGATCAAATGAGAGAAGTAGCTATGTTCTCAAACATAGACTTAAGATCTGGATATCACCACCTAAGGGTTAAAGATGAAGATATCTTCAAAACTGCATTTCGAACTCATTATGGACACTACGAGTTCACAGTTTAACCCTTTGGTTTAACTAATGCACTTGCAGCATTCATGAATCTCATGAACAGTGTGTCCAGGGACTATCTATACAAGTTTGTACTAGTTTTTCAAAAGGGCATCCTAATTTACTCTAGAAATGAGGAGGAGCATTGCAAACACCTCAATATGGTTTGACAGAGGTTAAGAGAGCATAATTTGTTTGGAAAACTATCCAAGTGTACTTTCTTTCAAGAAAGAGCACACTACTTAGGCCATGTTATTTCAGCTAAAAGAATTGCAGTAGATCCAATGAAGATCAAAGCAGTAATTCAATGGCGTATACCCAAAAATGTGTCTGAAGTTAGAAGTTTCATGGGTCTAGTAGGATATTATAGGAAATTTATGTCAAAATTTTCAAAAATTGCCTTTCCTATAACATCTTTGCAAAAGAAAGGGAAGATATTTGATTGGAGTGAGAAGTGTCAAGAAGCATTTGGCCTCCTCAAGGAAAAGCTAACCACTACACCTATCCTAAAGGTACCAGATCCCAAAGGAATCTTTATAGTCATTACTGATGCATGTGGAGAAGGATTAGGAAGTGTGCTAATGCAAGAAAGACAAGTGATTGCATATGAATCTAGAAAGCTAAAGTCGTATGAGATGAATTATGCTTCCTGTGATTTAGAGTTGGCAATTGTAGTTCATGCATTACAAATGTGGAGGCACTACTTGCTTGGAAAACCATTTGAGTTGAAAACTGACCATAATGGGTTAAAATATCTCTTCAATCAACCAAATCTAAATTCCAGACAAAGGAGATGGTTAGAATTGATAGCTAATTATGATATCAATATCAGCTACATCAAAGCAAAAGAGAATCAGGTTGTCGACGATTTAAGTTGAAGATGCCATATTGCTTCAATTGTAGCAATTCAAACTGATTTCAAAGGACAAGTGTTTCAGAAGTACAAAGAAAAGAAGATGAGTATTACTTGCAAGTAAGGCAAGCACTTATGGAGAATCTACAAGACTCTAGGTATGAAGGTTTTCAATTCGAACCTAGTGGATTACTTAGGTATAAGGGTAGAATGTATGTACCTAATGAGGGAGAGCTAAGAAATCTGGTGTGAAAAGAGAGACATGAAGATTCATACTCTGGACATCCAGGAGTGACAAAAATGATGGTCGATGTAAAACCATTATAATTTTGGACAGGGATGAAAGGAGATGTCGCTAGTTATGTAGTTCAATGTCTTGAGTGTCAAAGAGTAAAAGAGAAACATCACCACCCAGCTAGTTTGTTATACCCACATGATATACCAAAAAGGAAGTGGCAACCTATAAGTATGGACTTTGTGCAAGGACTGCCACTACAACAAATCCCTATGATTTGCTCCATTTTTTGCTCTATTTTTTACTTCCACCCACTGTTTTAATGTATTTTTTGCCAATTTTTTGAAAATGTCGGCGCTATTTATTGGGATGCCGCTATTTTTGGAATTTATTTGTGTCGATCACGACAAGTCGATGCTATTTTAGGTTCTAATTTGTACCGAAATTAGTGCCACCTTTAGCACTAATATTGGCTTCGAGTGTGGCATCACAATTAGTGCCACCTTTGGCTCCGAGTATAGCTTCGATTTTAGCACCACTTTTAGCTCTAACTTTAGCTTTGAGTTTAGCTTCGGGTTTAGCACCAATTTAGTCACCCCTATGTCAAAGAGACTTATTTATATGTATCATCGACGATGTAAAATAGTGAAATGTCAACAAGATACAGGCATATTGAGGAGAGAATCACTTACGTCACATCAATAAGGTATATCTACAAGTGCTCGACGAAACACAACTCTTGGATATAACAAAGTAATGTCGATGAGACATTGAGATATCAGTAAGATAAATAAGTGTATCATCGACACTCTTCAAGTAATGATAAAAATCATACACCACTAGACTATCGAGAAGTTGAGCAACATATGTGGTAGAGCAGTATACACCGCAACCCCGCAACAAGAAGCCTTGAGCAAGGTGATAGTGCAGTAAATAGCTGAAGGGAAGGGTAAAACACCATCATATCATAGCTATAATCGCCAGTCTCCCCAACATGGCAGAGTTACACCAATATATAAAGAAATACCGCCGAAGGAAAATATTGATGAAACAGTGGCATATCAGAAAGAGATATTAACTTGTCTCATCGACACCGACAACCAACATCAGAGGAACATAAGATCTAATGTCGATGAGACATTGAGATATCAGTAAGAAAAATAAGATTGTCTCATCGGCACTCTTCAAGCAATGATCAAAAGCATACACCGCCATACCGCTAGGAAGGTGAGCAACATATAAGGTAGAGCGGTATACACCGCAACCTTGCAGCAAGAAGCCTTGAGCAAGACGGTAGTGTGGTAAACAACAAAAGGGAAGGGAAAAACACTGCCATACCGTAGTGGGTATAATAAGAGACGGTGGTAGTATGGTAATCGTGGCATCATTACAATTTATAGCACTAAATACAATAAATCACGTCAGTCACAATCCATTTCAATAAATCATTTAACAAATCAAGAATATAGCATGCCAAAATACTCTAAAACTCTAATAAACAAACTCTAAAAAAATTGTCAAAATATTATTTTTAGGCATAGCCCACCAAAATGGAGTTTTCATTTTAATAAACATACAATAAAACCTTTGTTGAATCCTTATTTTCAGGCGTAGCTTGCCAAAATCGAGAAGTGTTTCAGTAAAGAATGACAGAGAATGGTAAGGATATGTGCATGATAGGAGGCATACGATTCATTGTTGTTTATCAATTCCAGCTCTGATCAACAAGGGTTACAATTTTCGCGCTATTGTTTGTAATCCAAGTATTTAATTGACATATTTTTTCATAATCTCAAATTCCTTCAAATGCTTTTGAAGTATCAATGTATCCTATATAGGGTTTAGAATGACTTCTTTTAATTTAAAAAAATAAATCAGATGCTTTTGAAGTATCAATGAGTCCTATATAGGGTTTAGAATAATTTATTTTAATTGAAAAAAGTAAATAAATGATGTATTTTCTTGTGATTAGATAATGTAGAGATCTCCTAAATCTACCCTAGCACACTATCCCCTTTCACACTGTGTTCATTACTCCAGCTACTAGGGTTTTTCATTTGACATCTTTAATATCTTCATGCTAGTGGCTTTTAAATAGATCTTAGTCTTTGCTTTAATCTTTATCATGGTAGCCCTTGAGTTCCCTAATCCACTTTCAATCTCTTCTAAGAATGGTGCCTTAAGCTAGACTACATAATATGCATATAAATCAAGTCCTTCATATCTGCCATTGTTCCAACCCACCACTCACTGCCTTGCTTAAAATGTTACCTCCATAAGCACAATACCATGTTTTAAAATCATGGTTTCCAATGATTGACCATTAAGGTCACTACTTTCATCAAGATACAATGAGATTTTTGTCTTCAAACTTAATGCATTATGCAAGATAACATTGTGAATTGTTTGTTGTTTACAATTTGATTTTCTTGCACATTTATTGCTTTACTAACTGCCTTTAAGACTAGATATTGCACCATCAGCTACAATCTCAAACAACTCACTCACTATCACTTGATGATTCCTTTCATGATCATCCTTGTATAAAATCAAACTATTCCCTATAGATTGCCTACTTACTTACTAATATAGGGGACTCATTGTTTCATGGTATTTTGAGTTTTATTTAGAAGGGGTTAATATGTGTCATTTTTATGTGCAGGAAGAATAGATTTTGATGCAATGTTTGGGTATGGACGATTCAGGAAAATTTGGATTGCTATTAGTGTCATAACCAGGTTGGATTGTACCTTGAGCCGGTGTGAAACACTTCCGATTGTTCTCTTCAATCTTTCTCTTTTCACCCTGGTATGGTTTAAAGGATGGTTCGGATCATCCCATCCAAATCTTAATAACCTAGTTGGATCTTGGGTATTAGTATGTGTTTCATCAAAATCTTCTACCTATCAACAAATGCAAGCATTATTTAATGTTTGGCAACAATTGAAACGAACCTATCTTTTAAAGTTTTTATGTTATGTTAATTATGCTTTAGTTAAGAAATGATGTAACTTCTATGAAGGAACCTGAAGCTTATTGCTTCCCGTACAAATAGGGAAACCAAGGTCTGATTTTGATCATCATATCATTGTCATTTCAATCCATTAGAATAAATACTAGACTATCTCATCCACTTATTCATATCAAAATAACTTATGTTACATGTATGTTTATATTTTGAGCAATATAATAGAGCAGATACATTATAACTCGTAATCCATTTTCAGTGTTCAATTGTTGTGTCGATATCCATGCTTATTTATGTCTTTGTTGTCTCCAAAGTGGTCTTTTCAAGTTGTTTAAATCTGCAAGATTTATTAGGGCACATTTGCTATTATTGTTTGGTCCAATTGTAAGGATTTTTCTTTTTAATTATACTTTCTGACATTTGTCTTGATACAAATTGGTACTTTAGAATTATGGTATTTCTTTTCTTCTAATGTTTTCAACCCTCATTTCAGGGAAGAGCTTCGAAGATGGTTCCTTCAGATGGAGACTACACTTTTTTTTGGAATGAAAAGACAATGAGAGGGGGGGGGGGTGAATCAGTATTTTTAACTTCTTTACCAAATTTAACTAAAACTGAAATAAACCAGATATATGCTCCAATTTATCAATGATAGAATCATTCATGTATTGAATGCAATCACATAAACTAAAATAAGAATAGTGAAACACAGCATTTTAAAGCTATAAAGCACTGAACCAAATGAATCACAGAAACTCAAATAGACACAAGATATGACGAGTGGAAAACCCTCCTGGGTTAGAAAAACCACTCCTGAACCTACTGCCTTTTACAGGATTTCATTTCAATAATTATTTTGACAATACCTCATTGGCTGATTTCTGAGCACCGACTCAAGGAGCACCAACCCCTTTTCTTTTTTTCAATAGAACATACAATAATATAGAGGATCTCTTTGTTTCTCGGATTTCTATCAAGTGCCTCTTGACAGACAATATGTAAAATTCTCAAATGTCAATAGTGACACTTCAGAGTTCCACCCATTATCAATCCTTAAGACAGCTTGAGGAAAATCTTGTTATAGTCTCACTAAAACTTCTCATCAAATTGTATTATCAGTAGTGTGTCCAACTTTCTTTTTTCACACTCTATTTCATACATTTTTCATGATACTATTCCAAAACAGTTAACACACTATGTTTTTTAATTTTTCAGCATCAAAAGATAATTACCCCATGTCCACACTAAATAGGAATGCCCTTTTCTACTTTTTAGGTTTATTAGAGATGATTAAGCCCTAATCTCTTCATTTTCCACTTTTTACATTTTACATCATTACATCCCTAGAAGGGTTACAACAGTTGCTCGATTTTCACTTTCAAAGAATTACTCAAAGATGATTATCATGTTACCATGCTACAGTCAAGCAATAGTGACAGATGTTACCACGTGATCATGAAGGAAAGATCATTTTGAATAAGGTCTTCTAACTAGAGTACTCAAGCATTGTGCAAATATAATAGGCAGACTGAAACTTGTTTTCACAAGCAGCCTACACAAGCAGTGCTAAAAACAAAATAGCATAAGATCTTTAATAAACCAAATCTTCAACTTCCATGCAAAAGCAAACACTTATCCCATATTAACCTTTCCAGTAAAGGTAATGGTTTTGCAAAGATAAATAGATGAATACCTGTGAAGACCAGAAAAGAATTTGCCATGAACAATTTACCGAAACTGCAGAGTAGCTGAGCAACCCGTGCCACATTGCTATTTTGAGTATTCACCAAATGCCAAGAACCTGACAAGAGAAACGACCATGGTGATGGTCTTTCAAGATTCCCCATTCACTGTCCAAGAGTTGCAGAAAAAAGATAGTTGATTTCACAGTGAAACGGTCGAGAGAGTGATTCCATGGTGGCGGCAAGAATAGGGTTCCAAACCTTCGAACAAGAGAAGCACAAGTTTTTCCCTAAACTTCCAAAGAAATCAATCGAAAAACTTTACCAAGATTGATATCATTTGAAGTCCGAGAGGACTATCATTAATAAATCAAAAAATTTAATGTATCATTTGATATCCCCTTTCTTACCGCACAGCCGTGGTCTCCCTTCGGACAACCCATCGTATAGCGGTGACTAGCACTAACTTTTTTTGCTTCCTTTACCGCTTCCTTACCGCTCAATCGTGGTCTCCCTTTGGACTACGCGCGGTATACCAGTAGCTCCTTGCTTACCGCTAACTGTTTCCACCGTGCTACCACGGTTACACTTCTGATAGCCCATAGTATAGAGGTAGCTATCTTGCTTGTCGCTAGCCGCTTCCATTGCACTACCGTGGTTACCTTTGTGACTGCTCGTGGTGTAGCGGTAGCTTTCTTTCTTTTCATTAACCGTTTTCACCGCACTACCATGGTTTCCCTTCTGATAGCCCATCGTATAGTGGAAGTTGTCCTGCTTGCCGCTAACGGTAGCGCGGTAAGACCTTTGAAGTCTGCGATCTTACCAAAGTCAATTTTTATACCTGCTAACGGCTTTTAGGCCTTGTGTGTTTGCTATCATAAACCCGAATGCAATATTATATGCATTCCTATAGTGTGCCAAACATTTTTAATGCCAAAAGATATCCAAAAATATCAATTTCGATTGCCACCTTGTTATATTTAATGCTATATAATGTGCCAAGTAGTATCCAAAACCTTGTGAAGAGATAAAGACTGAATTCATGCAAAGTTCACAAAGCCATACTCCCATGCCAATTACCATGTACAAAAAGAGAAGGAATGATCAAAGTGTATCTCAAAGCCATAAACACAATAGTGATCAAACCCCTAATTAATCAACCTGTAGTAAAACTAAACATGCCAAACACATGTAATCAAGTGAAACATTGAAGCATAAATTATCAAATTTGAAACATGTCACCTGAACAATGGAACATAGAACCTGTAACTAGAATGCCTCAACTAAGATTTGCACATGGAGTTAAGTTATCAGTATCACTATATATAGTAACAGTGAAGTAAATATGCCAATTAGGAGAGCAAATCAACTGAGTGAGTAACCACCAAGATACCAGAGTACCATATATTGTCATCAAGGACAAATTTGTACAAGAGAGATTCAACAAACTCCCCCTTTGTCCTTGATGGAAAAAACTGAGCCACCAAGCCAAGATAAAGTACAGGAATCAAATGCTCATAATTCTCCCCCTTTTTGTTACAAGGATAAGGGAAGTCGACACAGATAAACTAGAAACAACTGTGAAATTCCAAAAAACTATAGATGTAACCTTTGAGCAGCAAAGTATGAGCTGCAGGAAGAGCTAACTAGCTCCCCCTATCACCAAGATAGACTGTTTAAGATAACAGAGATTGAGAGACAACTCGCAATCTAGACTTAAGTCTTTCAAAAACATCTTTAGCCAATGGTTTTGTGAAAATGTTAGAAACCTGTGCTTGTGTAGGAACATATTGCATAGAAACCTTGTTAGCCAGCACCTTTTCATGAATAAAATGAAACTTTATACCTATATGTTTAGTTTGAGAGTGCATAACAGGATTTTTTGAGATATTGATTGCACTACTATTATCACATAGAATAGTAATAGGTTTGGGAATTTCAATACCCATATCTAATAATGTTTGTGAATTCCAAATTACCTGAGTGCAGTAAGAAGTGGCAGCAATATATTCTACTTCAGCAGTATAGAGAGTGAAACAGATTCTTATTTTTTGCTATGCCAAGCCACTAAACGATCACCAAGAAAGAAAGCAGCACCACTAGTGCTTTTCCATCTAGACAACCTACCTAGTCAGAATTAGTTAATGACACTAAAGAGAAATCATTGCTTCTGGGATACCAAAGGCCATAGTCAATTGTGCCTTGTACATATTTAAGAATCCTTCTAACAACATTAACGTGAGATTCCTTAGGAGATGACTGAAATTGAGCAACCATGCAAATAGCTTGCATAATGTCAAGTCTTGAGGTTGTTAGATATAATAGGTTGCCTATCATTGACCTATAGTCAATTGAGTTGACAGCAGGAGAGTCATCAACCTTGCTAAGTTTACAGCCTGTAGCCATTGGAGTGCTAACAAGATGACTTTCATCCATTTGAAACATTTTTAACATTTCTTTTGCATATCTTGCTTGAGATAAAAAGATGGCAGATTCAAGTTGTGAAATCTGAAGACCTAAGAAGAATGACAGTTCTCCCAACATAGACATTTCAAATTCAGATTCCATGATTTGTGAGAATTTTTGACTCAAGGCAATATTGTTGCAACCAAAAATGGTGTCATCAACATAAATTTCAACAACAAGAATATCAAATCCTTCAATTTTAACATACAGATTATTGTCTACTCCTCCTCTAATGAAACCTTTTGACAGTAAGTGACTGTCTAATCTGGAGTACCAAGCTCTAGGAGCTTGTTTTAAGCCATATAGAGCCTTTTTCAGCTTGTAGACATGGTTGGGTTTGTTTTTACAAGTAAACCCTTCAAGTTGTTCTATGTAAAATTCTTCATCCAAATACCCATTCAAAAAGGTAGTTTTAACATCCATTTGATATATAGTAAAGTTCTTGAAAACAGAATATGCCAAGAAAATTTTAATTAATTCAAGTCTAGCTACTGGTGCAAAGGTTTCACCGAAATCAATACCTTCTTGTTGAGCATATCCTTTGTAGACATATCTAGCCTTGTTGCAAACAACATGGCCATTTTCATCATGTTTATTTCTAAAGATCCACTTACCTCCTATGAAATTTTTGTCATTTGGTCTTGGGACTAGCTCCCAAGTCTGATTTTTCTCAATTTCATCAATTTCATCTTGCATTGCATTAAGCCAACATTCATTAGTTAGAGCTTCATCAAAAAAATTGGCTCAAACTGAGTGATTAAACAAAAAGCAGTAAGCTCAGCTATGTGATATTTTTCATCATAGTTAACTATTATTTTCCTTGTTTGAACTCCCGCTGATTTATCTCCTATAATTAGATCTTTTGGATGGTTTTTAGCAAGAGAATTTGAAGGAGTTTTAGTTTCACATTTTTCAGAGCTGATTATAGCATCTTCAGCTAGTTTAGGACTTGCTGATTTTGTTTTAGGCTTTGCAATTTCAAAGCCTTCAGAAATTATATCAAGTTCAAATTCTTCCTCTTCATCATCCTGCATAGGTTCAGCATCTAAAAGTAGATTTTCATCAAATTTGACATTCACTAATTCAACAATTTTATTCAGCCTATTGTTAAAGCATTTAAAGGATTTGTTGTGAGTAGAGTATCCTAAGAAAATACCTTCATTTGTCTTAGATTGAAAACTGCCTAAGTTTTCATCATCTCTCTTGATAAAATACTTGCAACCAAATATTCTGAAATATTTAATTGAGGCAGATTTACCATACCACAGTTCATATGGAGTGAAATTTGATTTCACTCTGATTTGGACTCTATTCAAAATGTAGACAGTTGTATGAATAGCTTCTTTCCAGTACATGTTTGGAAGATTTGCTTCATTTAGCATAGTTCTTGCCATCTCTTTTACAATCTTGTTCTTTCTCTCAACTACCCCGTTCTGTTGGGGTGTTCTGGTAGTAGTAGCATACTGTCTTTTTATGCCATGTTTGTCATAGTAATTTATGAATTCTTGTGAGGTGAATTCACCACCTTTGTCAAATCTTAAGCATTTCAATTTTAAATTTGACTCTTTTTCTACCATTTTTCTAAAATCTTTAAAAGATTCAAAAGCTTCTGATTTATTCTTGAGAAAGGCAACCCATAACATACAAGATTAGTCATCAACAAATAGCATGAAATATTTCTCACCATTTATAGATCTAGTCCTTGTAGGACCACATAAGTCAGTATGAACAATTTGCAGAGGTTTAGTAAAGGAATGTTCCTTGGATTCAAAGCTTACCTTAGTTTTCTTTCCTTTGAGACATTCTTTGCATACTGTATTATCAGGATTTTTCAGAATAGGCAGACATCTTACATTCTGATTTTTACTAATTTTAACCATATTGTCAAAATTAATATGACCTAGTCTCTTGTGCCACAGCCAGCTTTCTTCGACATGACTCATTAAGCACATACCTTGATTGTTTTCATTTCCAGAAGTGTCAAGTAAATTGTAGAAATTTCCCTTAGTCCTTCTTCCAATAGCAATAGCTTTTCCGATCTTGTTTTTTATTTCACACCCCTATGAAGTGAACAAGACTTGATAGCCATTGTCACAAATTTGACTGACACTCAGAAGGTTATATTTTAATCCTTCTACATAATATACATTGTAAATAGGAGTGTCTTCATTCAGAAAAAGAGAACCTCTTCCTTTGATTTGAATTCCTGAATTATCTCCAAACTTCACATAACCACCTACATAATATTCAAGATTAGTGATTTTTTCTTTATCACCAGTCATGTGGTTTGAACAACTACTGTCCAAGACCCATAAGTCTTTTTTTTTGGAGTGGAAAGCAATTTGAACTAGCATAGCCTGTTCTATGTTGTTCACAGCTTTGGGTTTCCAGACCTTGATAGTTTCCAGTTGTTTATTCTGCTGATCAGCATTGCATTGCTTAGGAGAATGGCCCAAAGACTTGCATGTGAAACATCTAATCTGTCTTGCAAAACCATGATTCTGCCTAAAGCCAAATCTAGGAGTTCTAGAATTCATAAATCTACAAGAGTTCACCTTGTGACCAAATTTGTTGCAGAAGTAACAATACCCATAAAAGAAAGGGTAGAAGTTATAAGCCATTCTATTGCTCCTAAAAGGATGAGCATGATCCTTGTCAAAATCAGGATGTTTGAATTCAGGACTTTTGTTTCCAGCAACAACATTGTCCTTTGCACTATTATTTGAACATTCACCTTTCACAAAACCAATACCAGTTTTATCATTGTTCAGTTTCTGTTTACTGAGCATGTCATTTAGTTTAAGAGTGCTCTCATATTTCTCAATGGTCTTTCTGAGATCTACAATCTCATGTTCAAGTTTTTGAATTTCTTGATCTTTAAAGCTTATGCCAATATGAAGGCAGTCTTCAACTCTTTTAGATTCTTCAAGTTGAGTTTTTAATGAGTCTATCTCAAGATTTATGAGTTGCTCCTGTGAACTATCTTGAGTAGTATTTTGTTCTTGAGCATGCATTTGTTTTTTAAGTTTCCTCGGCTCTTTTAGAGCACATTTCAGTTCTCCTTCATAATCCGCTTTGCCATCTTCAGCATCATTGTTGTTAGTTTCATCTTGCTGAATGATTTCAGCCATGAAGAGATTTTCATCCTCTTCATCTAAAGAATCTTCAGATTCAGAGTCTGTTTCATTTTTGCTGAACAGACTTTTCTTCTTTTTGAAATTGAATTTTTGTTTGGGCCTATAAGCCTTTTTCTTGGCAAATTTTTCAGATTTTTCGTTATCACTATTTGTGTCACCATAGGGGCACTTTGCAGCAAAATGGCCTATTTTTCCACAATTAAAGCATTTGAAGGGAAGTTTTCCCTTATACTTTCCAGAACCCTTTTTGAGTTTCCACACAAAGTGGGATTCTTTAGAATCAAAAAATTCTAATTCAATGAGCTCATCCCTTTCTTTCCTTTCAGCATTAAATGTTGTTTCTTTTGTAGTGGTGTTTTTTTTATTAATCCTCATTTCATAGGCAATTAGAGTGCCTTGTCGGCTGTCAAGGGTAAGCTGGGTAAAGTGTTTCTTTTCTTCTAGAGTAACTATTTTAGCTTCAAATTTTATTGGTAAGGTTCTGATGACCTTGGTTACAACATCAAATTCCTTGACTTCTTCTCCCAAACCCTTCATGGCATTGACTATTTCATCAACTCTCAAAAAGTAGTCAGCTACTTTTTCATCGTCCCCATTTTGAATTCTTCAAACTGGTGTTTTAAAGTGAGGACTTTAGACTGTTTTACCTTTTCATTTCCTTGATAGATAGTTTCAAGTTTAGTCCAGATTTCCCCAGCAGAATTACAGTGCATGAATTTGATGAAGACATCTTTAGTCAGAGCACACAAAAGAGCATGTTTTTCTCTTGCATTGGTTTCATATATTTTCTTTTCATCAAAAGTAGTAGGAAAATTAGCTGGTGCAATGTACCCAGACAATACTATGCTCCAGACATCGAGGTCAATAGAAGTTAAATAAGTCTCCATTCTGATTTTTTAGAATACATAATCAGTTCCATCAAATAACAAAGCTCTAGTCATGGAAGTACCTTCATGAGCTCGAAACATTTTGAATAGACTCTAAGGCCAGAATCAATCCTAGGTGGGAAAGACCTATAAGACGACCCTAGGCTCTGATACCAATTGTTGGAGTGAAAAGACACTGAGAGGGGGAGTGAATCAATGTTTTTAACTTCTTTAACAAATTTAACTGAAACTGAAATAAACCAGATATATGCTCCAATTTATCAATGATAGAATCATTCATGTATTGAATGCAATCACATAAACTAAAATGAGAATAGTGAAACATAGCATTTTAAAGCAATAAAGCACTAAACCAAATGAATCACAGAAACTCAAATAGAAACAAGATATGTCGAGCAGAAAACCCTCCTGGGGTAAAAAAACCACTCATGAACCTACTACCTTTCCAGGCTTTCATTTCAATAATTATTTTGACAATGCCTCATTGGCTGATTTCTGAGCACCGATTCAAGGACCACCAACCCCTCTATTTAGAGACACCTATCTCAAGGAGCACCAACCCCTCTATTTAGAGACACCAATCTCAAGGAGAACCAACCCCTTTTATTTTTTTCAATAGAACTTACAATAATACAGAGGATCTCTTTGTTTCTCCGATTTCTATTTTCTAATTTTTCAGCATCAAAAGATAATTACCCCATGTCCACACTAAATAGGAATTCCCTTTTCTACTTTTTAGGTTTATCAGAGATGATTAAGCCCTAATCTCTCCATTTTCCACTTTTTACATTTTACATCATTACATCCCTAGAAGGGTTACAACAGTTGCTCGATTTTCACTTTCAAAGAATTACTCAAAGATGATTATCATGTTACCATGCTACAGTCAAGCAACGGTGACAAATGTTACCACATGATCATGAAGGAAAGATCATTCTGAATAAGGTCTTTTAACTAGAGTACTCAAGCATTGTGCAAATATAACAGGCAGACTAAAACTTGTTTTCACAAGCAGCCTACACAAGCAGTGCTAAAAACAAAATAGCATAAGATCTTTAATAAACCAAATCTTCAACTTCCATGCAGAAGCAAACACTTATCCCATATTAACCTTTCCAATAAAGGTAATGGTTTTGTAAAGATAAATAGATGAATACCTGTGAAGACCAGAAAAGAATTTGCCATGAACAATTTACCGAAACTGCAGAGTAGTTGAGCAACCTATGCCACATTACTATTTTGAGTATTCACCAAATGCCAAGAATCTGACAAGAGAAACAACCATGGTGATGGTCTTTCAAGATTCCCCATTCACTGTCCAAGAGTTGCAGAAAAAAGATAGTCGATTTCACAGTGAAACGGTCGAGAGAGTGATTCCATGGTGGCGGCAAGAATAGGGTTCCAAACCTTTGAACAAGAGAAGCACAAGTTTTTCCCTGAACTTCCAAAGCAATCAATCGAAAAACTTTACCAAGATTGATATCATTTGAATTCTAAGAGGACTATCATTAATAAATCAAAAAATTCAATGTATCATTTTATATACGCTTTCTTACCGCACAAATGTGGTCTCCCTTCAAACAACCCATGGTATAGCGGTGACTAGCACTGACTATTTCCACTTCCTTTACCAATTCCTTACCGCTCAACCGCGGTTTCCCTTTGCACTACCCGTGGTATAGCTGTAGCTCCTTGCTTACCGCTAACTGTTTCCATCGTGCTATTGCGGTTACACTTCTGACAGCCCATGGTATAGCGATAGTTGTCTTGCTTTCCGCTAGCCACTTCCACCGCACTACCGCAGTTACCTTTCTAACTGCCTGCGATGTAACGGTAGATGTCTTTGCTTTCCGCTAACTGATTTCACTGCACTACCGCGGTTTCCCTTCTGATAGCCCGTAGTATAGCGGTAGTTGTCCTAATTGCCGCTAACGATTTCCACCGCACTACCGCGGTCACTAGCTTAACTGCCAATGGTAACGCAGTAAGACCTTCGAAGTCCACGGTCTTACCAAATTCAATTTTTATACCTGTTGACGGCTTTTAGGCCTTGTGCTTTTTCTATCATAAACCCGAATGCAATATTATATGCATTCCTATAGTGTGCCAAACATTTTTAATCCCAAAAGATATCCAAAAATATCAATGTCAATTGCCACCTTGTTATATTTAATGCTATATAATGTGCCAAGTATTATCCAAAACCTTGTGAAGAGATAAAGACTAAATTCATGCAATATTCACAAAGTCATACTCCCATGCCAATTTCCATGTATGAAAAGAGAAGGAATGATCAAAGTGTATCTCAAAGCCATAAACACAATAGTGATCAAACCCCTAATTAATCAACCTATAGTAAAACTGAACATGCCAAACACATGTAATCAAGTGAAACACTGAAGCACAAATTATCAAATCAGAAACATGTCACCTAAACAATGGAACATAGAACCTGTAACCAGAATGCCTCAACTAAGATCTGCACATGGAGTTAAGTTATCAGTATCACCATATATAGTAACAACAATGAAGTAAATATGCCAATTAGGAGAGCAGATCAACTGAGTGAGTAACCACCAAGATACCAGAGTACCTTATATTCAAGAGAGATTCAACACTTTTCCGCTATAGGTTCCATCTAGAAACACCAAAAGCTCAGGTACTGTCATACTCAGGTACAATAGAGTTTGAGGTTACCTTGTTCTCCTTGATACAAAATTTTGTCCTTCAATCCCTCTTAAGAAACATTCACTATTATGGACTTCATCATTGTACCTTTCATGCATTCAATTTAATTTTTTATGTGGAAACATGTTGTCTCTATCTTTACAAGTGATGACTATTGTGTAAGCTTTTAATCTACATGATTGCCCCTCATGTTTAATTCTTGTAACTATTATGATGCTTGGGGTTGCTTACTTTTAACTAGACTGTTAATGAAAACTATCTTGGAATCCTTGATGATCAGTTTTTTCAGAATCATGGCTATGTTGATAGTGGAATGTTCTTATTAATAAGGATATTTTTTTATCAATAAGGAGATTACCCCTTACCAACATACTCCACTATCCTTGCAAAGATTGATCTTTAATGCTTCATGGATGGTTTACTTGTGATTATCCTTCTCAAATGAAACAATAGGGAAGTAGGTTGGGCTCAGCCCTTGTGGGAGCCACATTTCCCCCACATGTTGTTACCAGATAAACAAAACAACAACCTAATTTTATCTATACCTACACAATGAGAAAACATGTTAGATAAAACTGAGCATATGATAGATATGTTTGATAACTTTCTTGTTTTCCTAGACATCTATGGTATGCAATTTATTTGAATGCGCATGATGATCAAATTATATGTTTATAGATGTATGCACATATTTTGAATGGTGATCCTTCATTGCTCTAACAACACTCTTCTCACTCAAATGCAGGGAACCTAGGAGCAGTAAGCAAGACATCAACTTGTAGGCTTAGACAAGCGGGAAGACTGAAGATGATGTAGAACAAAGCAACCAGGATTCATCATTGAGGCAATGGCGGGTCCCCTTTCTATTTATGTGCATTTTTCTCTTTTGTATCTATAAATGTATAGTTTTTTGATTATATGAATTCAAATAGTCAGTTCCATGGCTTGTGTGGAACAACATACATTTACACTATCAATAAAGACTAAATTTTTAAAAGGATTGTGCAATATTTCATATATTATATGCATCTGCATAAGTGCAATCTAGTAATGTAATCTTCTAATTTTGTTTATGCACATGAATGTAATGTAGAAGAAATAAAAATGTACCTTACTCTTCATTTGAAAATCACAAAAGCTCTAACCCATGTGCACACTAAATAGGAATTCCCTTTTCTACTTTTAAGGTTTATCAGACATGATTAAGCCTTAATCTCTCCATTTTCCACTTTTTACATTTTACATCATTACATCCCTAGAAGGGTTACAACAGTTGCTCGATTTTCACTTTCAAAGAATTACTCAAAGATGATTATCATGTTACCATGCTATAGTCAAGCAACAATGACAGATGTTACCACGTGATCATGAAGGAAGGATCATTCTGAATAAGGTCTTCTAACTGGAGTACTCAAGCATTGTGCAAATATAACAGGCAGACTGAAACTTGTTTTCACAAGCAGCCTACACAAGCAGTGCTAAAAACAAAATAGCATAAGATCTATAATAAACCAAATCTTCAACTTCCATGCATAAGCAAACACTTATCCCATATTAACCTTTCCAGTAAAGGTAATGGTTTTGTAAAGATAAATAGATGAATACCTGTGAAGACCAGAAAAGAATTTTCCATGAACAATTTACTAGAACTGCAGAGTAGCTGAGCAACCCGTGCCACATTGCTATTTTGAGTATTCACCAAATGCCAAGAACCTAACAAGAGAAATGACCATGGTGATGGTCTTTCAAGCTTCCCCATTCACTGTCCAAGAGTTGCAGAAAAAAGATAGTCGATTTCACAGTGAAACGGTCGAGAGAGTGATTCCATGGTGGCGGCAAGAATAGGGTTCCAAACCTTCGAACAAGAGAAGCACAAGTTTTTCCCTGAACTTCCAAAGCAATCAATCGAAAAACTTTACCAAGATTGATATCATTCGAAGTCTGAGAGGACTATCATTAATAAATCAAAAAATTCAATGTATCATTTGATATCCACTTTCTTACCGCACAAATGTGGTCTCCCTTTAGACAACTTATGGTATAGCGGTGACTAGCACTGACTATTTCCACTTCCTTTACCACTTCCTTACCGCTCAACCGCGATTTCCCTTTGTACTACCCATGGTATAGCGGTAGCTCCTTGCTTACTGCTAATTGTTTCCACCGTGCTACCGCGGTTACACTTCTGACAACCCACGGTATAGTGATAGTTGTCTTGCTTTCTGCTAGCCACTTCCACCGTACTACCGCAGTTACCTTTCTAACTGCCCGTGATGTAGCGGTAGATGTCTTTCCTTGCTGCTAACTGTTTTCACTGCACTACCACGGTTTCCCTTCTGATAGCCCGTAGTATAGCGGTAGTTGTCCTACTTGCCACTAATGGTTTCCACCACACTACCGTGGTCAATAGCTTAACTACCAATGGTAACGCGGTAAGACCTTTGAAGTCCACGGTCTTACCAAAGTTAATTTTTATACCTGTTGACGGATTTTAGGCCTTGTGCTTTTTCTATCATAAACCCGAATGCAATATTATATGCATTCCTATAGTGTGCCAAACATTTTTAATCCCAAAAGATATCCAAAAATATCAATGTTGATTGCCACCTTGTTATATTTAATGCTATATAATGTGCCAAGTATTATCCAAAACCTTGTGAAGAGATAAAGACTAAATTCATGCAATATTCACAAAGCCATACTCCCATGCCAATTGCCATGTACGAAAAGAGAAGGAATGATCAAAGTGTATCTCAAATCCATAAACACAATAGTGATCAAACCCCTAATTAATCAACCTATAGTAAAACTGAACATGCCAAACACATGTAATCAAGTGAAACACTGAAGCACAAATTATCAAATCAGAAACATGTCACCTAAACAATGGAACATAGAACCTGTAACCAGAATGCCTCAACTAAGATATGCACATGGAGTTAAGTTATCAGTATCACCATATATAGTAACAAAAATGAAGTAAATATGCCAATCAGGAGAGCAGATCAACTGAGTGAGTAACCACCAAGATACCAGAGTACCTTATATTGTCATCAAGGACAAATTTGCACAAGAGAGATTCAACACTTTTCCGCTATAGGTTCCATCTAGAAACACCAGAAGCTCAGGTACTGTCATACTCAGGTACAATAGAGTTTGAGGTTACCTTGTTCTCCTTGATACAAAATTTTGTCCTTCAATCCCTCTTAAGAAACATTCACTATTATGGACTTCATCATTGTACCTTTCATGAATTCGATTTAATTTTTTATGTGGAAACATGTTGTCTCTATCTTTACAAGTGATGACTATTGTGTAAGCTTTTAATCTACATGACTGCCCCTCATGTTCAATTTTTGTAACTGTTATGATGCTTGGGGTTGCTTACTTTTAACTAGACTGTTAATGAAAACTATCTTGGAATCCTTGATGATCAATTTTTTCAGAATCATGGCTATGTTGACAGTGGAATGTTCTTATTAATAAGGATAAATCTTTATCAATAAGGAGATTACCCCTTACCGACATACTCCACTATCCTTGCAAAGATTGATCTTTAATGCTTCATGGATGGTTTACTTGTGATTATCCTTCTCAAATGAAACAATAGGGAAGTAGGTTGGGCTCAACCCTTGTGGGAGCCACATTTCACCCACATGTTGTTAGATAAACAAAACAACAACCTAATTTTATCTATACCTGCACAATGAGAAAACATGTTAGATAAAACTGAGCATATGATAGATATGTTTGATAACTTTCTTGCTTTCCTAGACATCTATGGTATGCAATTTATTTGAATGCACATGATGATCAAATTATATGTTTTTAGATGTATGCACATATTTTGAATGGTGATCCTTCATTGCTCTAACAACACTCTTCTCACTCAAATGCAGGGAACCTAGGAGCAGTAAGCAAGACATCAACTTGTAGGCTTAGTCAAGCAGGAAGACTGAAGATGATGTAGAACAAAGCAACCGGGATTCATCATTGAGGCAATGGCAGGTCCCCTTTCTATTTATGTGCATTTTTCTCTTTTGTATCTATAAATGTATAGTTTTTCAATTATATGAATTCAAATAGTCAGTTCCACGACTTGTGTAGAACAATATACATTTACACTATCAATAAAGACTACATTTTTAAAAGGATTGTGCAATATTTCATATATTATATGCATCTACATAAGTGCAACCTAGTAATGTAATCTTCTAATTTTGTTTATGCACATAAATGTAATGTAGAAGAAATAAAAATGTACCTTACTCTTCATTTGAAAATCACAAAAGCTCTACCTGATTGAGCTATTAACTTTTGTGTCTTCACCAACATATGTTGATACAAAATGAATGGAAGAAGCATCCAAGTAATCCTATTTTTTTCTTCCAACAATTCATCCAAGTAATCCAAGTAATAATAAAAGGAGGAATTGATGCTTGGAATTTGCAGGGTGTGATTAGGAAAATTATTGAAGAGTTCTATTTTTTTTAGGACTTTAAGGTTAGTCATGTTAGGAGAACTAGGAACACGGAATCAGATTTCCTATCGAAATGGGCTCTATCTTTTGCAGAGGTGGAGGAAATAAGAATAGAATATTTTAGTGGAATTCCAATGGAGGAAATTTGTCTGTTGTAGTTAATGCAGGAAGAAGTTAACGCTAGCAAGTAGAGGAATGCATTTTAAATTCCCGAAGGACTTGAAGCATTGATGAAGGTATTTTTTTCGGTGTTGGACATATGTTTGGCATTAATGGTGAGGGATGACAATAGGATGTGTTTTAAAGACACGCAAGGTATTTTGTTTGCTGCTTCTAGGTTTGCAGTGGCAAGGAATGTAATAGGTCTACGATGTGAGGTAGTTTGGAAGCTAGCGTACTAGAGAAGAAATGGAGACCAATTTCACTCTACATTCGACGAGAAAATTGGACCCTTTTTTTGGAAAAGCAACTGTGAAGAGGTTGAGAGGATTTTTCCTCTCCAAGGATGTGAAGGTGGTGCAATTTGTGCAAAAAGTCCTAGGTAATGGCTTCAAAGATTTGAAGCATAGATATCATACTAATATGGATATTTACTTATTGATCATGGCATGGGGGTTGGACTTAGGAGATTCGGTGGAGGAAGTGAGGAAAGTAGTGAAGGCATTGGTACACAAGGATTTCTTAGTGACTATGGAAAGTATCCTGGAATGGGCTATACCAGGAGAAGGCTTTGATGTGAGCAAAGGCATGGAAGATGTGGACCCTGAAGTAGAAGAGATAAACCGTCCCTTCATTCAGTGTCCAGAAGGAGCGGAGCTAGGATGGAAAGCCCTCAAACTTTGTGTAGAAATAATGGAGGTCAAGATGGTCATTGAGGGACTCAAAGATGTTGCCAGAGAGGAGCTACAAGAGAAGAAAGGTTTACGCCTAGGGAAGAAGATGAAGCCAATCAAGGAAATATGCCCAATGCAATTAGATAGCATGTCGGGCACTTCTGCATAAACTCAAGCTCAATTTTGGTTAAAATACAGTTTATATCTTAGTTTTTGTTGTATGTTTTATGGGGTTAAGCCCTATTTTTAATTTGAAAATGTAAACCGTATGGGGTATGGGTAATAGTAGATAGGGTTGTTTATAGGTGGATTCAATATTTTTTTTCTGGTTTGTTGGGAATTGTGTTGGTTAAACAAACATATTTTAGAAGCTACTTGATGGAATCAATTTTTGAAGTTGATGAAAATTTTGTATTATTATTAATAAAATTAAATATTATCACCGATCAAAAAAAAACACCGTAGGATGCATGTTAAATTTCAAACATTTTCTTTGCATTTTTTTGTATATATTATTTTCTCAGTGCATCATTATGTAACAACAATTTCACTTCTGAGATATACACTAAAAATAAATGAAAGCACATGTTTGTTTTGTCAAGGGAAATGTATGGTGAATACCCTATGTCTTTTGGATAAGTGTGCAAGTGAAATAAGACATAACTGATTGAATCTGATTTTCTACTGTACAAATTTTTTTATGTGCTTTTTACTTTTTGCATGTGGATTACCCTCAGAAAGAGACTACTTGTCTTTTCTTAAATGAAGCCTTTACATTTCCTATCTACGAAAGGAATTTACTGCTTGACAAAAGGTTTGCAAACTTCATACAAATTAAGATTGGTTTAAAAGGCCATCCCCACAAATGTTATCTGGTCTAGAATTATAATGGAGGAATATAAAAAAGCTTGCTAGGAGAATAAAATAGGTTTTCAATTGTCCAAGTACAACATAATATTACTGAAGAATTTCAAAGTTTAGGCCATAAGAATCATCCTTTTTTAAACATGGATTACAAATAATTCTGAAAATTTAGAAGTCTTGGTCATTAAAATTATTGTCTACTACAATGTCCACCCACTTTCAGGTCTCAGCGATTTAGTATTTCTACGTCGTCCATGTCCTCTCTCCATGGCCTCTGATGAGCAAAGTTTTTGGCACATCTAGATCATACTTTTACAAACACTTTTTTGCTTTTTCATTATGCTGAAACAAATATTTAGTACTGATTATGGGATAAGACATGAACTTTTTATGCTTAATATGATAAGTATATTATGCTAAGTCTTCCATGATTATTACTTTTGAATGTTTTATTAGTTTAATGGATGTCTTATAACTTTGTGTGATGACAAACCTTTCCTGCAGCCTCTACTGTTGAACTTCTTGCAGCCATGTCTGGAATAATATTTGCTTTAGATTAATGCTTAAATAAATATATAAATGAAGTAATGAATCGTCTTAAAGGTCGAACGTGTTGAGCTAACTCTCTATCTCAAGAATAGTTGGCAGGATATTTTGCAGGTACCATGATTGAAGGAAGGAATTCAATTCCCACTTGAAGGATAGAAGACCAAATCAATGAAGATTGGTTTAGCAGCAGAAGAATGGGGAGGCAATTTCAACTCATCCGCCATGCAAGATGAGTGTTTCAAAAATCTAGCTCAGGCATCTTGATGGTGCACAAATCTAGGATGGTGGCGCTTTAAGACTGATGAACCGATTTGACTTAGTTCTTACATTTTTATCCACCTCTTTGCTTAGTTAGTTGAATGTAATAAAGACCTCATGTTTTATAAGGGAAGGTTAGTTAGTAGTTAGAATTAGTTTTCAATAAATAGCCCATTCTCCTTCAGAGAATGGGCTGGAAGATTTCTATTGTAAACACATTTTCAGTTTCAGAAATACAGTCAAGAGATTATGTGCTATGTATTATTTACCTTGAATCAATAAAGTTTATGAAGTTTTTTGCCTAATCTATTGTCTACTTTTGGCAATACCTAAGGGGGCCCACTTAGGGAATTTCCTATACTTTCATTCTGCAAATTAGAATAGTTGCATTTCCTTTTATAGAAGTTTATGTGATTGTTCCTGCAGCTGGCAGAAACACAGAGCTGTAAACTGTTCCTGCAGCCACTAGATGTAGAATAGTTTTATCTCTCAGTTTTCATTTCTGAGCAAGTTTATCCAAGTATATTTGATTTCAGTAACTCAAATTCCAGTTTAGGCATTATTAGGATGTTATGCATGTCTCGGAAAGGTGATTAGTGCATATATTGTGCTGACCCATGTCAAGTTCACATCCCTGGGTTGATAATTAAATGAGGTTCTTTAGCAGATTATGACTGTTGGTTGTGATGTTCAATCCCTGAGTAGAGGAATTCATGTTCCTAGTTATTAAGCTAATTAAAGAACACTACATTTTTGGCGTTGTTTCCAAGGATGGTGTCAAACTAAAGACCTATTGTAGGCATGCTAGTAGGTAGCTTGAAATTTTATTCCTAGTGTTTAGATCAAAATTCACTATTCCAATATTTTTCTATAGTTTAGACTTACTTTTTACTGTATGCTTAGAAGAAGAGACCAATTTGGAAGATTCCTTCCTTGATGTTTAGATATCCAAGAAATTGACCAAGAAATTGACCCAGAAATTATCCCAGAAGAACCATATTTGGATGCTGATCAGGACCTAGTCACTTCATCTTCCTCTTACTCAGAGATAAGTTTGAACCTGTTTGATGAACCTGATAACCTTGATCTACTCATAGCACAATTGAATAACCTATACACTTTCAATAACCAAGACCCCCATAATAACCCACTTGCCCTTTTCGTCTACTAGCTAGGAGCTAACCTAAGACCACCACCAAGGATGGCAAGGCCTACTTTTCCATTTCCACTTCCTAACCTGCATGACAATAATAATCTCTAAAATATCCCTACCTCATTGCTTCCAAAATTCTATGGCCTTATTACAGAGGACCCTTTATACTTTCTTGTTTGAGTTTGACATCCTATGTAGGAGTTATGATTATACTACTGAAGCACATAAGATGAAATTGTTTCCTTCTACTTTAAAGGAGTCGGCCTTAAGATGGTTCATGGGATTAGGAGGCAATGTTGCGGCCACTTGGGATGAATTGAAGGAGTTGTTCTTAGGAAAGTATAAATAATATTATAGGGGGAATGATATGAGAGGAGATGACATCTTCAAGATGTCACAAAAGGAGGATGAAACCTTGGAAGATTATGTGTCCAGGTTTCTATTCAGTGTGCATAAAAACACTCAGCACCAGCTAAATGAGGATTCTAAAAAACTTATCTTCCTACGAGGAGTCAATGATACTTGCATGGAAGCTCTAGACCTCATGGCTGGAGGAGATATCACCCAAAGCAATTGGTATGACATCAAAAAGATCTGTCTCAATTACTCTAGGGCAAATGTGAAGAAAGGTAGGGGGTTCAAACCCTCTGTTGCAAAAGGAAGTGGCTCAGGCATATCAAAAGGAGAACTCTCTAATCTTTTGTCTGACTTCAAACAAGATATTATAAATGATGTAGCTACTCAGTTGGACACCATGCAAGCAGAAGGAAGAAAGCGAAGGCTGATGCTATGCTAGTTGAATATTTCCCTCACTGCAGACAAAGGAAGAAGGATTGCAGATGCAAAGAAGTGGCCAATTTGGAGGTCCAACATCTTCCTACCGAGTTCAAAACCATTGAAGGAGAGGAAGAAGTGTTCTTCGTTGCTCAATGCAGGCCTTGGACCCCAAGATAAGGTATGCCTTAGGACCCCTTGCAAAATTTTGGTTCATATAATAATCAGTGGTAGAACTAGTACCCTCCAAATTATGGCCCATATTCTCAACCTTAATGGAATAATATTTGGCCAAATGCTCAACAAAATCGTTGGCAACCCTCATAAGGGAACTGGCAGTCACCACGGCAAAATCAATGACAACCTCCACAAGGGAATTGGTAGCAGTCTAACCAGTGGAGAGGAGGCCAGCAATGATCAAATCCACCCATTGGTTTCCTGCAGCAACCCCAATAGTAGTCAATTATGCCACCTCCTGTAGCCAATCAAAGCCAAAATCCAAATCCAACCCAAATGCCTGCTCAAGCAGCACCCAATCCAAATAATTAGTCTCAGCAACAGCAACAACAAGTTTATTTTATTGATCCTAATCATGAGCCTGCCTATGCTCTCAACCTGAATAATATCAACTTACGTTCAGGAATAGTGTTTCCCACACCATCTCCTCCCATAATCTAAGAATTGCCATCTAAGGAGATTGAGCAAGAAGAAGATGCCAATGGCCTAGTTAAACCCAATGATCCAATACATACTCCATCATTACCTAAGGTATCCAATAAACCGTCACCTCCTTTCCCACAAAGGTTGGAAGGTGAAATTGTGAAAAAGTAGGAAGAGCCTACCTTTGACATTCTTAATCAACTAAAGCACATATGTGTAAAAACTCATTTGTTCCAAGCAATTAAGGAAGTACCTATTTACAGCAAGGCCATCAAAGAAGCATGTCTAAAGAAGCCAGGTAGGAAGAAGAAAGACCCTCAAACTATTCATGTCTTAGGCCAACTCTCTTATTTGATGCTAGGGAAGCTTACCATCCCAAAATATTCAGACCCTAGCAGCCCTGTTGTTGAAATTAATATTAATGGGGTTCAAATTTAAAATGTTTTAGTAGATCTTGGAGCTGCTATCAATTTCATGACCAAAGACCTTGTACTAAACAAAAGTATTTCTGACCTAAGACCTACACCTACAGTCTTGCAACTTGCTGATAGTTCAACTGTCAAACCTGATGGAGTAGTGGAAGACGTAGTTATCACCCTAGATTCATCGGAATATCCTGCTGGTTTTATGATTTTGTCTCCAAAAGCATCACTAGGAGGTTGTCCTGTAATTCTAGGAAGGTTGTGGTTAGCCACTGCAAATGCTTATATTGGATGTAGGACCAGTAACATGACAATCTCTGATGGATATAACACAAAAAAACTTACCCTCTATTCTCCAGCCCAACCTCAACTTGAGTCTAGGCAGGTTGTTTGGCCAGATTTGGGAGAAGAAGAGGAAGTGAACTCGGTGGCCAGTCTCATGATGATTACCAGAGAGCCTTTCATTGCACAATAGGATGAGGAAGAGATATTATATAGTGTCCTACTGAATAATTATGGTATTAAACACCCTCACTGTGAAGAAAGTCCATGCACCTTGCAGACCATTCTTCCTTTGCCCACATCAGCTCATTATCCTGTAGCAACTAACTGTTTGCACACATTATTGCCCCACGAAGTAGACATGCCTTTTTTGTCTGATGTATCCATGCTTGAATTGAATTCCCAAGTGGAAGTAGCTGCAGGAAAAACTTTGAATATCAACATTAAACTTACTAGCAAGCAGCAAGAGTCAATGGTTAAAATGCTTACTACCCATAAACCAGCTTTTTCCTGGGATTATAGTGATATGAAAGGACCTAATCCAAAGCTATGTACACAACGAATTTTCATCAATAGTGAGTTCAAACCTTTTAGGCAGCCCCAGAGGAGAATCAATCCATCTTTGAGAGAAATTGTTAAAGAAGAATTACAGAAGATGTCGAATGTTGGTTTTATCTACCCAATCTCAGATAGCCAGTGGGTTTCTCCACTAGTTATTGTTCCAAAAACAGGAGGGAAATGGAGAGTGTGTGTAGATTATAGGGAGCTCAACTCTGCAACAAAGAAAGATTACTTTCCTTTTCCCTTCATTGATCAAGAGTTGGATAATTTATAAGGGAAGAAGTATTTCTCTTTCCTTGATGGGTTCAGTGGATACAATCAAATCAAGATTGCTCTAGAGGATCAAGAAAAGACTAATATTACATGCCCATGGGGAACATTTGCCTACTCTATTTTGCTTTTTGGCCTCTGCAATGCAGCTGCAACTTTCCAAAGAGCAGTAATAAGTATTTTCTCAGACATATCATATGATTGCATGGAGATATACATGGATGACTTTATTGTTTATGGTGCAACATTTGAGGAAGCTCAAGCTAACTTGAAAAAGGTACTATAGAGATGTGAAGATCATAACCTATCACTAAATAGTCAAAAGTGCTTCATGATGATGCAAGAGGGAATAGTGCTTGGTCACTATATTTTTGCTGCAGGAATATAGGTTGATCCTTCTAAGATTGAAGTCATCTCTAATCTGCCATTTCCTACGAAGAAAAAGGAACTAAGAATCTTTCTAGGATATGTTGGATATTATAGAAGATTCATCAAAGACTTCAGCCAAACAGCAGGCCCTCTATATAGTTTGTTGAGGAAAGATGCAGAGTTTGCTTGGACAGCAGAATGTGAAAAATCATTCCTTGATCTAAAACTTGCCCTAACACAAGCACCTGTGTTGAAAGGCCCTGATTGGTCACTTCCATTCCATATTCATACATATGCATCAGATTATGCTACTGGTGTTGTCTTAGGACAAAAGGGTGGTTCAAATGAACATGCATTGTATTACATTAGCAAGAACTTACAGGGAGTTGAGCTCAATTACACCGTTACAGAAAAAGAAATGTTAGCAATCATTTATGCCCTCAACAAATTCAGGGATTATATAACAGGCTATCAGATATTTGTCCACACCAATCATGCAGCAATTAGGTATCTTATGAACAAGAGCTCAATAACAAGAAGACTAGCAAGATGGTTGTTGCTCATGCAGGAATTTGACATTACAATTGTGGACAAGCCAGGTAAAGCCAATGTGGTTGTTGATTTCCTATCTAGAATTCAAAGTCAAGATAACTCTGCACTTTTTGAAGATTCCTTTCCTGATGAGCATCTGTTTGAAATCAAGGTCATTCACCCATGGTATGCAGATATAGAAAATTATCTAGCTGCAGGAAGAACTCCTCCTCAATTCTCCCCTAAGGAAAAGTGATTATTGGTAGAGAAAAGTTTTAACTTTTCTTGAATTGTAGATTGCATGTTTTATACAGGGACAGATCAGGTTATGAGGAGATGTGTACGAGAGGAAGATACTCATGATATACTACATGCGAGCCATGATGAACCATGTGGGGGACATTTTTCTACAAAAAGGACAACAATGAGAATCTTAAATATTGGCTACTCTTGGCCAACTCTGCATAAAGATGCAGCCAAATACACCAGAAGATGTGACAGATGTCAGAGGATGGAAAGACCAACCAGATCAGACGAGATGCCTCTATTTCCACAAGTAATTGTTACACCCTTTGACAAATGGGGACTGGATTTTGTAGGGCCAATTGATCCACCTTCAAATGGTAAGTCTTATATCCTTGTATGCACATATTATGTAATAAAGTGGGTAGAAGCTAGACCTATGAAGCATGCTAGGGATAATAAGGTGGCAGAATTCCTCTATGAGGAGATCTTCACCAGATTTGGTGTTCCTAGGGAAATAGTCACTAATCAGGGAGCACAGTTTATCTCCACTCTGATTATAGTCTTAGTCAATGAATATAACATAAGGCATAGGAAATCAACTCCTTATCATCCACAGGCTAATGGCCAAGTGGAGCTCACCAACAGAGATATTGAGGCAATTTTGACTAAGATTGTAGATTTGCATAGAAAGGACTGGGCTGCAAGGTTACCAAAGGCTATATGGGTCTACCGCACTACATGGAAGACTACTACAAGATATACACCCTTTGAAATGGTGTATGGAAAAATATTTGTGATGCCAATAGAATTTGAGCATAAAACCGTAGGACAACAATGGAAATGAATATGGACCTAACAACTGCACAAAAGAAATAAGTCATGCAACTCAATGCCTTCGATGAGCTCCGAAATAATTCCCTACAAAACACTAAGATAATACAAAACCAATGAATAAAGTGGCATGATAAGTACATTAAAGACAAGAAATTCAAAGCAAGAGATTGGGCTTTGCTATATGACTCAAGATATAAAGATAGTCAAGGCAAATTGCAAACTAGATGGTTGGGTCCATATGAAGTAGAAGTATTCACAAATGGTGTTGTACAATTGAAGACCATTGATGAGGTCCGGTTCAAGGTATTAGCCAATGGGCATCGCCTAAAGCTCTACTATAAGCCCATTGACAGGGAAGAATTTTTAAGCCAGTTCGAATTTGTGCAGGAAACCATTGATCCTAAAGCCAAAGGAATTGAGTCACAACTCAATTCCCTAAGCTATGCATAAAAGTGCATAAAACTGTCATAATAAAGGGGTCATCCACTCAGATCCCCATTCCATTCACTCACTCCATCTGGAATCCGTACACTCACACTCTTTCTGCCACCTCACCCACCGACCATTCTCCATACCAACCACATCTCTACGGATCACATTTTCCAGTGAAGAAGTGAAGTAACATCAGGTAATTATGGCGGTTCCATCCAGGTGAGCTCCACTTCACTTTAAGATTGCTTAGTTGTTTCATTTATTACATTTATTACGGTATTAATTATTGCAAACTATATTCCTATATGGTTGTCGTTCCTTCGGCCTTTCCACATGATTGAGCACATTTTTCTATTTTTCAAACTTTGTGCCACGTAATTGTTTCTGCCGCCTTAAGGCCTTGTCACAACCATTGTCACTATCATTTCGGCATGAGCACTGGATTTTTGAGATCTGCAATTAAAAGAACTGAACACCATTTCCTCCTGCAATTATGAACCTAAATGTGTTTCACTCAACTATGATTACTTACTCCTTCAAAAAGATTGAATGTTGCATTTATTTCCCTATATTTTTTGTATCTTTTGAAGAGTGGTTCAAAAGTTTCAGTTGAGGGGAGGCAAAGTGTTGTAGATTTGGTGTTGCAGGAAGTTCATTGGTTGTGCAAGTTTGGAAAAGTCAGGGGATCATAAAACTAGAGAGATGGGAGGTCAACCGATTCGACATGAGCTAACAAATCATAACATCCTATTGCAGGATGTGTTGCATGTGTCGCCATTCAGACAATATGGATGGCTTAATTACTTCATGAAACTTGAAAATTTTGATGAAGGCCTTGCAGAGGAGTTTACAAGGACATTTCAAGAAGGGGAAGCAAAAGTTAGAGGTATAACGATGAATGCATCAATTGACAGAATTGCAGAGATAACGGGATTACCTCAAGTCGGAGAGCCATTTCCTAGAGGAAGGGATGCAAAGAGCGCCAGGGTAGAGTTTACTCAGCCAAATGACCCTCCTCTACGAGTAGATAAGCAAGGTGCACAAAGGATGAGTCTACCATAGGACTGGGTGTCACGGGCAGGATATATAATCAAATACATAACCCATGAAGGTAGGTTTTCAGTCCTGCATTCTCATCACTTCAAACTTTTGTCTCATTTACGCCATGGATTGTTGATGAATATTCCCAACTTCCTTTACAATTTGCTATCAAATAGTGCTGCTAAATTTAAAAAGGGTAGGGTTAACTCCGTATCCCACCACTGTCTTATTAAATTACTTGTTGAAAAATCCATCCAAGATGCATCAGGAATGACCTGGGAGGAATTTATTGTCAATTTCAACCCTAAAATTCAAAATATTGGACCTAGAGGGGGACCTCTTACTTTCAAGCGACGAACCTCACAGTCCATAGGCCAGACCTATGCTGCTATGTCCCCTACTTAGGAATCATTTGATTCAGAAGATGAAGATGACATTCCTCTTTCTAAAAAAACTTCCAAGCAACCAACACAAACTCCTATCAAAAATCCAGAGCCTTCTTCCAGTGATAGGAAGGAGAAATCACCCATTGTGCTCTACGCCTGTAAAAAGAAAACAAAAGGATCACCTCTTTTTTCCTACAGCAAAATCCTTAAAGAAGCGTAAGACAATTCTTACTCCCATAAGAAGGAGTTCTAGACTCCAAAACGAGGCAGCCCGTCAATCACTTGATGCTACTCCAGCCACACCACCAACCTCAGACCCTTCCAGTCCTGTACTAGAAATGGAGGAACCTATTATTGAGGAGACTGTAAGTACACCTGAAGGAGCTGGCCTGGATGAATTGGCTACCATTGCAGAGCAAATATAGGGAAGTATGGCAGAACAACTACAACAAGAAGAAGGATTTGTTGAGAAGAAAGAGGTAACAATTGTGATTCCACCAGAAGAAGAGGAGGAAAACATTGGCATGACCGATGAGATTCCTACTGTTCAGGAAGGTTGTAAATAGGAAGGTAATTCAAGACAAGAAAACTCTGAACAATCAAATAGTACGGAGGTAATTAGAGAATAAGAACAAGGAAAAGTGGATGTAACTGAAGAAATACAAGGGCCACCTGCAGTAAGCTATAGTCATAGACCTCCCCTCCATGTCACGAATTTTGTTGCAGGAATGGCATGTTTTGAAGAACTCCAACATCAGCAAACTACTTCTGCACTCGAAATTGAGAGATTACAAAGGATAATCCAGAACAAGAATCTGGAAATTGCTAACTTAACTGACACTGTCAACCAAGTGGTAGAGCTTGTTCTACGGCTGATGCAATGTATCTCAAGGAGATGTACTTGAATTTCCAACTGATTAGAATCTGGAAAGGTAAAAATCCTTCATTAGATACCCCGAAAGAATTTTATGAGGCATATAGAGATTCACCTTTGCACATCAAGAACCTCCTATGTGAATTTTATCTATATAATTTGGCTATATCTCAAGATAAGGATTTGAACCCCTTATGTTATGTCGGGGACATTCATATCAGCGCTTTGATCTCCTGGATCACCAATGAGATAAGCAAGGGGGAATAATTTGATAGTCATCAGCATGATGAATTCAATATGCCATTATCTGTGAGGAATTAATCGAAGAATGGGATGGGTATCTACTTTGATTAGAAGAAATTGTGGAGAGACGAAAGAGCAAGGCCACTAATTGAGCCTTTGAGACAAGAAGTATTTTCTCAGTATACCCAGATAATAAACAGTGATCTTAGTGTTGCAAACCTGCACATTCAAACAAGATGGGAGCATCTTCCATTTCAATTAAAAGAGCAGAAACACACACTCCCAATACCTTGTATGTAGCAACCAGAAGGGCGGAAAGATACATGATGAATGTCAGGACAAAAAGGGAGAATTGGTTGCCCTTGGTTATGCAACCACCTATTCTCCTATGGCCATTACTGTCTATACAGGGGGACAACAACATATATAATAGGAGTTTTGAAGATAACAGATGGAAAAGGCTGGAGGCGATGCGAGCTCGCTTCTGGAGTTTCTAGCATGGAGAGTGTGGACAGTAGCAGAATGTTGATTTAAGAGAATTTTCTAGGAGAAGAAATGCTAGATTTGCTGAAGGGTCCAACAAATAGTTGGTTGAGGGGAATGATGAGCCAAGTTTTTGGCACATCTAGATCATACTTTTACAAACATTTTTTTGCTTTTTCATTATGCTGAAACAAACATTTAATACTGATTATGGGATAAGACATGAATTTTTTATGCTTAATATGATAAGTATATTATGCTAAGTCTTCCATGATTATTACTTTTGAATGTTTTATTAGTTTAATGGATGCCTTATAACTTTGTGTGATGGCAAACCTTTTCTGCAGCCTCTATTGTTGAACTTCCTGCAGCCATGTCGAGAATAATGTTTGCTTTAGATTAATGCTTAAATAAATATATAAATGAAGTAATGAATTGTCTTAAAGGTCGAATGTGTTGAGCTAACTCTCTACCTTAGGAATAGCTAGCAGGATATTTTGCAGGTACCATGATTGAAGGAAGGAATTCAATTCCCACTTGAAGGATAGAAGATCAAATCAATGAAGATTGGTTCAGCAGCAGAAGAATAGGGAGGCAGTTTCAACTCATCCGCCATGCAAGAGGAGTGTTTTAGAAATCTAACTCAGGTGTCTTGATGGTGCACAAATTAGGATGGTGGCACTTTAAGACAGATGAACCGATTTGACTTAGTTCTTACATTTTTATCCACCTCTTTGCTTAGTTAGTTGAATGTAATAAAGACCTCATGTTTTATAAGGGAAGGTTAGTTAGTAGTTAGAATCAGTTTTCAATAAATAGCCCATTCTCCTTCAGAGAATGGGCTGAAAGATTTCTATTGTAAACACATTTTTAGTTTCAGAAATATAGTCAAGAGATATTTTTTAATGTATTGTTTACCTTGAATCAATAAAGTTTATGAATTTTTTCGCCTAATCTATTGTCTACTTTTGGCAATACCTAAGGGGGCCCACTTAGGGAATTGCCTTTACTTTCATTCTGCAAATTAGAATAGTTGCATTTCCTTTTATAGAAGTTTATGTGACTGTTCCTGTAGGTGGCAGAAACACAGAGCTGTCAACTGTTCGTGCAGCCACTAGATGCAGAATAGTTTTATCTTTCAATTTTCATTTCTGAGCAAGTTTATCCAAGTAGATTTGATTTCAGTAACTCAAATTCTAGTTTAGGCATTAGTAGGAAGTTATGCATGTCTTGGAAAGGTGATTACTACATATATTGTGCTGACCCATTTCAAGTTCACGTCCCTGGGTTGATAATTAAATGAGGTTCTTTAGCAGATTATGACTGTTGGTTGTGATGTTCAATCCTTGAGTAGAGGAATTCATGTTCCTAGTTATTAAGTTGATTATGTTAGAGTAATAAGTTATTCCACTTAATTAATTTAATCATATTGGTTAATTAATTAAGTCACTTATTCTTTTAGGTTGCTTAAGCTAAACTTAGGCACATTAATAATTATTTTATTAATTATTAAATGTGCACACTAGGGTTTGCTAATTTTAGGTTTTCTTGATCTCCTCTTAAGGATTGATCACATTGTAATTATTAGATCATTCAATAATTATTTTTGGTTTATGCTTGCACATACTTTTGCTCTGAGGGTTTACAAAACATCCATTATTTTTTGTTCTGAATATTTGTTGCATGTGATAGGTGATTGCTTGTAGGTGATTCTTGGGGACTGTGAGGTTGAGATTTATCAACTTCTACATGGTATCAGAGCTCCAAACCTACAGCTGCCTATTTGTGATTTGAAGATATTCTCTCATAGTGTTTTTTTTCTGTGCAAGGGTTTCAAGCCAAGTTCATTTTTTGTGCATCTAGGGGTACGCGATTTTTATGTGCATTTTTGGGCCAAACGGATGTTGTCATCACATTTAGAGTGCCCAAAAACCCCTAAATCGACTGTCAAATCGTTGAAATCGAACACAGTGATTCCGAGTCAAAAAAAATTCATTTCTGGGTCGTACAGCCTAGTATGGCACGCAATCCAAGAAAAATAAAATAAAAATCATGAGTTAATGGGCGCCGCCGTCAGTTAACTGCTAGTGGTTAGCCTAACCACCAGACTTAATCCTCAAACCTTTTTGGAGCAGTTTTGGTATTTTTGCCATAACTTTTGCATACGAACTCCTTTTTTTGAAAACGAAATATGATCGGAAAGCTGATTCAACGTTCTTCGTAGTTGTGGAGGTTAGAATTTTTTATTTTTCTGTTTTAGTGCCTTTTTCGCCTGTCAAATCCAGAAGTTGTTGTTTTCACTCTGGGAGGCGTAACGTTTGCACTAGACTCTGTTTTGCGAAAAAAAATAGGCGTCGGAAAGCTGATTCAGTGCTCTACACATATCTCAATCCTATTTTTTCATAATTTTTACCAAGTATCTGATATTATTGTTTGATCTCAGCCTTTAGTTTTTTAATTATTTTCTTGGGAAGCGTGCAATAAGGCTTTTTTTAAGATCAACGAGTTTTTTTTTTTATTTGAGAGTATATATTTCTGTTATCTATCATGGATACACATAAAATTTCACCCCTTACTCCATTCAACTATTTTGGCTGGAAAAAACAAATGGAGATTCACTTGAAACACAAAGGGTTGTATAGGGTAACCATGGGTACATAAATTGAACCTACAGGTGTTGTTGAAAAGAGAAAGTGGTTTAATAGATGTGATGAAGCTTATGGTACATTATGTCTTTCTCTTTCTTCTGACCTTTTTTTTCATGTTGAGTCTTGCACTACACCCCATGCGGTTTGGACTACTTTGCAGTCTTGGTTTGGGAAGCAGGATACTATGAGAGGTTTCTAGTTAGAGAATGAGCTTATTGGCTTAAATCCTAGGGATTTTGATAGCATCCAAGATTTTTTCACCAAACTCAAGTCTCTTAGATTGCAGTTGTCACAGTGTGGTGTTCAGAAGGAAGACACTCAGTTGATATTGTCCATTCTTTCTAAGCTTGGACCAGATTATTCAGTTTTTGTTTCTACCTTTTATGCTACTAGGGATGCACTTGGTACTAGATTTAATATGCCTTCTTTTGATGATTTTGCATCTTCTCTCACTCGAGAGCAGGCCAAGTTGGCCAATATGGGCAAATTGAAGCCCTCTTCATCACAGGCACTTATTGCATCACAGGAGCCCAGAGATCAGAAGGCTTCTACAGGAAAAGGAAAGAAACAAAAAAAAAATGATTTCAAATCTTATGAGCAGTAGAAGGAGTCCTCATATTCATCATCCTCTTCTAAGGGGAAATCACTTAGGAAGAAGGGCCCATGTGCATATTGCAAGAGAGAAGGACATGCAAAACATAATTGCTACAAGAAGGACATTGATGAGCTGAAGAATATTCTTTAGAAACATCATATTGATTTTCCTTCTAGGATGTCTGCATCATCTCCTTCCCCTCCTTCTTCAGTGCAGCATGACAGGGGCACAACCAGTTTACATACTTCATCAAATATGAAGGGGCATGCTCTTTGTGCTTCTTCGAGTCTTGGATCAAGGAGATGGCTTCTAGATTTAGGAGCATCTCATCATATGGCTTCTACACAGACTATGTTCACTTCCTTTGAGTCTCACACTATGTCTCCTATTTTGATGGGAAACAATACCTACATGAGTGTTACAGGGAAGAGGTCTATTAGTTTTGGGGACAACACTTTTCAGGATGTCTTGTGTGTTCCTCACTTGATGAACAACCTTCTTTCTATATATCAAATCACACATGGAGGCAATGGGAGGTCTATGGAGTTCACACCTGATTCAGTTATCATTAGAGACTTGAAGAGTAGAGCAGTTATTGCTACTGGGGTGGTGGATCACTCATCTCGGTTGTATTCCTTTGCAGATTTTTTTACTGATGGTGCTTCTGTTCCTACAGCTGTTCATCACACTTCTAGTGTGAATCATCATTCAGAGGAGATATTTGGCTACTTGAACATTGGATTTCTTACTTCAGATCCTGCTCTTGAGCCATTCATTCCATCTCCTTCACCTAATGTTGCAGTTGTTGATACTTCTATGACTCCATATGTGGGTTCTTCCATTTCAGTGCAGCAGGATCTAGTTGATCATCCATCTTTGGAGGTTCCTATTCATTCTTCACCCACTTTGACTTCTTCATTTGTTGAGGTCATACCTTCTTCTGTGGAGACATCATGGGCTACACCTATTTCACCTTCAAAGATTGCTTTCATTCGACCTCTTCCCTCTCACTTCTTTCAGGAGATGCAGTTTCTTCAGTTCTTTTAGGGCTACTTCATTCTGGGGGGGATTTGTGGTCTCTTTCTTCCTCTCTTCTAGGGGGGTTCTTTTATGTATCTTTGTGATGGATGGTGTCCTTTAGGGGTCTTATGGAGTCCTCCATCTTTCATCACTTAGTTTCTATTTGCATTTTATTTTGGGGAGGAGTTTTTTTCCCACTGGGTTTTCTCCTTTACCCCGATTAGTTTAGTTTGCATTGCATTTGTACTTGGGTACCTGATCAGGCCTTTGTTGTCGGGACCCATCTTTTCTTTCATGCATCTTTTTTCTCGTGTTTTAGCTACTCCCTAAGTTCATCTTAAGGGGGGTGTTAGAGTAATAAGTTATTCCACTTAATTAATTTAATCATATTGATTAATTAATTAAGTCACTTATTCCTTTAGGTTGCTTAAGCTAAACTTAGGAAAATTAATAATTATTTATTAATTATTAAGTGTGCACACTAGGGTTTCCTAATTTTAGGTTTTCTTGATCTCCTCTTAAGGATTGATCACATTGTAATTATTAGATCATTCAATAATTATTTATGGTTTATGCTTGCACATACTTTTGCTCTAAGGGTTTACAAAACATCCATTATTGTTTGTTCTAAATATCTGTTGCATGTGATAGGTGATTTCTTGCAGGTGATTCTTGGGGACTGTGAGGTTGAGATTTATCAACTTCTACATATTAAAGAACACTATAGCCTCCTCTGTGAATAAAAATGCTACCACAGAAGATTTCACCTTACTACCACCGAAAAGGAAGAAGCAACTTACAGGACCACGGTAAAAACCGTTCTACTGCACCGAGCTGATGAAGGATCCGCGAGACAGTGATGGTCATAGCACTACCACACGCCATTGGTAGAAGACTTGCAGGAGTTACTGCAACACCGCTAGGAACAAAAGGAAGACTCGTGTGCTGCCACAGAAGCTTTCACTACACTACTGCTGAGAAGGATGAAGCACCTTGCGGGACCGCGGTAAAAACCGCTCTACCACATCGAGCTAATGAAGGAGCCATGGGATAGTGGTGGTCACAAAAACAAGGTAGGAGTTGGAATTATTTCCAACACTCTAGATCCTGTGATACACAACAATGATAGGTGCTCAATTAGGCACACTTGGTGTTGCCTTAGGCGCCCCAAATAGATTACATTAACAGCCAAAAGTTGGCACTAAATTCGGCATTAACTAACACCGACTAAAGCGCCAACTACTAAATCAAAATCAAAAATTTAAAAATTTCCCGCGTGAAGGAAGAAATCAAACGATAAAAAGGGGAAAAACGTCGCGTGAAGGGAGAGAGCAGGGCGCTACCAGCAATAGATGAGAAATTTGATTTATTTTGTGACACCATAGGTAAGGTTACAATTTTTTTTTTTTGGTTGAATTCATGATTTTTTATTGCTCTTTGTATTGCATTTGAATTTGTGATTGTTTACTGGTTTGTGGCCTAACCTGTCCAGGCAACCTCTAAATTGTCCCATCATTATAAATTGTAAAACCTTTGAGAAACCAACAAAAAAATTTACCCTACCCATTTGAGCTTTGGCTCAAAATATTATAGTACAAAGCCAGGATTCCTTTGTATTCTTTCCCTAACCTAGGTATGAAGGAAATAGTGAGCTGCTTGGAAAATATGGGAATTGGGTCGGTCACTACTAAGCAACTACTGAAAATAAATGCAGAAACTACTTTGTTTTTCCCAGTCGTGCCACAATCACCGATGCCATGAAAAATTTGTAGAAGATTGCATTATGAAATAGTTTTCATGATAAGGTCATCAACACTAAGCAAACCCAGTAAACATATTTTCCCTAGGTTATCAACACTAAGCAAACCCAGCAAACATATTTCCCACAAAACAAAACTTTCATACCTGACAGTGTGTACTTCGCTTGCCTCCACAGACTGGATGAAAATAATTTTCCCTAGGTCACCTCAAAATTTCAAGCAATAGAAGGAAGTAAATGATTGCATATTAATTAGTTTAACTAGTCCATGTGCCATGTTTTGATAGGAGGAGAAATATGGTCGCCATCCAAAGCAATTTGAAAAGAATATGTTACAAAACAAAAAGTGGAATGATTTTGTAATCTGGATGGAGAATGAGGTATCAATAGTTGAGTTTCAATAACTTACTTGGATATTGTTGTGTTAATATGTCAATTTGCATCTCTTGTGTTGAGTTTTTATTGATGTGTAGGATGAGTAAATAGAGCTCAAATCTTATGATTACAAGATGATTATTTGTGTTCATGAATAAATAGTAGAAGAATGTAGATGAACTTAATTCATCTGACTTTATGCCTCTTGGTAGGCATTCCTCTTGAATCTCTAATATCAGGTGCCCAAGACTTCCCTGTAGCTTTTACCTTTCGTTGTCGCCTTTCCTCTTCACTATCAGACTCATCTCCTTTTTCCTTATTTGAATTTCCAGCTTCTACTTCTAATTCATCCCATGTTTTACCTTCCTCCTCTTAAGAATATTCTTCTTCTTCATCCTCCTCTGACTCCACAAGAGATTCATCTTCTGAACCTTCCTCATCTGATTTTGATTCCTCTTCTACATCAGAGGGTTTGTATCCTTGATCTGACTCTTCTAAATTATCAGAATCATAATCACTAGCTTCCTTATTCAAACATTCCCAACCACCATCTTCAATAAATTTATCTAGATCATCAGTAATAGTCTTCAAAATTGGCCACCAGTTAAAGTTCATTTTTCTTTCATAATATTTTATATCCATGGATTTCAGCCATTCCTTGATGCCATCAAGCAAAGATTGAGGAATGGCATACATGTAGAGTACATCCCACTTGAAGTCTTTGAAAACAATAGCCATATCAAATTCCTTTTTCCCAAGTCCTACTCTCTCAAGGTTAACAATTCTCAATCTAACTAATAGCGATTACTAAGAAAGGTAATTCCACCAAATCTACCAAACAATTTACCGTAGGAACAATAAAATAAGAGGCTTTGAAAGGAACTCCATGAAAACTAAGCTCTCTAAATGGTATATCAAACTCTAGTTCAAAATATTTTAGATGAGGTTGCTCCCATAGCTCTCTTACTCGCTTGACAAATCCTTGAAACTTTGACTTCTTAACATTCAAAAGATAAATGGAATGTCCTCAGCACCCAGTAGAGCTATCCAAAAAATCTAACTAAAAACACAAACGTGCTCCCGCACACAATGGCATAATGGTTGGTTGTCATAGAAGTCAAACTACTGAAGTAACAACATTGATCGAGCTAACATAGATGCATCATTTGCATAAACAGCTGAAATGCGTAACAAATGTTAATCAATACATTGAATTTTGAGATGCGTTGACATAATAAAATAACATGTTTTGGGGAAAATATCAGCAGCGTGGGGGAAGAAAGCATTAACCCTAATAAAAGCATTTTATGTTGTTCTTGATACACCATCTGTAAGTTTTCCTTGGATGACAGTACTAAATTTCTATATGTTGTACCCCTTAAATGTCCTACATGTTACAAATATGGAATAACAATGCACAACTTTGTATCGAGTCCAAACACCAAGGCATTCTAAATAAGGGTAGCCAAACTTGATAAGGATGCAGTCACTATTACACGTATTGACAATCTAGAATAATCATGTAAAGACAATTGCCTATGAAAACCATTATTAATCAAATTATGCACATTCAAATCTAAGTTTGAAAGCTTGCATTTCAGTCCATGCATCTAAGTCCTTGTTGAAGATTGAGGGTGTCAACAAAAAAGCTAGAATAGCTCTCCTTAAACCATAGCTAATTTTAAAGTGCAGTATTTCCAAATTCAAATCCACTTCTCAGCTAAGGAAAGGAGGTAGGATTGTCAGGTGCTACCTCAAACAAAGAAGGCCATAGAAAACATTGAAATAGAAGATCCAATAAGTGAGATGGCATAGTTGTAGACCATAGATAATTAGAATTCTTGCAATGCACATATGCTTGTGATACAAACAAAAGGTGCTTACACATTGGCTGAATATATCCTCATCAAAATGACCAGAAAGAAATTTCAAATTTGTACGTAAACTTTGACAGTCAAGAAAAGCAGTCATAAAAATTAGAAGTAAACTTTGGCAGACATGTAGGTGAACTTAATTCATCTGACTTTATGCCTCTTTGTAGACATCAGGATCTCTCCTCCTAAATTTTGGACCACATCCATTACCTCCACATAAAACTGGACATCCTTGGTCTTCTTGGTTCCCACACCATGATATGGTTATGCAAATGAAAATGAAGCAAAGTAATTGTCTCCTTCTCCACTGGCTGGAAGAATGCATGCTTAATGTTTTGATACATGATATCAGCTCTCTCTTCTACTCTTATGGTTGAATACCAAAATCCATTATGGTGGGCCTCCAAAGTTCTAGTCATCTTTCATCCTCTTCCACCAAATGCTAGCCTAATCCACACGTCTACCAGCCCAATTAGCTTTGTTTTTGAAAGCTAAAGTTTCTCCTGAGTCACCAATGTAGCTCTCTCTACCTTTTTAGACTCTTTCATTGCTACAGATCGTCTCTTGGATTTAATCATTTGTACCACATGGTTGATGTGCTTTGAATCCTTGCATCTAAAGGAAAATTCCTTAACATAAATACTGCTAGGGAATTTCAATGTTGCCATTGTAGTTGGTATTAAAGTCGGTACCTGCAACATTGAAAATTATCCTTATATAAGAATTCCCTCCATCTTGTTGGCTTGTAACACTCTTGATGGTGGATACATGAAATCTGATTATGATTCCTCTTCTACATCAGAGGGTTCATATCCTTGATCTGACTCTTCTGAATTATCAGAATCAGAATCACTAGCTTCCATATTTAAAAATTCCCAACCACGATCTTCAATAAATTTATCTAGATCATCAGTAATACTCTTCAAAATTAGTTGCCAGTTCAAGTTCATTCTGCTTTCATAATACTTTATACCATGGATTTCAACCATTCCTTGATGCCATCAAGTGAAGATTGAGGAATGGCGTCAATGTGGAGTACATCCCACTTGAAGGCTTTGAAAACAATAGCCATTAATATCAAATGTATTTTTCCCAAGTCCTACTCTCTCAAGGTTAACAATCTCAATCTCACTAATAGTGATTACTAAGAAAGGTAATTCTACCAACTCTACCAAACAGTTTACCGTAGGAACAATAAAAGCAGAGGCTTTGAAAGGAACTCCATGAAAACCAAGCTCTCTAAATGGTACATCAAACTCTAGTTCAAAATCTTTTAGATGAGGCTGCTCCCATAGCTCTCTTACTCGCTTGACAAATCCTTGAAACTTTGTATTGATTTTATTTTTCTTGTCCCTCTCTTGTTGTTCTTCCTCAATTTCATCAAAATCATACATTGACATTCTTGCCCCTCCTAAAGTTTGGACCACATCCATTACCTCCACATAAAATTGGGCATCCTTGGTCTTCTTGGTTCCCACGTCATGATATGGTTATGCAATTGAAAATGAAGCAAAGTAATCATCTCCTTCTCCGCTGGCTGGAAGAATGCATGCTTAATGTTTTGATACATGATATCAGCTCTCTCTTCTGCTCTCATGGTTGAATACTAAAATCCATTATGGTGGGCCTCCAGATTTCCAGTCATCTTTCTTCCTCTTCCATAAAATGGTGGCCTTAACCACAAGTCTGCCAACCTAATTGGCTTTGTTTTTTAAAGCTGAAGTTTCTCCTAACTCATGAGTATTAGTTGTAACTTTTTTGAAATTTTATTATGGTATGTGCACTTTGATATGATATAATATGATTATGGTTTTGTCTCATATGTTGTAATATTAGATATATAACAAAAAAATAAATTATTGCATGAAATAAATAATAAGTTTTCATTTTAAATATTTTTTTTGCAAAACACGGGTCTTCTAAAAGATCAAGATGATCCTCAACATGATATAGATCCACAAAATATTGGTTCTTCTAGTATAGATCACATGGCAGAGGATGATGATGATGCAGATACGGAAGACACTGAGGCCGATGACAATGATGATGACGACGACAACGACGACGACGACGATGACGACGATGATGACGATGATGATGATGATAAGTTGGTGATAGTAACCAGTGACATTCATGATCATATATACTACATCATGGATCGTTGTTGATATATCGTTATGATGACTCTTTTCATGGTTACTATCATATGTATCATTTTCATGGCCTATAGTACTATATTGTTGAGTTGTATCATATTGACATGTATCATTTTCACTATATCATTTGGACATGTATCATCTTGACTTGTATCAATTTGAGTTACATAATTTATCAATTTAATTTATATCATTTGTACATGTATCATTTTCACTTATGTCGACTATTGGACATGTATCATTTTGACATGTTTTTGATGTACTAGCATATTTGACTTTCGCTTGTTTTAGTTATATATGATGATGATCTTATCAGTATTGACTTGTCAATTTATACATATTAAAAGTGATCAATGATTTTTGGATGGATATTTATTAAGTATGATGATTTTAATTTACTACTCAGGATGGATGTTGTTAAATTTAATTAAATTATAGATATGTGACTCACTTTTTTTAATTATAGATGATGATCATGTTACAATAATTATATTGTTATTTAATCATATGACTTAAATAATTAAATTACTTTACTCTATAATCATATGAGTTATTTAAGAGGCACAATATATTTAACTAATCAAATTGAAATAAAAAATATTAAATTAATAAATGGAAGCAAAAAAATAAGTATTTTTAGTAGCAAAAAATGAAGCAACAATGGAAGCCAAACTAGAAGCAAACCAGAAGCAATCTTGGAAGCAAAATTGGAAGCAAAATCGGAAGCAAATCTGGAAGCAAAACTGGAAGAAAACCTGGAAGCAAAAAAAGAAGCATTTTTAGAAGAAAAAAAGGAAGCAACAATGGAAGCCAAACTATAAGCAAACTAGAAGCAATATTGGAAGAAAAACCGAAAGCAAACCTAGAAGCAAAACTAGAAGCAAATCTGGAAGCAAAAATGGAAGCAAACCTGGAAGCAAAACTGGAAGCAAAATCAGAAGCAAATCTAGAAGCAAAACTGGAAGCAAAACCGGAAGTAAAACTGGAAGCAAAATCGGAAGCAAACTTGGAAGCAAAACCGGAAGAAAAAATGGAAGCAAACATGGAAGCAAAATCGGAAGCAAAAATTGAAGCAAAACCGGAAGCAAACTTGGAAGCAAAACCAGAAGAAAAACTAGAAGCAAAACCGGAAGTAAAATCGGAAGCAAAACCGAAAGCAAACATGGAAGAAAAACTAGAAGCAAAACTGGAAGCCAAACCAGAAGAAAAATTGGAAGCAAAACCAGAAGCAAAATCGAAAGCAAAACTAGAAGTAAAACCCGAAGCAAACCTGGAAGCAAAATTGGAAGCAAACTTGGAAGCAAAATTGGAAGCAAACCTGGAGGAAAAATTGGAAGAAAAACTAGACACAAAATTGGAAGCAGAACTAGAAGTAAAAATGGGAGTAGACATGGAAGCAAAACCAGGAGCCAAATTGGGCACCCATTTCGGTGCAATTTTTGATGTTACTTCTCGGTGCTATTCTAGGCGCTAATGGAGGCTCTATGATTTCCCGGCACTAAATCTGGCGTAAAAGTTGGCACCAAATTCGACGCCAAGTTGACCATTCCTATTTGCGTTGAGTTGAGTACCAGCCAAATTTTTCAATTCATGCACTCAAAATACACTAAAATCCAATGCAAAATTAAGTGCTAATTTCTTGTTGTGTTTTTGTGTACCAATGTCGAGGAATAAGCATAATGCCATACTAGTGCTAGTAGATAAGCTGACAAAGGTGGTACAGTTCATACCAAGGAACTTAATCAATGGAGCACCTATCATAGCAAGAAATTTTGTCCAAGAAGTGTTTAGACTACATGGTATTCCTGAAAATATCATTTCTGATAGGGATGCATGCATCAATTCCAAGTTTTGGAAAAAATTGTTTTTTGTACTTGGGATGCAGTTAAACATTAGCTCAGCATACCATCCAGAAATGTATGGGAAAACTGAAAGGGTAAACCAATTAATGGAAGACCTACTTAGGGTATATTGCATGGATCAACAATACAAGTTGGAGGATTATTTACCCTTAGTAAAATTTTCTAACAACAACTTGTATCACTTTGCAATTAAGATGGCTCCTTTTGAATCCTTATATGGTCAAAAGTGTTGAAATCCTATAAGTTGGGATAAACTAAAGGATCGAGTAAGTCTTGGACAAGAAATTTTAGTAGAGATGGATGAACAAGTTAAGGTTATTAGGCAAAGGTTAACAGAAGCTAACAATCGACAGAAAAGTTATGCAGATGCTAAGAGAATGCCCCAAATTTTTTTTGTAGGTGACAAGGTACTTTTGAGAGTAAAACCTCACAAGAGTTCCATCAACTTTGGAAAATATTCTAAATTGGCCCCATGTTATATTGGACCCTTTGAAGTTTTAGAAGTAAATCCTGTAGCATATCGAATCACTTTGCCACCTGCTCTTTCCAGAATGCATAATGTCTTCCATGTGTCTTACCTTAAAAAGTATATACCAACAAATAATCATGTTATTGATTGGACTATTTTATAGGTAAGGGACCCAAGAGTAGTAACTCTCGAGCCCATCAAGGTGCTAGAAATACGTAAGCTTCACTTACATAACAAAGAAGTTTCGCAATGCAAAGTCCAGTGGGACCAATACGCAGAGGACGTAGCAACTTAGGAAGATTATGCAAAAATCTAGCGAAGATTTCCTGACATTCTTGAAGCTTTCGAGAATGAAGAATAATAAATAATTAATATTGTTTATATGCTTTAAATAATACCTTAGGTCATCAAGGATGATTAATCATAAGGGGGGGAGTATGTTACACCCTGCATTGTATAGCTACTATTCTAGTGATGCATAGGGCATACTAATTGTAAGAGAATTTTGTGAATGAATAAAATATGTTGTTCCTTGTTATCAATATGAGTGTTTTCACATTTCATGATTGTCTCATTTAATGTTGCTTCATTTGATGTTATTCATGGTAAAAAAATGCATAAGGAGGTTAATGAGTCATGTTATTTTTACTTGAGATGTTTATGTATACTACTAATGTTATGAACATATGATTGTTGTGAGTTTATGTCAATGGATGCAGGAATGTGAACCATTCCTCCAGGTGGAGGGAAAATATCACTCGAGAGAAGAGCTTGGTCATTTAACCGATAAAGTGAACTATCTAATCATACACACACATCACTATAGATTGGGTCAACTAAGTCAGTTATGTTGGTTCTAGATAAGTCATTTGCAGCTTGTACATTGGCATTAGGAGTATTGTTTACTTCTTTACGCTTTTGTGAGCGATGTTTATTTGTATATTTGTCTTGTGGTATTACGATCATTATGATGGTAACGTGAATGAAGGTAAGTGAATAGGGAGTGGGTATATATATATATATATAGAGTATATACACATATCCATATGTATATACATATCGATATAGGTGTATGATTAGCAGATGGATATGCTCATACGGATGTATCGATATGGTATACCTATGCATACGTGTACATTGAGGTATATACAGGTAGATACATGTATATATGCATACCACCTATTATATGTGGATATTAATAATATTATATTATTATTGCCCGATAATTTACGTATATATGTATATATATATAAACATATCAGATAAGTTGACTAGCATATGATATGTTTACGAAATAATAGATGCATATATATAGATATATATACATGTATATATACATATATTATATGTTATATATATTACAGTAAAATAATATATATATATGAATTACATGGAGTAATTAAATATATATATATTATTTACTACTCTAATATATATATATATAATATATAATATGTATGTATTTAATATTTTAAATCTCACTAGTGGAAATTAAATGATTTTCCACTTGAGTTGGTATTTAACTCTAACTATGGGAATCGAATGAAATATCATTCAGTCGACTATTGTTCATTAACTATGGAAAGCGGGTTAATTTACCCAGCCGGCTATGAGAATAGAATGAATCGAAACTTTATCTTTTGGCTTTGGGAAATATACGCCAACATTGGAAAGATGAAATATTTCATTGAACTATAGTTTGGAACTTTTGAAATCAAAATAAAATACAATGTTGAAATAAGACATGCGAAAACATGCAGAACTGAGACCAAGTCATTGGAATGCAAACACACCCTGATTAGTATCGATTAAGCCTGGAATGTAGGCTATGTGGATTACAAACAACAATGGACTTTTTCATTGTGATTATTTACCCACTAGATTTCATGATTGGTGCCATAATTGGGAGATGCCTGTAGGTGTCGATCCTTCATATTTCACCATGTGCAATTTTGAATCGTTCTTCAATCTATTGTCAATGATAGAGGTCAACTCACCTCTGTAAGTGTTGAGTATGGAGATAGAAATCTGCCACTTATCAAATTGAAACATTCAAACACAGTTCTAGCACTTTACATGCCTATAGAAGAGGAATTTGATGGGCTAGGGGATCTATAAATAGCCACCCAATCCATCGTTACTTACTTACTGATTACTTTCTTAATTTCTAGAGAATTCACCTTGAGAGCCCATTTTTTGTAGAGTATTATTTTTGTTACCTATTTTTAGCTACAACGTAAAACAGGTAGAGCTGAATTACGTTCATCATTGAGAGGTGTACAAATAATCTCAAATTTATTGCTAAGTATTCATTGATCATGAAAAATCAGATTACATTTAATTTTCAATTTTATTATGCAAGTATTTGTGAAAGAAAATTAGACATTTGCATAACAAATGTTGTTTTATTCATATTGTAAAAATCAAAGTCCCACACAAGTCGTGGGAGTAGCCTATTTTGATTTCTATAATCAAAAGATATATACAATAAGGAACTGAAAATTATACAACCAAAGATCATATAGGGGAAGAAAGAGAGTAATTCGTCATTTCCTGTAATGATGAATCATTGAAGGATTTTTATATTCTAGTTGTTATATCTCCAGGTTCCCTGACTCTAGTCTCCTTGAGTTGTCCTGCAAGACTGTTGAAGAATGATGTTAGAGCAATGGAAAATCAGATCTTTCCTCATACCTACATTACCAGCAGAAATATAATCATCATTCATTCAAAGTATACATCGGATGATTAAGTTATCAAAGAGCACAAAGGATGAAGCTTTCAACTTCAGTTGTTTTGCTAACATGTTTGTTCACTGTGCAGGAATAGGTTCATTATGTTCATGATCATTTTTTATCAGATATGTGGAGTAAAACGGGCTCCCACAAGGGTTGAGCCTGGCATATCAGAAAGAACACTCTCCAATTACACATGAGAGTCATCGATATCAAAATAGTCATTAAGAAAGCTACCAAAACTAAGAAGAGAAATCACATAAGTAGCCTTATTTCAATATGTTGAAAAAAATTTCAGCAATTATTTGTATTGCTCATGATGTTAAAGAATGATCAAAACATGTTCATAGATCATCAACTTCACACCATCATCAAAAAAGCAGTTGACAAAAGCTACAGGTGAACATTACAAACAGTGATAAGACAACAACAACATTCATGATAATGAGAGATAATCACATAGGTCAAGTGAACAGTCATGAAAGAGATTGTAGTCCAATGGCACAAACATACAGATCCTTCATCAAGATGGCATACATGGAAATATTGTTCTTTCCTTTGTTTTAAAACAGAAAGTTCATCATTTTTATATAAGGAGGAAACTAAACCATCACTTCACCATTATCATTCAAGGAAGGAGAAAATCCCAAATTTGCTAACATAGAGGATGCATCTTATACATTTATTTCATAGTAGTTCATAGTGCTTGCATGTAAGTAACAATAGAAAAGTACAATTTTTATAAGGATGATGAGTGTAATGGTGAACATGCATACATTGTAAAATTCACAAAGATGGGAACATAGTCATACAGGTACAGCCACGCACCACTGCTTCAAGGAGGTGTCTGAGTTTGATCTGATTTTGTAGGTGTTGTGGCTATAGTTTTTATGTGCTATATGGATCAGAGTGGTGATGTTGAGGAAGGAGAGATATATTAGACAATACTGCAGTGAGTTATATATTATTTTATTGCTTTATTCTTTTGTGAGAGGTTAATGGGATTTGGACCCCCTAAAGCCCCTTCTGAGGCCCTAAAACACTCATTGTGGAATTTTGGAGAAATACAGAAATAAGTGATTTGTTTCAGAATAAAAAAATACCCACATGGGGTTTTAATTCAAATGCAGATTTATTCAAGTTATAGAATACCCACATGGGGGGTTTTTTATATAAGATACAGAAATAGTTGTTTTCTCTCAAAATACTAAATACCCATATGAGGTTTTTGAACAAAATGGAGATTTATCACTATTTACAACATACCCATGTAAGGGTTTTTACAAGAAATACAAAATGCATACAGTGTTATCATGGGTCAAGCCCAGTTTATGAGAAGATACAAGAAAATGCAGAGGAAGCAACAACAGTTTCTTTGTTACAAAAATAGAGTTTCTCTTTTTGAGATTGTGTAATGGAAAATACAATAGCTACAAATTCTCAAAGTGGACATGATAGGTCGTGCATGGAGAAAGCCATTCTTGAAGTTGTGACAACATTTTGAGTTCACAAAAGGTGTAGATTGAGTTCATACTTGGCGCGGCCTCCAATGGGTTTTTATTATTTTGGAGAAAATGACACACATTAGTTTGTAATCACAAGCTTCTAAGAGCATTAGTTTGACAAAAAATATAAAGGGACCATGAGGAGAGAATAGCTTACCATTCAATGAGTGTGGAGGAGTAGATAGGCCACGGCCAATCCTCATAAGAGGTCTCAAATATAAAGCTTGAGCTTACATGTTCATGGCGGCCAGGAGGAGTAAATACAAGCTCAGAGAATGGAAACACACAAAAAGTCAGAATACAAGATGCTAGCCGCGACCTTATGGCCATTATTTTTCTTTCAATATATAGAGGAAAGACATAAAAGACCATGAAAATAACTTACCATTGTCACAGGGAGAAGTTTCGACCATTTTGGAGGAGAAATCTGAGGAAATCGTGAAGCTTCAAACTAAAATCTCGCTCACATGGTAGCACTCTTTCTCAACAGAGCTTTCTCCAGCAAAGTGACAAAGTGTAAAATGATTGAAAGATTAGGTTTTACTTTAGTTTTATCTCTCTTGCCCTAATTCAAAAATGGGCTTTTCACCTTTGGTTAAATTCATGCCTTAGTTTAAATTGATTTGATGTCTTATACATGCCTAGGTTCTTAGGTAATTTGATGGCCATTTCAAAAAAAGTTTGAATACCTTGTGTTATTTTCATATGCCTAAGTTCCTAAGTTAGGCTTTGATTTATTTTTGCAAGAGACCTGATTGCCTTAGTTTTTATTGATTTTGAAGAAATCAATTAAACTAAATGACGGATATTATTTATGTTTTTATGATTTCTCCTAAGAAAAATCAAAGTTGCATGGAGGAAATAAGCTTTGACTATCAAGTCAACATTTCATGCAAGATACTTAATTTAGATTGTGCATGGAGGATACAAACATCGAAAATACTAAAAAAAAATTGCTCATGCACAAAGTGGAACTTCAGTTTTCAGTCATGCAAGTCATGCAAATATTGAGGCTTCTTTTTCAGTTCTACATCAGTTTATAGGGTATTTTGGTCATGTGCATGGAGAGGTGGATTTTTCTAGGCATATAGAGCAGTTTGCTTCAGTTTTGTGCTATTTTTATCAGGGTTTTCTCTTCTGCTCTGATTTCACATTGGGGATACAATTTTTCACCTCGATTAGCTTTCAATTCTATTTATGGCTGCTTTGTGCATCCCTTTTGTATATATTAGAAAAATTTAGTCATTTTCCTTTAGTTCTTATTTTTTGCCTTTGCACTATGCAAAGAGACTATCTTGTAACTCATTTTTTATTTACAATTTAATACAATACAATAGCTTTTACAGGTTACACATTATTGGTCCTTATGCAATATTTTCCTACTATTTTCATTCAAAATTCATCAAGTTTGCCTCTTCAGAATTATACAAAGTGTCTTTATGAATGATTCAATGAAATTATTGTGTTTTAGCTATCAGAACCTTTATTTTTTTCTTGTTCATAATTGTACATCACATCACAGGTCTTAGGTTGTGCTATATTCATTTTATTCTTCAAGTTGTGAGAATTGATTTTCCTTCTGAAGAGACAAGTTGTTTGGCCTTCTTTGGAAACATTTTTGTGATCATTTCTGAACTCTGTGAATGGTTTTCCTGAGAATAGTTGTGAATCAGTTTGTAGGTTTTATCATCTTTTCCATTTAGGTGCATCACCATAGTTTAGTTTTTCCAATTTTGCATTAGATTATTTCATTTTCCCTTTTCCTATCAAGTTTTTAAGTCCATAATCAGAGAATCATATAGGAACCAGCCTAGAATCTGGAGGTCTATCTTTGCCATAGGAATATCCACAGCTTGAAGATAGTTCCCATGTAACAGATTGTTGAATTTAACCATTCAAGCATTCAGGTGCAATCTGATTGATAACGATTTTATTTTCTGAAAAGTATATAATCTTGTGAGTTGAGAATTACCAGTCTTCAATATCAAATTACCAAAGAATTACATTTTTGTTCAGCTGCAATCCATAACAATCTGAATATACATTTTTGAGTATTAGTTTATGAGTGAGAAAGGTAGCAACTTGTGAGTTAATGACTGAGTCAGAAAGGCAGCAACTTGTGAGGGAATTGCCAAATAATTGATAGAGCCGAAGTGTTGGGAGAACAAGCTGAGATATCAACATTTAAAGGAAAGTTAAACATCAGGCATGGGATATTCTTCTAATATCAATTTCATTTGTGAATCTTTAAATGTTCTAGAAATTGTATTTAATGTATGTGCTTAGATAGTGAATTGTTTCATAAATTGTTGTTGTGTGTTGAAAAGTGTGTTGTTCAATGATCTGCACTTTAGCTTGCACCTAGGGAGTATGTTTTTTAAAGTATAAAATATGCATACATGTTCTGAAAGTATAAAATACACATACTTGTTGTGAAAGGATAAAAGATGTATACTTGTGTGATTGTATTAATTGTATGGTCTCCATATAAGGAGAATATGGCTATATTAGTTACGATATACTAGGATCAAAATGAGGACAGGAGTCAATTATATTCTATCAGCTTAATTTATTAGGTTAACTGAGGTAATCTTGAATCACTCCTAGGATAAAGAATTTTAGTATAGGAGGGAATATGTGAATTACTTGTTATGTTGATTCATTTCTAGTATTTAGAATGTTGTAGGTTAGTCTGGGGTGATTGGCTATCCTTTGAAGGACATAACCTATGCGTAGGGTAATATAGCCCTAAGTCAAATTGAACCTAAAATAGTGTATGTGATAGATGACCTTCAGTAGAAATATTGTATGAACACTTTGGCCAAAGTAGTGTAATGTACCTACTTCCACTTAGATCGTGTGATTTTTACACTGTCAGTTCACCGTAGTCCATTATTGCATACTAGATCATCATTGTGGGATTACAAGGATTTAGATATGTAAGACACAACACTATGCTTAGTTGGTTAATAGTATCGGTTACTCTACCAATCTCTTCATTGAAGGGAGGGCCATCTATTGAATAATACATGTGTGGGGGACCGCATTATAAGTTTGTGGTTGGCGAAAAAGCACCCGAGTGATGTTTCTCCTCCATAATAGGCTACTGAAGTACCAAGATTTGAAAAAGAAGATCTTGGACCGTCTTACTTCTATTTGCTCAAAAGCTCATTGAGATATGTTTGTACTTGTATGTCTACTTACTCTGATGTTTACTTGAAGAGGAAAAGTTATATTATTGTAATGAATTGTATTATGTTGAAATGATTTCAATTAAAAGAAAAAAAATTGTTATAATGTCATTGTTATTTGTTACCTTTATATGTATGAAGCAAAGTTTGAAAATTTTTAATTTATGCAAGGGTTAGGTCATTACACTGAATAACCTAGTTGTGCTCTTGAAAGAAAAAATAAGGATGAAGGTTAATGATAGAGGGGAGGATAATCATGTTATTCAATGTGAGCAGTCTAATGTTTGGTGTAGCACATGATGTTATGCAGAATAATATAAAGACTATAGTGATGATGTGTTTTTAACATAAATAACTAACTCAAAAGAAATGGTTGAATACAAACATGTGTTTTATGGCACTAGGATATGGAATACCATGAGTTATTGTAAAAACATAGTGCAAGGACCAATATAATGCAAAAAATATATAATACACACAAGTAAGCAAGCCTTCATAATGATATACTGACAAACAAGGATGTTCCCACTAGTTGAGCTAAAAACTAATTGTTTGATTGATGATAGGGGTATCATTTTTTATTATAAGAATAATGTGAGGATTGGGAATTCTATATCTCGATGTTAGTGGTGTTGAAAATGAGAAAAAAGAAACGATGGGGAATTATACATCTTGATGATGATAATTTGAGTGAAGTAAATCAAGGGTATGCACCAAGTGTTGATAATGTGATATATGGATATAAAGATTATATTGATTAGGATTGTTGAATTTGGATGGAGTTCTTTAGGAAACTAGGATTGTAGGAGATTTAGGATGGGTGTATTGGATTGCATTTAGGTGGTTTATGACAAGGGAAAATAATGTCTAGAAACAAGGATGAAAGAATGGAGGGATTACTTAGATAAGGGATAGGAGTATTATTGGATGGAGGTGTTCTAGGATGGGATCCCCAAGGACTATGTCACATAGGAAGAACATGGCTTGTGATGAATTTATTGTGGTGGATATAATAAAATTCCACAATATGTATGAGAGAGAGAGAGAACAGCATAATATAATTACACTATTTATCCATTAATAAATAAGATCAAATCACATGTTAGAAATTAATATATCATAAACAAAACCATCATGATTGATCATGATATAATTGGATTGTTTACACTTTATATAATGTGCACTATCAATATATATTAATTCTCTATTAAGTTTCATTATTCACCTTAAATTTTGATTTTAATTATATCACTTCAAAATTCAATATTTGTACTATTATTTCCTTAAACATTTGTAATCTATTTAATATATAGTAACATTTAAAATTTTCATATTAATTTAAAGCTAGAACTAATTTTAACATATATTTACAACTATTCAAATTAATAGACACAATTAAATGTGAATATAACAACTATAATATACATCTCTAAAAAAGGTATATAAAATTAATAATCTACTATTCAATACATACATTGGAATATTAAATCCTAAAAAAATATCATGTATCAAAAAAGGGTTGTAGACCAAGCAAGTTTCTACCAAGAGTGCAAGAACAATTTTGTTTTGGCCGTAATTTTTTAATGTTTTTATTTTTTTAAGTTTGAACATTTTATTTTTCTCATTCTTTGTTCTAATTTTTAAAAGTGTCAAACATTGCATTTTAAGTTCGCAACACACATGCACTATGATATGGTATTTTTTAATAATGATAAACATGTTGATTTTCATTTCATATTGTATTCTTACAAGTAAAGTAGAAGCAACCAATGAAGACCTATGAGATTGATTTTTCCAAGTAGCTCCTAATCAACTGTCACTTGCATTGACTAACCACTTTTTTGAGTCTACTGTAAAATAGTTTAATTTCCACAAAGTAAGAAAAACAATATAAATGGGTATTTATAATCATATGAAAATTAAAACACATTAACCAGAACCCAAATAATTACACCCTTGAAGGGAAAGGTTATCATGTCTAGTGTAAAAATTAATTTTGTGACTGAGAATTGATAACTACTAGAGACATGAAGGCCACTAAACAAGGCTTCAAGTGTCCAAGGGTTCTTTGCAGCCCTTAGAGCTTCTAGCCTTTACCCAATCTCAAGTAATCATGAATTGTGTCTTGACAAAATAAATCGCTCTAGTAATATTTGGTAGGAATTTGTTTTTGTTGCAACTATATTTTGATATGTAGTTGTGTGAAAATCAATTATACTAAGGGAATTTAAGTGGGTGTTTTTATATTGTTAAAAATGGGTTTTGAAAGGGCATGAACCCTTGTATAATGAAACAAACCATGAGAAAATAAAATGAGTGGCATGAGTTATGCAACAAACAAAAATAAAACAAAGAGAGACACCACTACAACCAAGTTCCCAAGCACAACAACCAAAAGGTAAGAAGCAACAGGGATCCCAAGGATCCAACAATGTCAGACCCAACCCTATTCAACCTCACACTCTTCACTCTAGTATGATATTGGGAGAGATATTGGAAGACCTTTCCTTTATCTTTCTAGGAAATATTATCATCCAAGTCAACAAAACTAGAAATAGAGTGATTATTCCATAGAGGCTCCAATTATGTGTGCAATAGGAATGAAGGAAAGTTGAGCTAGAGTAGGTTGAACAACCACCTCATCAATAGGTTAAAAAAAAATTGAAGATGATTGTATAGCAAGTTGAGTAACTAGCATAAAAGGTGTTTAGGACTCACCAATACGAGACTATGGAGCAATAGGAGTAGGACTTGATAGAGTATACCAACCATAAGAGAACCACCATCCTAAGAGTCCTCATCATTCTAAGAGGAACCCTCAACCAAATATTTAGATACATAATGGTCAAGTGATGTTCATTGGCATCTTCCACCATATTGTAGTGCCCTTATGCCTAGAGAGTGGATAATCAATAACTAGGGAATAAAAAGAATCAACATCTTCTAAGGAACCTACAACCAAAGAGTTAGAGGCATCAATGGTCAAGTGATGTTCATTGGCATCTTCCACCTCATTGTGGCACCCTTATATCGAGAGGGTGGATAATCAATAACTAGGAAGTTGATGGTAAAGTCATGTCTACATTTGAAAGGGAGACCCTCATAATAAAGATGTTAAATCCAAGGCTTATCCCTCACTATCAATACAATATCCTTGTGAAGAGGCTTGGAGATATAAATATCCACTAGGATTTGAACAAATATAGACTGACCCATGTAAAAGTTGTAGATTCAACCTTCAAGGAAAAAGCAATAGAGTTTCCTATGGCCTCATAGAAAGACTATTTCTAGAATTGGAGAGGAAGATTCAAAAGGGGAAGCCATATGGGTCTAGTTCATCGAGTGGTTCAAAAAGGGGCTCAAAGAAAGTAGACCAAGGCTTGATTGAGAGAGAATGCTCTCCCCACGTTCAAATGTTGTCATCAAGCACCAAGTCCATATTCTTTGAAGAGTTGGAAGATAGAATGAAGAATCCCCTAACACAAGGGAAGAGAATATGCTTATGTCAATAACAACCAAAAAGGATTTCCTAGTGACAATATATTAATTGACCCCCATAAAAGGATTCGCAATAGAATTTGATATATTTATGAACACAAATTATCTACAAAATACAAAAATATGATAGGTAGGTATGCCTACACATTCACATATTAAAAATAACACCCAAAATTCTAAAAGATAAGTACAAAAGAATGGATAATATGTCTAAATATAAGCACATTGAAGACAACCCAAAAATTGACAAACACTTGCACATATTCCTGCATATAAATAAATTATAGAGGATGCCCAAAAAATTCTAAAGAAATGGGCACTCTTCTTCATTAAAGAAAATTATTAAGTTTCCCAATAGATATTATATTTTTTTAATTGGAGGTAAACGCTTTTCATCAAAGCTATAAATCATTGAGGCAACAGATGGGGGACCTCATTCTCAACATGAATATTTAGTAGTAGCACCCTAGTAGAGGTTTGAATCTTGGTGAAAAGAACCATAATGCCATAAATTAACCATCACACTATTCTATACTGACAAAAAAATGATGTATACATTAAAAAATACCTTTACATACAAAAATTTCAAGCATCCTAAACAAGATTCAAAACCATACATAGTTTTATTACTAATTAGGAAATTAAGATGGACAAACAAAAAAAATCAGGAGAAAACTTGTTGGAACACTTAACACACCTAACATATAATCTAGTCAACTCGGGACCTAGAACTTCATTTATATTCTTCACAGCATTAAGAAGGTTTTTTCATCCATGAACAATCACATCCCTTTCTTTCATTGATATTTTTGCCAATTGCATTTTCTAGAAAGCTTTTGAATCCTTTTCAACAAATCTAATTTGTACATTCCTATTCCAACAAAAACAACTTGTCTGAAGGAATCATAATATCCTAAAGCGGGATGATTCATATATCAGTTGAAATCAACCCTGGAGAAAATATGTAAAGGAGATAAGAATACTCGAGCAGGAGAATTCATCATTCGAGATATGGGAGATGGTCGAGAGTTTTGAAACTACAAAGGGAAGGAGAATGTAATGGTTTGAATTCAAAATGATTAAATTTTGTACACCTCCCAATTAAAATTACCTTGTTCAAGCTCACTTTGGCACATGACATCTAGTTGTTCTTGTTGGAGTAATTATGACATCATCTGATAATTAATTAATTATTAGGTCCCTTATTACTTTATTCACTTAAGCTAAACAAAGGAGTCTTTTCTTATTAATATATTGGACTATTTATAGGTCAAGTTGTCTTGTTACATGAGATGATGACGCTTGTCTCAATCTAATCAAATCCTCATCTAAGGTTTTCTTTTTTTATTTTATAAGCATTCATTATACTATAATTATTTGTTCCATTCAATTCAATTATAGTTACAAGTTCATCTTAATATCAAATGCTTGTGTGATACTTGTGTGGATTCAATCATTTCTCTCTTGGTTGCATATAAAATCAGTTGTTTTGATCTCTCCTTTGTGATAGGTGTTTTGGTTGCAAGTGATTTTTGGAAGCTATGAGGTTTATTAAGAACTTCAACATAGTATCAAAGCACCAAATCTATGACTTCATGTCTAAATTCTAAGAAATCTGGCATTGACGGGAAAATTGACTCATCCTAAAGAAAAATGGGCATATCATTGAGCCTATAATGGCCAAAATCCTAAGAATGTCTGTTGTTTTTTCAAATTTTGAGAAGTTGAAAAAAAAAAGAGTAGCAGAGGCTAAAAAAATTGTATGGTCATATAGACCTATACACCCTGTTTCCCTTCATCACTCTCTAACTATGTTGGTGCAGTTTTGTTGCAAGTATGAGAATTTGGTGTTATCATTGATGTCAATAAGCTTTTGTTGTCATTGATGTCTCTAGTTGAGTGAGATTGTTGCAAGAATATGAGTAGTTGATGTTATCCATGCTTTGATTAGTTGCATTATGTTGTCATTAGTAAAGTTGTTGGTGTCAACCTCTAGTGTTGCTTTGATAATCTTATGTCTATGGATGAGGAAGTATTGAAGATGATGAGGATGTGTCTCTAGTGCTTGGTTTCCAAGTGCTTTTGAAAAAAATTGATAAAAAGAGAAAAAAATGTGTTGTAGTGGTGTTCTAGGTGACAGAGTTGTGTTCAGGTTTTGCTCCACATTTATTATAGGTTAAAGATCTAACTATGCGATTCAAATATGTTGGTTAGGTGTGTTCAGAGATGTTATATTCAAGATTTGGTGTGCTAGATCATTGTACAGAAGAAGTTGTGTTCACCCATGTGTGAACTATGGGAGAAACGTTTATGCTCTATGTTTCTCTATAGTTATTTTATAGGTCTTATGAATCTAAAGGAGTGTTGATGGTGTTGATATTTCTATTCAGTCAAGATGGTTTGAGATTTGGTGCTTCAAAAGTCAGTTTTTCAAGTAACATTGTATGGAAGAGTTGTCTGAGTGTACTAGGTGTGTACATTCTTCAGGTGGAAGTTGTTGTGAAGGAGTTTGCTAGATTTCAAGGTGTTTGAGGAATATTCTAGATAATTTTCAAGCATGGTATTTGGTTCACAAGTCATCCTTGGGTTTGAGGAAGCATGTACTTAAAATTTTAATGGTGTTTGCATGGGTAACAGTCAACCTCATGTTTACACTACTTGTGATGAATAAATATTGTTTATAGAAGTGTGTGGTTGTGTTGTGTTATATATTTGGGTCCCAATTAAGGTGTGATGTGGTCCACTTTTACTTCTATCCACCATAGAAGTTTTTTGGTGCCAACCTAATTTGAATTTGCATGCTTGATGTGCATAGCTGACCTTGAAGAAGGGTTTCAGGGTTGAGGATGATATAAGTATGGGTTGAGTTGTTGAAGGATGATCAGATAGATGTGAGAGATGTGAAGTGAAAAATGTTAGAGTATGAAATTAAGAAGTGTAATGTGAGATTTCATGTGTTAGTCTATTGGATATAGTGAGCAAAGGTGGCTATATTTCTTCAATCAAACTATGAAGGTGTTGATTTCATTATCTAGTGGATTCTCTGTTGCATTGAGATGTTTTTTCTTTGTGTAACATTTCTTCTCTATCTTCTTTTCTATTCTAGTAGTGAGTCTTTCTTCTTTGGGCAGTGAGCCCCATTGTATTTGGTGTTGATATTACTTATATTGTGAGCTAATCCTCACCATGGTTTTCCACGTAAATCTGGTATTCTCTTGTGAATGGTGCTAATTTTTTTCAGTTTTTGTTATTTAATTTTCATGCTAAGTCATCATAATATATTTAAGGGTTTAATGAATGAATGTGATGAGGGTTTTGCAGTTGTAAGGTGCAACTGATTCAACCCCCCCCCTCCCCCTCTTAGTTGTCTTGTGCATTCAATACTTGGTATCAAAGAAAGGTTCCTTGGAAGAAATATTAATCGCTTGGGGTAGATCTAGGATGGCACACAAGAAGGAGATCCCTATATTTGATGGAACAGACTATGCATTCTAGAAAACAAGGATGGAAGGCTTTCTAGATTATATGGGATATGATGTCTAGAAATTAGTCTAGAATGGATATACTATTCCTACAAATGGTCTAAGCACTGAAGCTGAACTCAAGGCCTATAAGAGCAATAGTAAATCAAGGTATTCTCTCTTGAGTAGTCTTACAAATTTTGAATTAGTGAAAGTTATGAATCTTAAAATTGGTAAAGCAATTTTTGAAAAGTTGGAAAGTATTTATGAAGGAGATGATATGGTCAAACAAGCTAAGATGCGGAATTTAAAGACCACATTTGAGAACTTGTAGATGTCTAAAGATGAAAGCATTACAATCTATATACAAAGGGTAGATGAAGTGGTCAGCTCCATCAGAGGTCTTGGTGGAAAAGTCAAAGAATCAAAAGTGGTAAATAAAATTATTAGAACCCTTCCTAAAGCTTACAGTCATAAAGTTTCCGCAATTAAGGAATCTCAAAATCTAGATCATTATATTAAAGAACAATTATATGGTTCTCTAACTGCATATGAAATGAGAGAATTTGGTATTGATAATGGTACAAAAGTTGAGACTACTTTTAAGGCTGGAAAATCAAAGAAGAATGAAGAATCAGATCAGAAGGATCTTGATGAAGTGGAAGCTAACTTTGTGAGAAGGATGAAAAAGTGTACTAGTAAGTACAAAGGTAAGTTATCTTTCAAATATTTTAGTTGTGGAAAGACATTTCACTATGCTTCAAGATATCCAAATAGGGTTGTGAATGACAAAAATAAGGAGAACAAAGGTAAAATTATTAAGAAAATTTATTATGTCAGAGAAGATGCAAGTATTTCTAATGATGAATCTAATTATGGAGATGATGATGATGAATTTTTGTTAATGTCTTTAAAATTTGAATCTATTTTTGCTAACTTTGAAAGGTGTGTGAAGAAATGCCCTCCGGAGAAAAAGGATAAGACTGAAAGGGCTTTGGTATCTACTTTTCATGCTAGATAGGATAAGAACTATTGGATCATTGACAGTGGTTGCTCTAACCAATATGATAAAAGACAAGAGTAAGTTTGTTAAAATTAAAAAGTATGATGGAGGACTTGTTAGATTTGGTGATGATTCAGGTGCTAAGATATGTGGAATAGGTTCAATTAGTTTTGATGGAAAGCAAAATACTAGTGATGTTTACTATGTTAAGGGTTTAAGGCATAACCTCTTGAGTGTTGGATAAATGTGTAGCAAAGGATGCAATCTTATGTTTCAGGATGATGGATGTGAGATTAGAAAAGGGTCTGGAATTTTGATTGCTGCAAGAAGGATAGATGGAAATGTTTATCAACTCAAAGGTGTTGATGGTCATTGTTTTATAACTCAGATCAATGAAATTTGGCTAAGTCATAGGAGGATGTGTCATATTAATTTTGATAATCTAGTAAGAATCAGTTCAGTTCAAGTAGTGAGAGATCTTCCAAGGACAAAGCCTGTCAATGTTTTCTAGAACAATTGTTAGATTGGAAAGAAAACAAGAAGAAGTTTCAAAGGAAAAAACATCCTTCTACGAGATTGATGAAATTGGTTCATATATATCTTTGTGGTCCTACAAGAATAAAAAGTCTTCAAGGTGATAGGTATTTCATGCTTTTTATTAATGATTATTCTAGAATGACATGGGTTACTTTTCTTAAAGAAAAATATGAAGCCCTAGATAGGTTCAAAGCATTTAAGGTTATGGTAGAGAATGAGATGGATATGAAAATCAAGTGTTTGAGGTCTGACAAAGGTGAAGAGTTCAAAAAGTTGCAAGGACTATGATGAAAGAAGCTAACCTACCATAATTCTACTGGATAGAAGCAATTCATACTACTGTTTACATACTTAACAGAGTTCAAGCAAAGGAAAACAACACAAAGACTCACTATGAGTTGTGGTATGGAAGGATCCCTACTATCAAATACTTTAGAGTATTTAGAAGCAAGTGTTATATCAGAAGAGATGAAGAAAACTTGGGAAAGTTTGATGCAAGGTTTGATGAAAGAATCTTCCTCGGATATTCTACTAAAAGAAAAGCCTACCAGTGCTACAATAAAAGATTAAGAAAGATTGTTGAGAGTGAAAGTGTCAAGGTTGATGAAGATTTTCAAAACTTAGTGGTGATAGATGGATATGAATCAGATGGGCCTAATTTCAGAGAAAAAGAGAAGGCTAAGGAAAAGGTGTGTTGACAAGAAGGAAAGTTGTTGAATAAGAGGAATCATTTTGAAGAATAGATCATTGGAGACCAAAGAAAAGGTGTGTTGACAAGAAGGAAATATATTGAAGAAGAGGTAATTTTGTGTTTACTTTCTAAAGTTGAACCTAAAACAGTGTTTGAAGCATGAAAAGATGAACATTGGATGAAGTCTATGGAAGAAGAACTACTGCAAATTAAAAAGAATCAGCCTTGGGAACTTGTCCCAAGACCTGCAAACAAAAATATAATTGGATATAAGTGGGTGTTTAGAAACACTCTGAATGAGAATGGAGAAGTGGTAAGAAACAAGGCAAGGCTTGTGTGTAAGGGCTATTCACAATTTGAAAGAATAGATTTTGAGGAGACATTTGCTCCAGTGGAAAGAATGGAAGCTATTCAAATGCTTTTGGATTTTGTAGCATACAAGGATTTCAAAATTTATATGTGAAGTCTACTTTATTGAAGGGAGAATTGGAAGAAGTATACATGGAACAACTAGAAGGATTTCAATTATTAGATAAACCAAACATGGTATGTAAATTGAAGAAGGAATTATATGGATTGAAGCAAGCTCCCAGAGCTTGGTATGCAAGGTTGGATAAGTATTTGATACAGTAAGGATTCAATAAAGGTACCATAGATAGTAATCTTTACTTCAAAGTTGAAAAATATCAAATCTTGATTGTGGTTGTGTATGTTGATGACATATTTTTTAGAGGAAATGAAGAGATTTTCAAAACGTTTGAAGAAGAGATGCAAAAAGAGTTTGAGATGTCTATTTTTGGGGAGATGAATTTCTTCCTTGTGCTACAAATCAATCAAACAAACAGAGGTATATTCATTTCACAATCAAAATATGTCAAAGAGATGTTGAAGAAGTTTGGAATGGAAGACTCCAAATCGGTATGTACTCACATGGTTACTAGTTACAAACTGAGCAAGAATGATGAATCCCCTAAGGTTGATTAGAGCAAGTACAGATCAATGATTGGTGGATTGCTATATCTAACTGCTACTAGATCGGATATCATGCATGCAGTTTGTCTTATGGCTATATTTCAAGAAGATCCTAAAGAGTCACATGTTGCAGTAGTGAAGATGATATTCATATATTTAAAGGGCACTTTGGATCATGGATTATGGTATCCAAAGGATACCAACTTCACTTTGAGTGCTTATATAAATGCAGATTGGGTTGGTTGTGTTGATGACAGGAAAGGTACAAGTGGTGGTGCATTATTTCTTGGATGTAGATTGGTATAATAGCTAAGAAATATTCGATATCTTTATCTACTGTAGAGGTTGAGTACATTACAGCAACATCTTGTTGCACACAAGTGTTGTGGATGAGGCAAACATTGAAGGATATCATAATAGTGTATGATGAACCAATTTCTATCTTATTTGACAATACAAGTGCAATCAATATTTCAAAGAATCCAACAATGAATTCAAAGAAAAAACATATTTCAATTTATCATCACTTTTTGAGAGAGAAAGTTTTGGAGAATGAAGTGAAAATTGAATATATTCCTACAAAGGATCAGATTGCTGATATATTCACTAAGGCTCTTCTTAAGGATAATTTTGAGTATTGATGGGAGAATTTGGGGGTCATTACCCTTCCTTCTTAGAACTATATGCATAAGGAGATGCATCAGTCCAGTGGATCTCAAGGTTCATACCTTTTTTTGGACTTATATTGGTAGCTACCTCTCAGGGGGAGTAGGTAGTAGCATTGTTGATTTTTGTAGTCAGAAGAGTGTGTGTTGTCATTATTCAATGGTAGTTTATTTGGTACAGTTTTGTGTGTGCTCCTAAGGGGGGTATACAAAGAAGTAAAGGAAAAAAGCTGCAAAAGTAAGTAGGTTGATTGATGTCAAAGGAAGAGAATAAACAATGCAAACATTTTTATCCTTTTCCATTGATGTCAAAGGGGAAGAGAGAAACATGTGAAAAAGAATAAGTAATAAGGGGGAGAGAAATTAATGTGAAAAAGGAACAAGTCATTCAAGAAGAGAGAAACAAGGAAGACAAGCTACAAAGGGTAGGAAGTAATGTGAAAGAGTGTTGGTATTTAAATTTGTTGTGTCTTTGATGGTTTTTCACATCATGTGTTGCCATTAATGGAAAAGGAGGAGATTGTTGCAAGTATGAGAAGTTGGTGTTGTCATTGATGTCAACAAGCTTGTGTTTCCATTGATGTCTATAGTTGAGTGAGATTGTTGCAAGAGTATGAGAAGTTTATGTTATCCATGCTTTGACTAGTTACATTATGTTGTCATTAGTAAATTTGTTGGTGTCAACCTCTAGTGTTTCTTTGATAAAAAAAATTCTATGGATGATGAATTACTGAAGATGATGAGGATGTGTCTCTAGTGCTTGGTTTCCAAGTGCTTTTAAGAAAAAATGATAAAAAGAGGAAGCAGTGTATTGCAATGGTGTTCTAGGTGACAAAGTTGTGTTTTGTTTTTTCTCTACATCTTCTAGGTTGAAGATCTACCTGTGCAATTCAGATATGTTGTTCAAAGGTGTTCAAAGGTGTTATATTCAATAATTGGTGTGTTGCATCATTGTACAAAATAAGTTGTGTTCACTAGTGTGTGAATTATGCATTACAGAGGTATCTGGGATAAATGTTTATGCTCCGCATTTCTTTGCAATTATGTTTTAGGTCTTGTGAATCCGAAGGAGTGTTGATGGTGTTGATATCTTTATTCATTCAAAATGGTTTGAGATTTGGTGCTTCAAAAGTCAGTTTTTCAAGTAACAATTTATGGAAAAGTTGCTTAAGTGTATTGGGTGTGTACATTCTTTAGGTGGAATTTTTAGTGAAGGAGTTTGTTGGATTTCAGGATGTTTGAGGAATATTCTAGATCATGTTCAAATGTGGTTTCTAGTTCGCAAGTTGTCCATGGTTTTGAGGAAGCATGTACTTAAAAGTTTAATGGTGTTTACATAGATAACAATCGGCCTAATGTTTACACTACTTGTGATGAATAAATATTGTTTATAGAAGCATGTGGTTGTGTGGTGTTATATATTTGGGTCCCAATTAAGGTGTGATATGGTTCTCTTTCACTTCTATCCATCACAGAAGTGTTTTGGCATTGACCTAATTTGAATTTGCACACTTGATGTGCATAACTGACCTTGGAGAAGGGTTTTAGGGTTGATGATGGTATAAATATGAGTTGAGTTGTTGAAGGATGATGAGATAGATGTGAGAGATGTGAATGATGTGAAGTGCAGAGTGTTAGAGTATGAAATTGAGAAGTGTAGTATAAAATTTTATGTGTCAATCTGTTGGATATAGTGAGCAAAAAGTGGCTACAATTCTTCTATCAAACTATGAAGGTGTTGATGTCATTGTGATGGATTCTCTATTGTATTGAGATTTTTTCTCTGTGTAACATTTCTTATCTATCTTCTTTTCTATTTTGGTAGTGATCCTTTCTTCTTTGGGCAGTGAGCCCTCTGAAACTGAGCCCTATTATATTTGGTGTTGATATTCCTTATATTGTGAGCTAATCCTCACCATGGTTTTTCTCTTCATGGGTTTTCCATGTAAATCAGGTGTTCTCTTGTGTATGGTTTTAAGTTGTTTCATTTTTTGTTATTTACTTTTTATGCTAAGTCATCATAACAGATTTAAGGGTTTAATGAATGAATGTGGATCTAAATCTGTATGAGGGTTTTGAAGTTTTAAGGTACAACTAATTCACCCCCCTCTCAGTTGTCTTGTGCATTCAACAAGCTTAGGTTGTTTATTTAACTATTAATTCTAATTTTTCCCTATAATAAAAAAAGAAAAAAAGAAAAAAAAATTATTAAAATAAGGAGCCTCATTGCTTTGACTCTAAGAAGGGTACCTCTTGTACCTTGCTACAGTCCATCAGAGTTGGATGGCGGTTACATGGACACCTCATCCATCACTCGCCATAAAACACCAATGTCGGATTTTCCAGCCAACACATAAAACTAACTATAGGCTGATAAAATAATCCACCAACATATTCTAGCATCGAGAAAAAATTCTCTGACAACCAGCAACAAAATATTTGGAGATTCCAAGAGAATATTTCGATAAATGCACAATTTTTTGGCAATGTTTTTTTGCAAGCGATCGACTTTTTTTTCCAACCAAAGGAATATCCTAGGGAATATTCACTAATGTGATGTTAACTATAAAATAACCACTCAGCCCCCCTCTTAGCCCCATTTTCCCTAAAGTAGCTATTTTTTCTTTTTGGCATAACTTGGGCATACAGTGTCAAAATCGAACAAATGAGATATCATTTGAAAGTTGGTTCTAATAAATTTATAGTGGTGTCGGTCTCATTATTAGATTTTTTCTGCTAGTTTATTTTATTCTCAGTTAAATTCAGATCATTATTTTATGCTTTCATGCTCATATTTTTTTGCTTGTATCTCCAATTTTCACAATTTTAAATTGGAAAGGTATTTCAAATATCTTTAGATTAATTCATGCACTTTTTCTGGAATCTACCCTAGGTACATTTTATTCAGGTTTTTGTGATTTCACATTTCTATCAATTACTTTGACATCTTGGCACTTGGAAAGGATATGTTTGCATGAGATGACTTCATTTGATCTGCTTTACATGCATTGTGACTATTACTCTTAATGGGGGTAGAAAAGTATTAATAATTTTACATTTTATTTACCCTTTTTCTTTACTTTTCTTGCCTTCTTGTCACTATTTGTCACAAGAAATATAGATATTTGGTGTAATTGTGAGAGGAAATTCAAATAATTAGAAAATATTATTATCTATCGGAATGCTAACTATATTGTGGATGAAATGGCAGGGGATAATTGAAGGGAGATTTAGGAGCTGTTGAGAATGTTAATGGGAGAAAAACAAGGAGATGTTAAAGTTGTTAAGTTTAACCATTTTATGAACTATTTTTAAAACGACATTTGTTAAACTTGTTATACATTTGTGGCTAGTGGCCATTGTCTATTTTATATTGAACTTATTTGGTTTGTTTTCCATAGGCCACAAACAAACCATAACACTTTATTGGTGCTTATTTAGTATAAATATGTGCAATCAAAAGACTTGATATATAGACATTAATATAAAGTTAGACTGTTGTTTTTGAATCATCATATATTTTGGAAATTATTGTGGGTGCATGATAAATTTGAGCTAGAACAACGTTTACATTTTATCACCAGGCGATTAAGGAGGTAGGGCCCACTATTTGATTGTTCGATGACTTTTCCAGTTTAGTTTTGGTGTGGTAATTGTGTGTGTTTTATTTTTAAAGAATTTTATTTTCTTTTCATAAATTTGGTTATTCACAACTAATTACAATTTGGTTTAAAATTTGATTTCTTTCAATTATCTACTAATGTGCTTATCCATAATTCGAGAATTAAAACATTGATTTGTGCAAACTGGATAATTCGAGAATTAAAGCTTTGATTTGTACAAACTAGAATTTATCATTGTTAGTGCATAATTTATAAAGTTTCTTTATTTCTATCGTTGCACTTTCTATTATAATTTTTGTTACAACACTTCCTAGTGCAGTTCCTAGCGTAACTTATGTTGTAGTTCATGGTGCAATTCCTAGAACAAAATAGAAACAGAAAGTTTAAACCATATTTTTGATTAAATAATTGTTGCATGAATTAGTTGCATTCATCCCCACTTAGTTCACTATTTTCAGGCCTTTGGGATATAGCCACAACACTTTTCATGAGCTTATGATCCCTGAAATGACATTTAGGAATACACTAAGGACATCAATACAAGTTCCCAAAATTGATTCAATTGTGTTAAGTCCATTTTACAAGCATAATTCTCCCCAAATTTGATCCACAGTTTTGTCCAAACATTTTGGTGTCATTTCCGGGGAGAAGTGTTGAAGGCCTGTTAGTCTAATGAATTAAGTTAGGACCAATGTGATAAGTAAAAAATCTGTGTGACCATTGACCTCGCTCAGGTAATTAACCTTAGTTTTCTTTGTTATAAATCATATAGATGCATGAATTTTAGTAGATATAGTAAAGGGATGTTTTTTAAGAAGGATATACGAAGTAGTTCACAACAAGAAAATCCACAAAACGAATTAAAACCATTAGTTGTGAACATCCTATCCAAAAAGAAACTAGCTAAAACTAATATTGAAAAATGTGTTGTTGAATCCACCATTGAGTCTCCTTCCAATGTCCAACACGAGTTGCTTGAAGATTAATTTAAAAAGGTTGCTAAGATATTTCAAGAATTTTACAAGCTCTGAAGTGGTAAGACCCCAAGATACCTTACACCATTCACATTTTTCTACACCCTTAGGATTTGGAACTATGGACAACAACACCAACAATGAGAGAGCATTAGCTAACAACAACCCTATTACCTTTGAGTTTCCAATTGCACACCCAGAGGAAAATGCCCCTATGAAGAACATACCTCACTCTACCTTTCCTATCTTTCGAGGTCTTTCTATGGTAGACCCCAATATGTTCCTTTTTAAATTTGATATTTTATGTCATAGTTACGACTATCACAATGATGCACAAAAACTTAAACTATTTTCAGTTACTCTGAAGGATGCAACATTGTGATGGTTTATGGGACTAGGATGTGAAACCATCCATAGTTGGGACGACATGAAGAAAAAATTCTTGGAGAAATACCAAGAATACTGCAATACCAAGGAAACCTAAGATGAGATATTCCACATCATGCAACATGAGGAAGAGACCTTAGAAGATTATTTGGAGTGTTTTCTATTTAGTCTCCACAAAACTAGGCAAACAGGGATAAACAATGACACTGTAAAATGCTCTTTCTTAGGGATATTACACATGGATTTTTGGATCCTTTGAATCTTATGGGTGGTGGAGATATTTCTAAGATGAGGTTTGATGATATTTGTGATGTGTGTAGGAACTATTTAAGGTCCACCCATTTAGTCAGAGGGTACATTGAGAAGCATGTCTCTCTCGAAGGGACATCAGGAGTTACAAAACATGAACTAGATACATTGCTCAAGGACCTTAAGAATAACCTATTGAGTCACATGGGTAATCATATCGATACCTTGTATACATGAAGGAAGTAGGAGGAGGTTGAAAAATTCCTTGCTATCTTTTGTCCTATTTTTTGTAAAAGGAATAATAGTGAAGAGTGTCCCTACAACAAAACAAAAATCTATTCTTTAGAAGATGCTAGTAGGAACACCCTCCTAAAACCCCTTCCTGTAGACATGAATGAAGTAGAATACACAAAAGAGCTTGTTTACTTTATGGCTCAAAGGAGACCTTGGCAACCATATGGAATGCCCCCAACTAATTATCATATATCATCTTCAATTCCTTATCCTTATCAGAAAACTCATTTTCCAAATCAACTTGGATGGTTTGGATGTTGGAAACAACCTCCGCACTACCCCCAATGGACACAACAATACCCACATGCTCCACAATTATGGCAAGCATGGTGAGCGCCACCACCAACATACCCACAATATCAATCATACCCTCCATATCCACCACCATCAGCAATAAATACTTATCAATAGCCACAATAGCTCTTACCACATGTTCCATCATCATCTAATCATCCATCTAGTTAAACCCAACCACCAAAAGCAATGGTTATGAATGCACAACCATCTCCCACTCTGAATAATAATAAGGCTCAACCAGTCTACAACAATGAGGTGGTAGGATACATGGCCTATCATGTCAATACAATATAAATTGATGTTGTACAACCAAGATCAAGAAAGAATTTTCAAGGGCCAACAAAAGTAGAGGATTCTCCAACATAACTAGAAGAAGAACAACCAAGGCCCCCATTTCCTGATAGGTTTCATGAACAACCAAAACAACATGAAACATCTCAATCAGGTTTTGATTTTATGAATGAATTACGAAGTGTTAATATTAAAATTCATCTCTTGTAGGCCATTCAAGATTTTCCAGTGTATACAAGATCAATCAAAGAACCATGTGGGAAAAAAATAGAAGAAACAAGATCCCAAGACATACCAAGTCATTAGACAACTTGCAGATTTGATGTTGGGAAAGATTTATGTTCCTAAGTATGCAGATCCTAGGAGCCCAATGATAAAAGGTACATATTGTTAATATAGTTATTCCAAATACACTTGTGGACTTAGGAGCAGCCATAAATGTAATGACAAATATGACTAAGGAGAAACTAGCCCTTCAAGGACTAAGACCTACTCCAACAATCTTGCAAATTGTGGATTGTTCCCTTGTAAAACTAGAAGGTATGATTGAAGACATTATTATTTATGTTGAGTCTTGGGAATGTCCCATAGATTTTATGATTTTATAACCAAAAATTAAGCTAGGGGATACCCCTTAATTTTAGGGAGACCTTGGTTAGTCGTAGCTAATGATTTTATTAATTGCAGGTCTAGCAACATGGTAATTTCAAATGGAGAACAAACAAAGCAACTAAAATTGTACCCTCCAACACAACCTTTATTGGAAATTGAGGATCCATTATGGATTGATAGTGATTTAGATGAATCTTTACCTATTTTGACAACTGATCAAAGTAGGGAATTTGAAGAAATATCATAAGACAATATTCTTAATAATTTCTTACAAAATTACTATTTGTTTGATAACATTTTAGAGACAATGATTTTACCTTCGGGTATAAATCACTAGTAGAATTTGGAAAATAAATGAATACATGACTAAAAACATTTAGTCACAACAACTAAAAATGACTAAATTCTACTAATGTTTTGCAACTCAGCTATAAATGAGTAAATAAATGACTAATTTGGTCGTTGACTAAAAATTATAGCCCAACAAAATGGAGAAGTGTTTCAGTAAAGAATGAAAAAGAATGGTAAGGAGATGTGCATGACAGGAGGCATAGGATTCATTACTTCTTATCTCATTCTTGCTCTACTCAACAAGGGTTACATTATTTGCACTACTATTTTTAATCCGGGTATTTAATTGACATATATTTACATAATCTCAAATTATTTTAGATGCTTTTGAAGTATCAATGTATCTTATATAGGGTTTAGAATGATTTATTTTAATTTAAAAAATAAATTAAATGATTTTGAAGTATCAATGTATCCTATATAGGGTTTAGTATGATTTCTTTCTTTTTTTTTAAATAAATAAATGATGTATTTTCCTGTGATTAGATAATGTGGATATCTCCTAAATCTACCCCAGCACACTGTCCTCTTTGTCACTATATTCATTACTCTAACTTCTAGGGTTTTGCATGTGACATCTTTAATATCTTCATGACAATGGCTTTCAAATATATTTATCTTTGCTTTAATCTTTATCATGGTAACCCTTGAGTTCCATAATCACTTTCAATATCTTCTAAGAACATTGTCTTAAGCTAGACTGCATAGTATGTGTATAAAGAAATTCCTTCATACCTGTCATTGTTCCAAACCACCACTCACTATCTTGCTTGAAATATTGCCTCCATAGGCACGATAGCATGTTTTAAAATCATGGTTTCCAGTGATTGACCATTAAGGTCACTAATTTCATCAAGATACAATGACATTTTTATCTTCAAACTGAAGGCAGTATGCAAGATAACATTATGAATTGTTTGTTGTGTATGATTTGATTTTCTTGCACATTTACTACTTTAATAACTACCTTTAAGACTGGATATTGTACCCTCAGCTGCAATCACAAACAGCTCACTCACTATCACTTGAACATTCCTTTCATGAGCATCCTTCTATAAAATCAAACTATGCCCTATAGATTGCCTACTTACTTACTACAGGGGACTCACTATTTCATGGTATTGTGGGTCTTAAGATCCTTCAACTTTATTGTCATTACTTCACAATCCACAAGGTATTATTCACTATTCTCCCATATTTGATGAGTCTCAAAACACTGCTCAAACATGCAATCCACTACCTCCATTATACAATGGATAAGAAGAAACATTGAACCTATGATTACCACTGTTACTTTATTTCGATAGTCATTCCCTAATTGCATTTTCCTTGTCTAACACTACCAATAGTATTTGAAAAACCCTTAAGGTTAGCAAGGGGGTAAGAAAAACCACTATTAAAATCTCCACTTTACTATGCAAGGTTTGAGCTTTATTATCTTGTCATTGCTCAGCCTCTTTTTGGTTGTCACACCTCAAGTGACTGTCATTCTTCTTACCATAGATTGCATTTACAAATTTCACTAAGCTACATAGTGTGCTTGTTATTGGCTACAATCTTTAGATTGCAATATTTTGTTATTGGCTACAATGTCTCAATCTTTCTAGTATTGCAACCTCACTAATCCGCTAGAGTTATAGTTTATGTTTCTACAGAGGCCTAGGGTGTGTACCCTAGTCATGCTCTTACCAATGCTTCTATTGGTATTAAAAAACAACCTTAAATCTTGGGTTACAAAATTAGTGGTCTTGACAAGGTTGTGGTATGATCTTGGATTGTATCCTAGAGTGTGTGGGAAGCTTGTGTTTGATCATTAAGGTATGTAAATCTGATCAGGGAAATGTATCCTATAAATTATGGGTCTTTCTTTAATACTTTCCATAATGGTTATTAGCATATCACATTATTATAGTTTGTGGTAACCCAAGATTGCATTCAAGTATGTAACAAACTTGGTTTGTAGTTTAAGTTGTACACTTTTAAGTAACATTCATAAGGTTTAGAAAATCTTGATCACTCTCTAGAATAGCCCATTAAACATGGGTTGTGCTTGAATGCACTACATAATTGATATAACACAACCACTCTTTATAGTAGCAAGAGGCAATCACTCCTTGATCATGCTATCATTACAACATAACCTATTAAACTTGATTCAACCTTAATGCACCCAATGATGATTGACACCTAATTGTGATGACAATGATTTGTACATGAATTGTGCTCATATGAATGTTGGAGTGAAAAAGACATTGAGAGGGGGGGGGGGGGGTGAATCAATGTCATAAACTGATTTAACAAATTTTACATAAACTAGAACAAATCAGAATTATTCTCTCATTTATCAATGATTAACTCATCCATATATTGAATGCAACCACATATAACTGTAATGAGAAGTATGACAGTGAAACTTAGCATAACAAGGCATTCACACAATGAAATAGTGAAACACGGATAAGCAATGTGACACAAGATATGCTGAGTGGAAAACCCTCCTGGGGTAGAAAAACCACTCCTAAACTATGACCTTTCTAGGCTTATATTAAAAACCACTTTTGAAAATGCCTTATAGGTTGATTTTTGATCACCAACTCAAGGAGCACCAACCCCTCATTTTGAAACACCAATTTCAAGGAGCACCAACCCCTTTTTTGTTTTCAATAAGAAATACAATGATACAGAGGATCACTCTATTTCTCTCTTTTCTCACAAGTGCCTCTTGATAGACAATACCTAAAATCCTCAAAGTTCAAGAATGAACTTTCAGAATTCCAGCCACTGTCTCATCTTGAGACAACTTGATATTGAACTTATATTTCAGAATTTCAATCTCAAAAACAAAACATGTCTCCTTGTGTAGACTATACAATAGCTGTGATTTTCTCACAATACTTCACAGTCATTTCTCATAGTTCTAAAACTGTTAACACTCTCTTTGTTTTTCTTCTTACAAATATGTCTTCATTTTTTATTTCAAGAAATTACAACACAGTAACTTATCTCATTTCATTTTTTAAAAACAAAGGTAATTTTTCATGTACCCAACTTCTGTTGAATCATGTTGCCAGGTATTGCAGTGATTCAGAGAAATGTTCAGCATGGAGGATTTCTTCTAATAGAATGGTCAAGGAAAATGCATTTTTAGAAAGAAGACTGAACCTTGTCCACACAAGGAGCCTACATAGGTAATGCTGACTGAAAAATAATTAAACAATATATACCATGCACAAAAATACCCTCGAATACTATTGCAACAGAAAATGTAAACGAAAAACCCATTATTGTGCACCCAAGAACAACTACCACTGAATCCAAGAGAAAGACTAAAGTATTTTGCAGAAAGCATGATTACCCACCAATGAAAACACAATCCCCTAAAGTAGAACCAAGAAATAATATGATAAAATATTTGGGTATCTATTTCAGATTATGAGAAACTAAAATGCAGCATTTCTGACCATAGAAAATAAACCCATTTGATCATTTTTTCAGAAAAGAGTAAACAACTATCATCTATTTCAGTGCCAAGAGAAGTAACGGTCCCTCAAAATTTGAATGATAAGATGAATACCTGATGTGAATGATAGAGAATCTGTCATGGTGAAAATTTACCAAACCGACAGAATAGAAAACAACAAAACTTCTTCCAGTTTTGAGCATTCACCCAAAGACAAGTGACTGACAAAGACACCAACCATGGCAAGGATCTTGCAGAGAGCTCCATAGCTATCAATGAGTAGTAGTAAGACAAAAAAAAATGACTAACAGAAGAGAGCTAATCTCTATGGAGGTAGCAAATATAGGGTACCAAACCCTCAAGCTTGTGTAAAACAATACGATTGCCCTAATCTTTCCTTATCAAATCAATCGATGACTTTACAAGTCATAATACCATTTCAAGTCCGCAGCATATGCAATTTGACTTAATCAACTTCATTCATGCAATAAACCAATGCCATAATTAAAAAACATTACCATGTGATTTCCTTGTCTTACCAACATGCCAAATACCTTAGACATCTAGGCATTATTGCAAGAGTCAATGTCAGTCACTTTCCAAGTGACTTGACACATATTACCTCATACCTGTTGTTAGCCTTAAGGCCTAGTGAAATATCAAACATAAGACCCGATTCCAAGCTAATATGTCATAAGGCTTGATTTTTTCAAAGCCTTTTGTAATGTAATAAAGTCTAATACCCATGATAACCATATTAATACCCGAAACATATGACTCCCTTTAAAGTCATTTTCCCATGCAAATATCATTGTATCATATACCCATGCAAATATCAATTGTTAAAGGAAACCTGATAGGGTTTTCTTAAAATTAAAAAACCAACTCCATTAATGATTCCAAAAGCCAAGTTAACTGTAAGCATTTACCTAAATGAGGCTGAATAGAAAAAAAGCACAACTCTGATGTTGTTCAAAAACATTATCAATGCCATGAAGTTAGAAATTGAGCATGCCAATACCATATAAACCTATGGATCACTGAAGCCCAGTAGCACAAAATGTCAAACCAGAATTATACCACCTGAACATGGAAACATTATCCTGTAAACAAGATTCCTTGTAATTTGCACATGGAGTCAAGAGATTAGTACCATCAAAACCAACATCTTAATGCCGAAGTCAGAACCAAGTATACCAAGACAGAATATAAATAAGAGTGCCAACCAACAAAATGTAAACTATGCAACTGATAATCAACCACAAAGATGCCAATTCTGAAACACGATATTTTCATGAAGGACAAATACCAAAAGAGAAGCTCAACAATGAGTCCCTCCATTTCTATCACAACATAGCCACATTAAACTTGGGTCACACATGAATGCATCATGTATTTGTTATAGCAAAATTGTGCCACATGACCAATAGAGTTATGGATCACATAATTATAGTCACAAGAATTTGTTCCTTGGTTGTGCTCTTATGGTAATTCCATTACCGTTACAACATAACCCTTTGGACTTATATTGCTCAAATCCTTACATTGCTTATTTTCTCTTTAGATGGATGGCTTCATGGACTTTTTGTTATTTATATAGCTTTTGTTTTGATAGTAAATGGCATCAGATTCTTTCTAAAGCTGAAATGATTTATTAATTATGGTTTTAGTAAATCATTTTTATTTTTATTTAGAAGGGGTTAATATGTGGAATTTTTATTTGCAGGAAGAATAGATTGTGATGCAACATTTGGGTATGAAATTTCAAGGAAAATTGGATTGATATCGGTGACATAACCAGGTTGGAGAGTACCTTGAGCCGGTGTGAAACACTTCCGGGTGTTTTCATTGGGAAGTAGAACCTAGGTGTAGGAATTTCTGAATATCCATCAAAGGAAGTCCTTTATTCTAAAGATAAAATCATAAATTTTTTGGTCCAATTGGACATCCAACCTAACATCTTTAATATTCAAAAGAGAAAGTTCATACATTCTAAAGATAAAATCATAAATCTGCTAGCCCAATTTCAGATCCAATTTGAGGTCGTGAAGCTTCGATAGAGGAATTTCCTATATTATAAAGATAAAATAATAAATTCTATTGGTCCAATTTGAGATCCAATTTGAGGTCATGAAGCTCCAACAAAGAAAGTTCCTACATTCTAATGATAAAATCATAAATCTTCTTGGTCCAATTGTAAGGATTTGTCTTTTTAATTATACTTTCTGACATTTGTCTTGATACAAGTTGTTACTTTAGAATTATGGTATTGTTTTTCTTCTAATGTTTTCAACCCTCATTTTAGGGTAGAGCTCCGAAGATGGTTCCTTCATATGGAGACTACACTTTTTTGCTATAGGTTTCATCTAGAAACACCAGAAACTCAGGTACTATCATACTCAAGTACAACAAAGTTTGAGGTGACTTGCACTTAGTATTTTATACTGATATGGATATGTTCTACTCTGTAGTTAATTGTTGTAGCATAATAGATAGGCTAAATAGTTGTTCATATACCATTGTTTCAAATTCTAAATTACTATACCTTATTCTAGGAGCAAATCATAGGGGGGTTTATACATAAGACAACATTGTTTCAAATTAAAAAATTTTGGCTCTTTCACAATTCTTTGCTTCATTTATTTGATCTAAGACAGCTTGATGTATAGAAGATTCTCTCAAAATTATAGTAAAATCCTTTATTCTAGGATGACTGTTCAAAATATTTCCCATCATAACAATGAACAAAATCATCATTCATTAACCTAAACTTTGCAAGAGTTTCATCAAATTCTACTTTTCCACTCTCTTTTCCATTCTGAATTTTATTCCCAATTTCATCCATGAAGAACTTCCTCATCCTGTAGATCATGTTGTTTGCCATAACTTTTCCAGGTGTTGAGGATAGCTTCGAGTTTTTACCCAAGCAACAATTGACAAAATTTGGCCTTACCAGATCAATTGTTGCTTGGTAAAAACTTGAAGCTATCCTCGACACCTGGTAAAGTTATGGCTAACAGTAGGATCTATAGGCTAAGAAAGTTCTTCATGGATGAAATTGGGAATAAAATTCAGAATGGAAAAGAGAGTGGAAAAGTAGAATTTGATGAAACTCTTGCAAAGTTCAGGTTAATGACTAATGCTTTTGTTCATTGTTATGATGGGAAGATTCTAAACAGTCATCCCGAAATAAAGGATTTTTATGTGATTTTGAGAGCATCTTCTATACAACAAGTTTTCTTAGATCAAATAAATGAAGCAAACAATTGTGAAAGAGCCAAAAAAATTGAATTTGAAACAATGGTGTCTTATGTATAGACTTCCCCTATGATTTTCTCCTAGAATAAGGTATAGCAATTTAGAATTTGAAACAATGGTATATGAATAACTATTTAGCCTATCTGTTATGCTAGAACAATTAACTACAGGTTAGAACATATCCACATTAGCATAAAATTACAGGTGCAATTCACCTCAAACTCTACTATGGTAAATTCTTTGTAAGGAAGTTTGCACTCCATCAACATTCTTTGTACACATCAGTATGTTGGTTATTATCTCAATCTCTTTTTTTATCAAAAGAATAGTGAAGTACATTGCATAACTCATGACCATTTTATAGTGCTATGATCTAGTACTCTTTTACTTTACTCATTGTTTTCTCAATCACCATGTGCAAATGACTTAGAGGATATATTTTTGTCACCATTTGATAGTAACTTTCATTGTTTTTGGACTATTTTTTATGATTTAATCATCGTTTGATAGTGGTCTTCCTTTCTCAGTCCTATAGGACAAAGGACAATTCACAGTTTACAACTCTCTAACAAATGGATTTTTATCAGATATTGTTGTTGCAAGTTCCACTCTAGATCACCAAATCCTTCACAAAAACATCTACACAACCACCACAACACCGCACAATTGTTGTTGGGCCTGTGTGGTGATACAAATGGCTCGTTAATACCTCCATGCTACCTTGTACCACTCTTCTCTCTTCCATGTTCCATCTTTGTCTGGGTTTCCCAGATGATTGTACAAATCATAATCATACACTTTGTCCCACTCTTATCTCTTCCCTATTCCATTGCCTATCGGGATTGTCAACTCCTCATTTCTTCACTTTAATAGAGTTGGAAGAGTCTCACAAGGGAGATAACTCTGTAAAACAAAACAACTTTCTTATGGATCTTGTAATCTATGAAAAATAAGCTTTATCGTCAAAAAAATCTATCATAATGATCTATGTGTTTACCCTATTGGAGAAAAAGATTCGGACTTTTTTAATAGTGAGATGTAGGCTACACCCAAGAATAGATCTAAAAATATCATATTTTTAAACCTTCAAATCTTTGAGATTGTTGCAGATTTAATTTGATTTTTGTACAGCTAGACGGATCTAAAAATCTATTACTTGGAAATGATGTAAATGAAAATGTTATTTGTTCAGAATAATCTAAGGGTGTTATTTTTTACTTGCACAAAAAAAAATTGTCTACCTTAAGATAACCATTAAAATTATCATTTTGTTAATCATAATATTTCATTATATATTTGTATTTTGTTAGATTGTATTGGATAGTCAATGGTTAAGTTTTTTTTGTTTTTTTTAAATTCAGCATAATATACTTTCCATGTACTTATTTTCATCACTTGTAAATCTAATTTTTTGTTACTTTTTGTGATCATCAAAAATAGAGATGATTTTAGTCTTTGTGAAATATTTTCATGCATGTTTGAGATCTCTACAAGGTGATGAAAAAGGCCCTAGGTTTTGGTAGGGTTTTGAGTATCCTTATTGTTTTGATGGTAATGTTGTCACTTAGTTCTCTCCTTGCCCAAATATAGTCACTTGAGAAACTGCCATGATGCTCTTGACTATAAATTACTTTGTTCTCCCTACCTTTTCATAGCAGGTCTAATTCTTCAACTCTACCAACTTCACTTCCATCTCAGTGTCTTTTCATGGTCTTTCATCTATTCTCTTATGAATTTATTCTTATGACTCTGAAAGCTATCACTAGGTCTATTATGACTGTTAGGTCTTTGAGGGTATATAATTTTCTACTATGAACTCTTAGATTGTCATACTTTTGATGACAATTCTCCAAGCATGTTTTCTCACTAACTTAACTCTCAATATATTCTCCATTATGCATTGAAAATTCATGGTTTTTAGTTAACTATTTATTGGTGTAACCATTGCCATGTTTCTTGGGATTGTCATCCCTATAGGATAGTTTCCTTATAGATCTGAATGTAATTTAAAAGGTGCCCATAAATATTGACAATTTTAATAAGACTGTTGTGTCAAGGTAGTAGATGGTCATGACAAGTTTCATAAGACTATTGTGACAAGTTTCATAATACCGCTATACTGCAAGAGCCAAGAAGACAAGGTGTTGTGTAGTGGTAGCATCCCACATTACCACGAAGGTTGAGCAATAAATATGTGGTATGGTGGTAAATAAAATACCTCCTGCATCCCCACAAGAGCCAAGAAGACATGGCGTGGTGTAGTGGTAATAACATCTCGCATCACCACGAAGGCTAAGCAATAACGGTGAGATGTAGCAGTAACATTCTGCATCACTGCAAGGATCATATCAAAATGGTGTTGTATCATGGTTAAACTATAAAATGAAATATCATATTTCTTTGAGGCATTTATTTGAAACAATTTTCTTTCCTTGTGTATATTGCTTTCACATTTTCATGTATGTCTAGCAGGGCACTTGTAACTACAACATATGACAAAAAAAATCCTTGTTGTTATTCTTTAATGGATGTCCCTTCATTATTACTAGATATCTAATGTATTGCACATTATTATAGTGTAAGCCTATTTTTCATATTGTTTCATTTAGCATCACCAATATTCTCCACAAGAACATTGTCCTTGTTTAAAATGATGGAAATGGTTAACATCTCTCAGAACAATTTCTCTTGCAACAATCTTAGAGATGAATTTAGATGCAGTGTGAAAATCAAAACATTCTCAAAGGTTCTTAACAACTCTAATAATTGTACCAAGGGCCATGTTTAAAAAACCAAATGCAATTTCTTTTTCACTATGGTGGTAGATAAATAATTTTGTTTTCTTCTATTCCATAGCATTAAGTAAAAGTCTTGAATCTAGAAATACCCTGTTGCCTTCATTTTCCAAGCCGATTTCTCCAATTTTGCATAGATCTCCCATGTTTGTGGATGTGATCTGTCTCCTACACAAAAAAACATGTACCATTTTATTCCCTTCAATCCAACTACATGCAAGTATCTTTTTAATTCCTCTATCTTTAATCAATCTCCTTACAATTTGAACCTCACCACACCTACTCAGTTCTGCAAAGAATGTTTTAGAGAAGAACATAAGTTGCAGCATTTTCAGGATCCAACTAAAAAAATAGTGTTGTTGGAATACTCATCCTATATTCATATATGATTGATAGGAACCAAACGTTTAACTGGCATCTCAATAATAATGTTTAGGGTGTCCTCAAGATAGCCAACACAAGCACAAAGGTCAACCATGCACACCTAATGATCAACTATATATGTAATGCAATAAGGGTTATTGATATGTGAAGTATGTGTAGCCTTCATCCACTAAACTTTCATGATTGCATGCATCTAGAACACAAGCAAAGCTCACAATGTCGATGTTCAAGAGTGCTTCATTAATTTAAATATTTTGAGAGCTTCCTTGCAAAATCCATTTTGTGCACATTTTTCAATCATATTTCATTCCATGAGATGACATCTCTTTGAGGCATTTTGTCAAACAATTCATTTTGTACTATATTTTGGTGTCACATCTTTGGTAATTATGGTTAGTTTCATTACATTCAAGTTCTGAATTCTAGGATATTATATACAGTAAATAGATTGATGGTTGTTTGGATAGTGAAATTAGCTCTTTTAGAAATTAACTGAAATATCTAGAAGGATTATTTTAATTAAAGAGAATTTTCTGGTTATTTTTATAACAATGATTTTACAATGCACCTAGCTTGCTATTTTCATTCAAGATACAAGTCATCAAAGTCAAGCACATACCAAGAAGATGGTACTCTACTTCAAACCCTCAACCTCACTTAGTTTAGTTTGCTTACATGGGGATATTAAGGAAGTTGCTAAAAAAATAATATATATCATTTTTTGTTTGTGAAGGAGAATCCTATGAGATTCAATATGGCAATGGATCAACATCTGGTTTCTTAAGTAAAGATGTTGTCACAGTTGGGAAACTTGTTGTGAAACATCAAGTTAGTAGTTTTTGGATGTTAAGGCTTCCTAGTTGGATATCAAATATCTTTTCTCATCAACTTAATTTGGAATTTATGTATAAATGGATTCTTCCATGGTGCAGGTCTTTACTCAGACAACACATGAACTAGGGTTGAATTTTTTGTTGTCTAATTAAGTCTGATGGCATTCTTGGGCTTGGTTTCCAAGATTTTTTTGTTGATAATTTTGTTACAATCTGGTTATTATTGATAGCCTTAATTCTATAATTTCAACTTCATTCTATAATCTGAGCATATCACCTTTCTTAAACTTTGAACAAGGTTTTGAAATCAAGGGTTCAATATGCATATTCCAGGCCTATGTTGAACACTCTGTTTAAGGCATTTGTTGACAAGGCTATAGTTTTTTAATTGATTTATCTTTCTGCTATGTTTGGACTTTTGTAAACTTGCAATATACAATGCACTTTTATTCTTTCTGAATTGAGACTAATAGTAATTTTTTTGGTTGTATTGAGGTACGACTTCATTCATGGAAAAAAAGGTAGCACCATGTTGCTCATATCAGATGGCACGTTGCATATAAAGGAGGAAATATTCTAACTAGATTATTGTTGACTGCATTGAAGAAGAGAGCTTCATATATGGGACACAATCAACACTCTCCTTCTTGGATTCTACATGTTATAGCTTGCTCCAAGAAGATTGCCCATGTTGTAGAAGTTTTAAGAGATGAAAGGGGCATGTGCTCGCATTGAAGGGCTTCAAGCATGTGTTTCCATCATTGCAAAAAAAAAATTGGAGAAATTTCCTTCTTGCAATCATTTGTATGCAATATTATAACTCAGATTTTAAGTCTTGTGACTAAAAACAACAATTATAATACTTTATTTCTAAGTTGTAATTAGAACACCTTTCTTTTATTAATAAAGTTCACAAATTTTTCCTTCTCAATGGCTTTCTTATTGTGTGCAATTGATGATTGATGTGTATTTTTGTGTTTTATGCTTAAATCCTCAAATATTAGTCAATTAAAATGACTAACTATACTACTAATTGACATCAATTAATTAAATTGACTAAATATACTACCAATTGACAAAAATCAGTGAACAATGAATAAAATGACTAAATAAGTGACAAATTAACAACAATCAATAACTAAATATATTAGTGAATAAAAAAATGACTTATTAAGTGGCTAGATTATAGAAATCAATGACTAAATCAACAACTAAATAAGTGACCAGTTAAATATATCAATGAATAAAAAATGACTAAATAAGTGACCAGATTACAACAATCAATGACTAAAATGCACGACTAAATATATCAGTGGAAAAAAAATGACTAAATAAGTGACTAGATTACAGAAATGGATGACTAAATCAACGACTAAATATACTACCAAATTGATCAATCAAAACAACCAATAAATGACTAAAAATGATTTTCATCAATCTAGTCATGTTATATATGACTGGCAATAAACTACTAATGGTCATGTGACCAAGTTTAGTCGTTTATAAGCATTTTTTAGTAGTTTTTTTAAGTCATATATTATTGTTTTTGAACTAGTGATAATTACCCTTTTGGGAATTTTCCATTAGTTTGTAATTCATAGTCTAGACACAATCAAATCCAGAAGTCTTTGCACTATACAATATGGATTGTGGAAATCTGATATCATTAATTCATAGTCTATTCAACATTTTATTACTTTGCATCAGTTATTGCCACACACTTGTATATATATAGTCTATTTTTAGTATCTAGGAACTCTGATCCATCCTCATCCAATTCCCAATTGCTTGTTGTAAATACTCATTTCCAGTCTTAGGATATGGAAGTTTTACCTAGAAAAATGCTTAATATAAACCCCAACCTGAGTTCCTCATAACTAAAAGACCTTATTTCTATGTTGTGTTCCCATAAAGAATCCTTTGTTTGGGATTATCAAGATATGAGAGGAATACACCCTGCCACTTGCACACATCATATCTATATAGAGGAAGGAAGTAGACCTATAACACAACCCCAGAGAAGATTGAATCTTGTCCTACGAGAAATTGTCAAAGATGAACTACAAAAGTTACTCAATGTAGGATTTATCTATCCTATCTCTGATAGCCAATGGGTGTCACCTCTTGTGGTAGATCCTAAAAATAATGGGAATTGGTGTGATAGGTTGTCATAAGGTCCTAACACTTTAGTTAAAAATAAGTCAAATATGTCGATCGGGTAGTGTCTAAAGGCTGTATGCAATAGGGGATATTTTGTCCATCTCTCTTAGTATGATTTTCTAAATTTTTGAAATGGTTTAAAATAGAAATTAAACTAGAAAGCAAGAAATTGTTTAAGCTAGAAAGAATTAAAATTCCTATTCTAGAAATCATGTAAATTATCTAAGAATCAACACTTACAGTTAAACTATGAAATTTAAACAAAGGTGACTAACTACTAACTGAAAGTACACCTAACAACTTGTAATTAACAACAGGAGTGGGTGCTTTGAAATTTTCAAGTAAACAGAACTTAAAGATCATAAACTTAAAACCATGACCTGTAGGAACACATGATAGAGCTCAACACAAAGTAGCATTCATCTAAATATAACATGTATAGAATGGAAGTAACAATATTAACAATAAAGCTATGAGATCCCTCCAGTGGCCAGATCTTGAGTGTTCCTATGATTAGCTCAAATCACATGTGGTTCTTTCACAACTTTAAAGTAAATCCATTCATAGAACTTCCATTACTCAAAATAATACTGGCGATATTCATTTATTCATATCATAAATTTGTAACAACACAAATAACATAGTTGAATAGTATTCAAAATATATCATTACAACATATCCTTATTTTTGGTGGTTACACACACACACACACACACACACACACACACACACATACATACATATATATATATATTGTACTAGTACAAAATCCTAATCTTTAGATGGTAGGAGAATAACATTGAAAATTTCTTAAACAAAATTACAACTAACTGATGTTCATGAAATAAAACATAATAAAGGCTCTGAGTGGAGTCGTAAAGTCTTTAACAGAAAATTAACAAAATGCTTTAAAATAAGTCGTTCCATAATGCATGCCTAAATTTCTGGCGCCCAAACTTTTGATGCTCTAACTTCAACCGCTTGAATTCCACTCCATTAATAGGTCATGCATAAGTCCTGCACAATTACTCAAATTCTATACCATTATATTAACATTAGTTAGCTAATTCTAATCAATTTGAGAAATAAATATTTATACACCATTTTAAAAAAAGTGGACTTTTATTGCTTCTAAAAATAAACAAATTGGCACAGCTGAGGTGGTTGGAAAGAAAAAAGAAGGGTATTTATCTCATCATAAGAATTTTTTTTTTATACCTCATCACCCTCCCCTTCCTAAGCCTGAGCAGGTTCTCCTACCCTTTGATGAGTCCTCTACCTCTCTACATCTATTTTCCTATTCAGTTCATCATATTTGGAACTAAGATCATATATGTCCTCTGCCTCTTTATCCAAATGATCATGATTTTTAAGAAAACCTTCGTTGAATTTAACCCTCATCTATCATGTATATAATTCTCCAGGACTTTTCTCTATAGTGGAAAAAACTGTAGGGGTGGTTGAACAAGTAATGGAGGTCTGTATTGCATCCCTATCCACTTGGTTTTGAGTTGTGATATTTTTGTTAATGCTTCAACCCTTTTGTAGGACCACCTTAAGTTGGTGGGGGAGATAATCTCCCTCCTTTTGAGATACATAGGTAGGGGAGTGTACCACTCCTCACAGGAACTCCATGCCCTTTCTATTAATTGTGGCCCATGAACTTTGAAATTTTCAAAGAAAATCCAAAGATTGTCATTATATTTGTTCTTTATAGATTCATAGCTTTTAATCCTTCATAATTGGGCTTTGAAGGCAAAGGGCTTCTGATTGGGATATCTCATTTGGAGTCATATAGTTCTCTCTACTTCAAAATATTCATCGGTGCTCTCTTGCAAATGGATTTGATTTTGCATATTAGATATGAAGGCTCTAAGTTGTACCTCCCCAACAAAAAGGTTGATAAATAAATTAGTGTATTTTTCTAAAAATAGATTATCTATGAAAAATTCACACAAAAAAATTTGTTGAATAGGGGCCACCTCTTTGAATGCTTCTAGGAACTGTTTATCATCTAGGTCATGGGGTAAATTACAAGAGATCCTCAAAAGCTTCCATCTTAACAACTGTTCATTTAGAAACATGGAATATAATCAGGATGGATTTCTACGGGCTAGTAACAATTCTCCAATCTGACAAGCATCAATCTTAGCTTGGGAGATTTTATCATAAGATTCTTTTAATAACACTATTTTGTGCTTAAGTTTGGCATTTTATGCTTAAGTTTGCATTTTATGCCCCTGCTTGCCTCAAGAAATAGCATCTTTCCATCCACTTAGCCAACATTGTGGGAATGTGAATTTGAAACCATTCCATTTTAGTCAGCTCAGTCTATAATTCTTTTTATTCCATCATTGGTTTCACATTGATTTCCTGCAAATCTTGCTCTAGCTCAATAGTTCTGCTCAAGGCTGCATTGAGTTCAAATTTTTTTTTTCCTATTTTTCTGCAAAGGCTTTGAGAGATTGCACCAGATTATCAGTTAAACTCTTAATCTATTTATCTTTTTAGATAAACTATCCAAATACTCCTTATATTTCTCATCAATTTGTTGCACTTAATACTGTGACTCTCCAATAGTTTTATCCTTTTGTTCTAATTGATCCCTTAACGTTGTGATTTCTTGATCTTTTTCCCTTAAAAGTTTAGTTTGTGTGCTTTTTTCCTGTCGTTTCTTATTTATCTGCTCCTCATTTTTTTGCAGTCTAAATTTTAACTGAATAATTTATGCCTTCAATTCTCCTAATTATATTTCTATGTGATTGAATCTTTCAACTTCTACATTACTGGAAAGAGGAAAAATAGAAATCATGACATCATTACCAGTCACATTTTCTTCGTTATTTACTTCTAGTGAACCTTGTTCTGTGTCATTGGCAACTTGTGATTATTTCCTGTTGTTGCTTATTTATCTGCTCCTCGTTTTTTTGCAATCTAAATTTTAACTGAATAAATTCTACCTTCAATTCTCCTAATTATATTTCTATGTGATTGAATCTTTCAACTTCTACATTACTAGAAAGAGGAAAAATAGAAATCTCGGCATCATTACCATTCATATTTTCTTCATTATTTACTTCTAGTGAACCTTTTTTTGTGTCATTGGCAACTAGGGGAGACAATTGTTCACTTAGGGAGACTATATCAATCTCCTATGTTTCCAATGGCTGCTGTGAAAGATAAATTAGTTCTACAGACTCATCCTCAACAAGCATATAGTTTGGCAATTGTTCCCCTATCTCTCCTTGTCCTATCTCAAGTGGGACATCCTCCTCAAATTTAGGGGGTTTACTGCTAACCAGAGTTTTCTTTACACCTAACTGGGTTGTCTTTTCACACGGTTGGACCACATTCTTATATAACTGGGCTATAGTTTCATGAGGTTTCCTATCTTGTCTTTTCTTTTTAGGAATATGTAGTTGATCACAAGCCGCAACACAATTGATTTTAGTATCTAATCATTTGCTTCTCCTTAAAGGGAGAGGTCTTTGAATTTTCATTTTTGGAATCTTTTCCTTTTTGTGGGGATGAGTATTCTCATCTTTAGAATTCACTAAGTCCACATTTTCTTGCTTCTTTGGGGTCTCTAGTACATTTTGTGGTTTAGGTCCCTCCTCAGGGTCTGAAAGGTTTGATAGATTTTTCGGCGCTTCGCCATCAGAAGATCTTCTGGAATTTTGAGACTCAGGGGCAGGTTCTATCAAACTTTGAGCCACCAATCCATATGACTCACCTTCCTCCAAATGTCTTGGGGTTCAGGGTTTTCAAATTTTCAAAGAAATTTCTACCATTTTTCTTTTGTTTTTCTTTTCTTTAGGAAATTATGTTTGTAGATTAGATGAATGAAACCATGATATTTCAATAGGCTTGAACCAATTTTAAACCTCTCTATCATGCTGACAATGGAATCACTAAGGAAGGTAGGAAGTTTAACCCTTAATTCGGGGTTTTCAGCGCCATGGTGTAGGTGAGTAACCGAAAGGGGGGACCGACTATGATGGCGCATTGCCCCTCACATGTAAAGTATTTGATGATCTAGGAAACCAAAATTCTCCACAGCTTTGCAATAGACATTCTCTGAAACCACTTATTTTTCCCATGGGTATTCACAACTAGCAGAGGATGAGGTTCTCCCTCCCTTCTGAAGAGTTCTATCATTCTTTGATAAGAAATGTTTGTAGTTTCTGTTAAATTCACACCTTCATTTTTAATGCCAGACAAACAAGAAATGATTTGAGGGATTACCTTAAACTTTTTGTCGTGCACTATTGATTGCCCATCCAAGATGTTTTCTACAAATTCCTTGACCAGCTACATGTTATGCCCCTCAAATTTCTTCATGAACTCAAGCCAATCTATCTTCTGAAACATCTCAGAAATATTACAATGCCAAAAAATTATCTGAGCAAGTTGGTTCTAATTTACACTTAGCCCCACCCATTTTGTCTCTTATTTTAAATTTTTCTAAGTACTTACTGAATGTCATGGCACTTTAATGGTGAATAACTTTTTGAACAAGACTGTTATGAAAATTAAATAAAATGCAATTTTTTAACCACTTGTACTTTGACACTGTTGATGGGACACAAATTAATTCTTGCATTTGGCTTCACTGTATTTTAATCATTATTTTTCATGGGATAGAGTGCATGAACTACCACATCTCCAGTGAAGGTACAACTTGCACAATTTACTAAATTTGGAAAGGAAGGTGGAACATGTCAATTCATTCATTTTTATTCACAATAATTTACCTACTTAAAATAAAAGTGTTGGAAGAATGAAGAAGAGCACATCTCTGGATATAGTTTTTGTTGTCATTGATGTCACCATGATATATGAGTTGAAATTGCAAGATTCAAAGTCATATTAATCTGGTATTCTGAATCGGTAATGCAAGTTCATCCTCCGGTATTTTGCTTTGGATTTTTCCTCCAGTGATAGTTGCTACTTCAATTTTTGGGAAATGTTTTTTGATTGATAAAAGCATGCCTGGATAGGATCTTGTGCGTTCAGATACTCGTGGTTTTCACCGACATCATTTATTTTGGTTACCTTTTTGTTATTAGGTCTATTGATGGCCGACCTAATAAGCGGTTGAAGGTGAAAGGGATTAAATTTTGTTTGTGTAATCCATGCCGACATGTAGTTGTGTGCCACATGGTTGAATTTTTTTTGAAGAAGTTTTAAGTTTACTTGGAGCCGACCTGATTGTTACTTATGGGAAAATTGGATACATATACATCATGTCCTTGGAGATAAGTGTAATGTGTATGAGTTGATGTATGTGAATTTTGGTAGATTATGTGTGGATGCAAAAAAAGCGAGGAGTGATCTGCTGGCATGCAAATTTCTTGAGCTTCAAAGGAATTGACTCCGCACTTTGAGGTGTACTTACATCAATTCATTCTCTGGTTGTAAGCCATTTTTGTTTCTATTATCTGTAGGTAGTCAACCTCCATTTTGGACAGTGAGTCCTGGTAGTGAGCCACCCTTTTGTAATATCTTATAACCGGTTATACTATATTGTGAGTTAATCCTCATCGTGGTTTTTCCCATTTTGATTTTTCCACGTAAAAAATCTTGGTGTTTATGTGTTATGTGCTTCATGTTTATTTAATTCTTATGCTTATCTTAATTATCATATGCATTTGATTAATTGGATGGTATTTGTTCAATAATTTTAAGAAGATACTGATTCACCCCCCGTCTCAGTAGCTTGGATACTTAACAATTGGTATTAGAGCTTGGTTCCTCTAGATAAGTCTAATAGCTTGAGGGAGATCTTGGAGATTAAACAAATGGGTGATAATGCAGAGCTCTGGACTGTCCTTGATGATCTTGACAAAGATAAAAAATGAGAATAGAGATCTAAAAGAAAATCTTGAAGAATCAAATGAATGTGTTTGTAAGTTGAAAGAGCAATTAAAGAAATTCAAAGATAGACAGAGAAGTCAGCGAGCAATTGAAATAAGAAAATGAAGATGTTACCAGACTAAAGATGCAAGTTGAAGAAAAGAAGAGAATCGAAGAGTGTTTGAATGCAGAAATGAAGAGCAAGTCTAATGAATTTTTCAGGCTTGAACAAGAAGTGGTGAATCTAAGAGTAGAGCTGGAAAAAGAAAAAATTTGTGAAGATAGTTTCAAGACAAACTCTACCAAGCTTGATGAACTGATTGCAGGATAGAAACCCTCAAAAGACAAAGGTGGATTGGGATTAGAAGCAAGTGAAAGCTCAAAAGCCGTAAACAATCAAAAGAATAAAGATAAAGGGAATTAGAAAATAAATCCAGGAAGGAAACCACCTATCAGATAGCCAAATGCACAACGGTACCCATCTTTCAATGACACTTGTTTTTCATGCAATAAGTTTGGTCATAAGGAAACTGAATGCAGAAGTAGGATGAATATGTTCTCTGGTTCTTTCCATGAACAATGCTATGCTTGTAAAAAGTTTGTACATAGAGCTAGTGAATGCAGAACTCAGATGATGAAGTGGTTTAATGGAGGAAGAGTGAATCAATCCTTTGATGGTTATTGCTATACTTGCAACAAATATGGGCATAAATTGAATTAGTGTAGATCAGCAATTAATGGAATTCAAACAAATCAAATAAATGATGTCTGCTATAATTGCAACAAACTAGGACATATCTCAAAAGTATAAAGAAGTAAAAAGGGAAAACAATCTGCTCTAGTAAAGAAGAATGAACTTGTGAAGAAGGTTGAAAAAGAAGAAGTTAAGCAAGAAATGAGCAAGATAGAGAAAAAGAAAGAAGAATCAGAATATTCTGATGCATTTGTGCCCTCTGTAGATGCAGACAATTCCTTTGAGAACTAGACATAGCATGGTCTAAGGGGGAGCTTTAGCAAAAAATCTTTTGAACCCCCTAATTTTGGGCATGTCAGTCCTTGGCACGAGGTGATGTTTTAATATATGAATATGTAGTGATTTCAAAAAATAAACCAAAAGAAAAAGTGCATATATGCTCGCTTGCGGAGCATATCAAGGTTTTTCAGCGTAGTTGAAGGGTTTTTGTCAGCTTTTCGAATTTCATCGCATTTAATGCGAATTAGGGCATCGCATTGATCTATAAAGAAAAATCATAAAGGCATTTTGATCACTTGTGTATTCAAAGGAGGCGAAGAGTGATTTAGAGTGATTTGGAGTGAATTGAAGTGCAACTGGTGCAAACCCTAGTTTTGGTTGTTCACGAAGAAAAAGGTATTTTTGGAATTTGTGTCATTGTGAGATTGTGAAAATTCTCTTTTTGAATCTTTTAAAAGCTTGGTATACAGAAAATGGAAACTCTTGTAGTCGTAAATGCAACAGAAAGACCTAGACCCTCCTACCAGAAATATTGGATGAAGGTTTTTGAAGATGACCCTATGGGTGCTTTCTCTTCAATTCCTCATGGTGTCAGGCTGATAGAGAATACAAGAATGTACATTAAGGTTAAGATTGAGGAATTCAATCACACCAAGTTGATTGACATATGGCTGAAAGAGCTCACTGGAGATGATTTCTTGGTGAAACTTGAGTACTCGAATCTTGTGACAAAGAATTTGGATTGTAAGAACAACTTTCCCAATTTATGTTCCACAGTGGATAATCAGTATGTAAACTAGTCCTCAGCAGAATGCATGATCAGTTCTTGTGGACCCATGAGCCGCACTTGATAACTAAGGAAGCAATCAAAGCCGTGACCAGACTCTGTGACACTGAACCAGTACCAGTACTAAAATTAGTGAAAAATGAAGTGGTAATGAATCTCATCGGTGCAACTTATGACAAGAGGGATCTTGCAACAAATCCTATCACTAATCCAGTCGTGAAGTATGCATCCATAATGATTGGTCATAAAATATACTTCACCAATAGAGAGAACTTTGTGTCTACCACAACAATTTATACTGGTTTTGATATGACTATAAATGGTGCAAATTATGATCTATGTGAGCTTATCAGACAACATTTACCTGAGAACTTGAGAATTTCCAAAGAGAAGAAATATCCTTTCAATTTTGGTTCTCTGATTGTTTGCCTATTATTATATTTCCTCATAATGCTTCTGAGAAAATCTGAAACATTGTTTTGGAACCCATCCTGACAGGCTGCCCATCAAATTTTTGATCATATGCATAAGTTGGGTGATGTGAAAAATATACAAAATGCCTTGACATAATTCTTCTATGTATTCAAGAAAAATATGAATGAGAGAGACAGAATTCCAAGGAAGATTGTTGAAAAATATAAAAATGACATCATATTTCATGTGTCTTCTGATGAGTGCATGGTAGAATTAGTTGAACCTCAGACTATCTGGATTCAACCCTTGGGATATGAAATCACAGAAGAAGAAGCTAAAGGTTATGTGCAACTCTTATTGAAGAATCTGAAAGATGCAAATGAACCTTGGATTGGAACATATGCAAAGAAATCCATGGAAGTCTATTTGGAGCACAAAAAATCTACAAGGAAGAAAAATGTAACTGATATGCTCAAAAAATATTCTTTCACAGATGAAGAGATAGCTCTAGGAAGAGCCCATGGAGGATAGAAGTTTGAAGAATCACCTAGTGTAAGGAGATCCGAAAGGATCTCTCCTCCCAATCCAGCTTCTGGATCAATGTCAATAAAGATTGAGCCTAGCACATCAAACAAAGGCAAAGGATCAGCCCCTTCTAGACCCACTACTAGATTAGGCAAGAGAAAAGGTGTTCCTTTGGTAGTGCCTGCTAAATGAGGAAGAAAAGGAAAAGGCTACAAGGGAGAAGAATCTCAACGTCACTAAGGACCAGGAAGAATAGGAGGAAGACCCGAATTCTAAGTTGAGAAGGAAGAGAAGGGTAAGGATTTCCTCCGGTGAAGGTGCATGGAAAGAAACCAATGTTGGATTGAAGAAAGTTCACTATGTCTCATCCTCAGAGGATGTTGATGAACAGAATGTTAGTGATAATGAAGTTGATACAAAGAAGGCCAGAGTTGCAAAAGAGGTTCCATTGGACCAAGAAGAATATAACGTCTCTCCGATAAGACCCAATTCCCCTCACAAACTAGATGCCTTGGTGAATAATTTAGTGCATCAAGAAAATATGGTGAAATCCACAACAGAAGTGTATGAAATAATAATAATGGCTATCATTAAATATGTCATCATATTGGAAGCTAAATGGGATAATATTAGGAGTGATGTACCTAAGAAATTGTGGGAAATATTGATGAAGAGAATAGTAGAAACGGTTGAGTTAGAAGAGAAAATAAGAGCTAAAGCATATAAGGAGATTGCATCCACTCTGTCTCTGGGTGATTTGGAAACTTTGAAAAGGGTTTGTGTTAACTTGTTCCAAATGAAGAAGAGAGTTAATACTCTGATGACCAAAGACAAGAAGGAAATCAAAAGGATAAGGAAGGAAACAATAAGTACTATCAGGAGTAAAGCAGTAAAGTATGGAATGATTGGTGCATCTGGTATGGCACCTAAATCTAGAAAAGAAACTTCTACAAAAGTTATGGAAGATCCTCCTTCCAATGTTGTTGATGAAAACATACCTTTGGAAATGAATGACACTATTATCCTTCTGGAAATAGGTAGTACGATGTTCTACCAAAAATTAATGTTGCTAATGAGGATCCAGAAAATGAAAAATAGGTTGAAGAAAATGTTGAAGCAGAGATTCATGATGTTACCCCTCCGATACACCCAGAAGAAGAGGAAAGAGATAAAGCAAAAGAAGAGAGGAAATAAGATGAAAAGGAAGAAGAAAAAGAAGAAGAAAAAATAGAAGAGGAAAAGATAGAAGAAAAGGATATGGAAGAAAAGAGAGCATAGGAGGAGAAAGCAAAGGAGGAAGAAAACATAAATAAGGAATCAGGTGATATTGTTGGAAAGAATGAAGAAGTATCCTAGCAAGTTGTAGAATCACAAAATTCCACCAAAGAATCCTCCTCTGGTGATGATGTCTTGAAGGGCCTGCTATCTAAGCAGATTAGATTCTAGCTGGTAATTCCTCTAGAAATCTTGCAACTTCTAATGAATCAAAGTTATGTGGATCTAAACAAGATTTCTCCTATGCATAAAATTGTGTTAGCTGATGTATTTCATGCATCCAGAAATAGAGAAATTTTAGAAATGCATCAAAAGGGAACTGATCTCATTGAATATGTTATTAAGGCTTTGCACTATGTCACACCTGATATGTCTATGGACACATCTCTCACTCTAGTTGAGAACCTGAAGCTTCTATTGGACTCCTTCAAGGAGTATGCCACCAAACTAGGTGAGAAAACAAAACAGGAAGTTAAAGAGAAACTAAATGAGAAAAGGCTATTGATCCTTCATGACAAGTGTGCTTTGGCACATACCAATGTAGAAAAGAGCCTTAAATCTATAAAGTCCTATGAATCTGAAGCTAATTCTATGTTTTCCTATTGCATAAGGTGGCATGATGCCACACAAAGTATAAAAGATCTTATGGGCTCCATTCAGTCCCAGTTGATAGTTGTCTCCACTACTTATAATGTATCCATGGACAGAGACAGATCAACTTGGAATTCCATCTCTATGCATAGAGAAAAAAAATTCATGTTACAGAAGCAGAAGGAAGGAATAATCAAAAAATTTAGCCTGCTTGGTGACAACGTAAGGATGGAGTACTCTCTGGTAGCCAATGCTTTGGCTAATGCTGAGAAATTGGACAACATCAATCTAACCTCGGATACTGTGGATGAGACTGGAGAAATTTATATCACATTAGAGTCTTTGAACAAAATGTTGATACCTACTAAGCGGAGTTTGGATAATGGTAAAGCAACCTGGCAAGGCATTCTTCAAGAACTTCAAAGTGCTCCCTCCTCCAGGTAAAACTTTTTTGGTTTTTACATTGTTTGGGTTAAACTACTCAGGGGGAGTTCAATAGTTTGATTCTCTGTGTTGTACATTTTGGACCTTGTGCACATATTTTCATGCTTTTTGATCGACCTTTGTCCTTTATGTCAAAGGGGGAGAGTGGAAAGAGAAATAGAGTATATTTTGTACATAGGAAGTCTGTAAATTCTTTTGGCACATGTTTCCATCAATGATAAAGGGGGAGATTGTTGGAAGAATGAAGAAGGGCACATCTCTAGATATAGTTTTTGTTGGCATTGATGTCACCATCATATATGAGTTGCAACTACAAGATTCAAAGTCATATTAATTTGATATTCTGAATCAGTAATGCAGGTTCATCCTCTGATATTTTGCTCCAGATTTCCCCTCTGGTGATAGTTGCTACTTCAATTTTTGGGAAATGGTTTTTGATTGATAAAATAATGCATGGATAGGATCTCATGCATTCAGATACTCGTGGTTGTCACCGGCATCATTTTTTTTTGTTACATTTTTGTTATTAGGTCTATTATTGGCCGAACTAATAAGTGGTTGAAGGTGAAATGGATTAAATTTTGTTTGTGTAATCCATGCCGACATGTAGTTGTGTGCCACATGGTTGAATTTTTTTTTGAAGAATTTTTATGTTTACTTGGAGCCGACCTGATTGTTACTTATGGGAAAATCATATATATATACAGGATGTCCTTGGAGATAAGTGTAATGTGTGTAAGTTGATGTATGTGAATGTTGGTAGATTATGTGTGGATGCAAAAAGAGTGAAGAGTGATTTGTTGGCATGCAAATTTCTTGAGCTTCAAAGGAACCAACTCTGCACTTTGAGGTGTACTTACATCAGTTCATTCTCTGTTTGTAATCCATTTTTGTTTCTATATTTTGTAGGAAGTGAGCCTCCATTTTGGACAGTGAGTCCTGGCAGTGAGCCACCCTTTTGTAATATCTTATAACTGGTTATACTATATTGTGAGTTAATCCTCACCATGGTTTTTCCCATCATGTGTTTTCCACGTAAAAAATATTGGTGTTTTTGTGTTATGTGCTTCATGTTCAGTTAATGCTTCTTCTTATCTTAATTATCATATGCATTAGATTAATTGGATGGTATTTGTTCAATAAGTTTAAGAAAATATTGATTCACCGCCCCTCTCAATATCTTGGATATTTAACAAAAATGTGTACATACCTCATGCCTCGTTATCGATTTGAAATTCACTTTACCTATGCTTACATAATAGCATCATGAGATGGAATGGAAAAAAGTTGTAATAAATTTATTATGGGTAAAGATGGGATGGATAATAAGTGTTCCAATTATTATGATGAAAAGTGGTCACAATAATTTTGATTTATTATGGTAAGACATGGCAGCATCGGGTGTGAATTTCAGAAGTTGTGGAAAAATTTAGTGATGATCATGGGTATTTTGTTGAGATTATCAAAGAATTTACAAACAAAGGGAAATGAAAAAGAATTGGAGCATTGCTGGAAGATGTGGTCGAGACAAAAGAACAAAATTTTGAAGCATCGTTGAAAGATACAGTCAGCAGGAAGGAACAAGGTTTGAGAGCATCATTGAAAGATGCAACCAGAAGGAAGAAATAAAGTTGCAGAGCATCAATCAAAGATGCAGCCAAAATGTAGGAACAAAGTTCCAGAGCATCACTAAAAGATGCAGCCAAAATGCAGGAACAAACTAGGGAACGGAATCAATCGAATGAACAAGTTCCGGAGCATCATTGCAAGATGCGCTGAAATTTGTATTTGATTAAAATAAAGTCATATGAGATGGATATAAAATTTAGCAAGTATAAAAGAACAAAAAAAATAATAGAAATGCCTTGAAGTGATTATAAATACATACACATGCAAAGATTTTTTTATTTATTATTTTATTTATTTTTATTTTTTTAGTTGAAAATTACATTGGCTCTGTCATAGTAGAGTCAATGCATTATGTTTCTCCTTGCATTTCTACAATTCTTGTAAATTCTTCTTTGTTTATAGGTTTGTGGTAGATTCGTAATCGATGACCGTTGACTAAGAGAGTTCGAGTGTCACCATCAATAGGTTTGAGCTACACCACTCTCTTTGGAAATACTTCAAAAAATTCATATGGACCCAACCAATGAGTCCTTAGTTTACCTTTGTGATGTTTATATTGGGAATCAAATAACAATGCCCAATCTCCATTGTGGAACTCTCTTTCTTTTATGTGTTTATCATGTCAAGCCTTTCAGTGTTGTTGAAATAGCTCAGTTTAGTGGATAGCTTCTAAATGGAGTTCATCCAATTCATTGAGCTATAGGATTCTTTCAACCTGGGCTCATTTGAGGTCTAAGCTTAACTCCATTATCATTCTAAGAGTTTGAAGTTTAAATTAGATGGGTAGAAGAGGTTTCTTCCCAAAACCTAACTCATAAGGAGTAAGACCAATGGTTGATTTCCAAGTTGTATTATAGGCCCAAATTGCTTTGAATAATTTTCTGGCCCAATCTCTTCTTCCTGATGAAACTATTTTTGTTAAGATATTCTCAAGTTCCCTGTTAGTGACTTCTACTTGACCATTTGCTTGTGAGTGATAAGGTGATGAATTTTTATGGCTTACCTATAAATGATCAGTAAAGGCTAGCAAAACTTTAGACATAAACTAGGGTCCTTGATCTATGACAATTGTCCTAGGGGTCCCAAATCTGAGAAAAATCCTATTATACAAGAAGTCAGCAACTTGTTCTTCCCTAGCGACTCTTAGGGCTTGGACTTTCGCCCACTTAGTCAGATATTCAGTACTGACCAAAATGTATTATTTTCCTTGTGAAGGAGGGGTCTATAGGATTGATAAAATCCAATCCCCACTTTTCAAATGGTTCAAAAACTACTTGCGGTTGTAGAGGAATTTCATTGGATGTAGTGGGTCTTCCTACTCACTAGCATTCATCACAGTGGTGAACATAATTTTTCACATCCTTGTGCATGGAGGTCCCTAGTAATATCTTTTACCCAAGATTTTATGGGACATCCTCTTGGTGTAGTAATGGCCTCCAGAGGGGTCATCATGGCAGGCTCTAAGGATATTGTATGTTCCATCTGATCTGACACAATGTCGTAAAACCAAATCAGGGCCACATCAAAATATAATTCCATTAATCCATTTGAACTGAGCACTTTCTTGAATGAGGTATTTCTTTTATTTTGATGTAAAGTTTGGTGGGAACTTTGAAGTGGCTAGATAGTTGGTGATGTCAGCAAACCAAGGGGTTTTAATGGAGATGGAAAATAAATTTTCATCTAGGACTTCATCTTGCACATGAGCATAATCTCAATTGTCTTGTTTGATCTGGGATAAGAAATATGCAACTATGTTGAACTTCTCGGGTTTATCAATGATTGTCACATTGAATTCTTGTAGAATCAATAACCACCTAATTATTCTTCCATTTACTATAGGTTTGTTCATTAGGTACTTGATAGTTGAATGGTTTATGAACATAGTTACTTTGTACCCTATGATGTAATGTTGAAATTTATTGATTTCATGCACCACAACTAGTAATTCTTTCTCCATAGTGGTGTAGTTCCATTGAGTGGGAGTCAAATTCTTACTAATGAAATAGATGGCATATTTTCCTCCAGTCTCATCTTCTTGACCTAAAACTGCTCCAATAGCATCATTGGAAGCATCTGCATAAATATGGAACAGAAGGTTCCAATTAGGTCCATGTAGGATAGGAGCAGAGATGATTTTTTCCTTAATGATCTCAAATGATGTTTGGCATTATGTTGTCTAGGCAAAATCTATATTCTTTCGGAGGAGGGAAAACATGGAGGTTGTAATCTTGCTAAAATTTTCTATGAATCTCAAGTAATATCCAACATGTCCTAAGAAACTTTTGACATCAGTTTGGTTCTTCAGAGTCTCTAGTTGTTGTATTACCTCAATTTTCTTAGGATCCACTTTTATCCCTTCAGTTGAGATGTGGTGTCCCAACACTATCCCTTGTTCCACCATTATTAGGAATTTTTCATGATTCAAGGATAGTCGATGGTCCTCACATCGCTTCAAGACCTTATCCAAATTTGTAAGTCCTTCATCAAAAGTGAAACCATACACGATGAAGTCATCCATGTAGACTTCCACACAGTCATTCACTAGCTCAGTGAATATGGCCAAAATAGCTCTCTGAAATGTTGCAGAAGTGTTGCATAGCCCAAAGGGAAGGACGTGATATGTGAATGTTCCCCAAGGGAAAGTAAAAAAAAAATTGTCCTAGTCTTCTATTGCTACTTGTATTTGGTTATATCCACTGAATCCGTCCAGGAATGAGAAATACTTCTTCTGAGCTAAATTATCCAAGACTTGGTCTATGAAAGGTAAAGGGGAGTAATCTTTATGGGTAGCTTTGTTGAGTTCCCTATAATCAACGCACACTCTCCACTTCCGATTTTTATTTGGGAAAACTACTAGAGGCGAAACCTATTTTCTATCAAAGATGGGATAGATGAATCCTACTTGAAAGAGTTTCTCAATTTCTATTTTAACAATGTCTTTGTGAGAAGGGTTGTGTCTTCGCTATGGTTGATGAACAGGTCTAACATCTTTATTACAAATATAATGGGTACAAACACTCAGGTGTATTCCTCTCATGTTTGTATAATCCCAAATAAAATCTCTAGATCTATTTACCAAAACATCAAAAAATTTGAGCTCATCTAACTTTGTCAACCAACTGTTGATATTTAAAGTTTTTCCTAGTAGTAACATGATAATTTTGACTCCAGGGTAGCTGGAGGTGATAGTATGAACTTCTCTTATTAAGGAGTTGACAGGATAGCTATGCGATATAGTTCTATGGATTCTAGCAATATCTTCGAAGAAGTGATTTGTTTTCGGAATGATATTATTAGCCAAGGGACAAGGTAACACTGTGAAGTTCGTGTAATCATATTTGGTGTGATCAATGTTAATTGGATGCCCTAAAATCTCTTCCACTTCTAAAATTTCTTCATCACTTGATTCTATAGTAAGATCTTGCATATTTTTTTCCAGTTCATCTTCCAACTCTTCACCATGTTGTTTAATTACTACCATAGCAAGTGAGGCTAGATTCTCTTGTTTGTTGGCACCATCTAGTTCATCAACCCAAACTTGGTTATGTTTAGCAGGTTGAGAAGGGCGATATAGGAATAAGTGTTTTCTATTGGGACCATGTGAAATGGCCATTCCTCCTGCTATGCGGTCAATCTTGGCTGCAACTTTAGCTAACACGGTCTACCTAATATTATCAGATAACTGTCCTTGGGTGTGAGGGAATGGATTATTCTGAAGTCTACAAGATATTCCCAACCATCAACCTTAATAGGAACATTTTCTAGGACACCTTTTGGAATAGCTATGGATTGATTTTCCATTTGCAATACGATAGTTGTGGGATGCAAATCAGTGAATCCCAATTTTTCCATAACATCCACTGTCATGACATTAATGCCTACTCCTAAATCCACTAGTGTGTTAGGTATATCTACCTCATTGATTGTCACTGTTATGAGTGGACTACTTGGGTCATCATATTTTGAGGTTGAGGTTGTTCCAATCATAAGGTCAACTAGATATCCGTTTATGTGCACAGTGTTAATCTATTTAAGTTTCCTTCCTGATGTTTTTATGCACAACTGCTTAATTAGCTGGTTTAGTTCAAGAATTTCTTTAATCACTTGTAATAAAGGAACCTCGATATGGAGTCACTTAATTTCTTGTATTAATGCGATTTCAGTGGATGAGGTCATTTTTGGAGGGTTATTCAAGGCAGTTGCTTTTAGGCACTCAGGAAAAGGTCTTGAGTTTTGTTTTTCAAGGTGAGATCCTTCTTTAAAAGATTTGTTGAACGTTGGCCATCCTCTTCTTGAGGTAACTCAAGAGTTCTAGATGGGGATTGTGGAAGAGTCTTATCTTGATTACTTGTTGGGTTTTTGCTCTGAAGGTATGGAAGGTGTCTTAGTCCTTTCAGCAGATTCTTCATTCAATTCATCCAGGATCTCAACTATGGTAAGTTGTTGGAGTGTTTTTTCTTACCTCAACTGTAGGTTTCCACAATAGATAACATTAAGTTCAGTCATGTATTCCTATTTTTTCAAATACACTAGGGTATTTTGATGATTATTCTTTGGATTAGGAATAGGTTGTGTTGGGAGTTATGGTTGGTTGACCTACTCATTTTGTTGAGGGTTTTGAGGAGCTGGTAAAAGGTTCTATTGCAGATTAGGTATCCTCCTTGGCCCATTATAAAATTGATTTGGAGTTTGATTCCATTAAGGCGCGAGATTTTGAGGATACCATTGTGGTTGAGTTTGGTTTGGCCATTAGGGGTTTCCCCAGGGCTAGTTCACCCATTCAGGTGGTCCCCAAGGGTAAGGTCCCCAATGAGGTGGTGCTTGAGCCTAAGGTGTCTCCCATTGATTATTATCCAATTATTTGGGGGTCACCAGGAGGGATTTAAATTTTGGCCGTAAGAGAAATTCCCTCCAGGTCTTTGATTCACAAAATTGATCTCCCCCTCAGTATGAGATGTCCTTTTCTTAGAATTTTTGATTGCATTTAAGAGATCACATTGATCAGTGGCATGAATCTTTTTTTCAAATTTTGAAAATTTCAATTTTCTCTAAAGGACATTCTCTTAATAGATGTTTCTTTTGACACCTAGGATAGTAGATGGATAAGGTCTTAGGATTACGTGTTTTGGCCTACATTCCATCCAGCGTGGTGTTTAGCTAAACAAGAATGTCAGTTTTGAGATTTTCTATTTCCTCACGCAGTTTTTCCTATTTCATTGGAACCTTTAAAAAGACTAGATTTATGGATACCTCCTCGAGTTCGAGAGAAATTCTGACATAACTCAAAAATACCATCAAGTTCAAGTTGGGACACATCTCCTTTCCCCATTAAATCTAGACTTCTCCTAGCATCTTCATCAAGTCCTTTGAGAAATATGGTCTTCAAAATTTCTAGACTTATGGCTTCTTCACCACATCGTTTAGATAAGAAGATGAACCTATCAAGGTAACCTTCTAGGATTTGAACTTCTTTTTGCCTCAGTTTGAACAGCCCCTCTTTCCTATCGTTGACTCTATAGTAACTTTGGTATTTGTGCAAAAAGACAGTCTCCATATCATTCCAAGTAGTTATTGACCCTAAATCTAATCCCATGAACCAACACATTGTAGTGTCCCTCAGAGTGGAGGGAGAGATTTTAAGTTTTGGTTATCATTTTTTTAGTCATATGTTTGACACAAAACTTTAAACTCAAAAAGGAACTAGTCGGGGTCTTCAGAGGATAAGCCTCTGAAGGTTGGTAAGATGGATGGTGAAATGTTTTTCATGGGTGCATCGTCATCTTTATTGAGAGTAATAGGATAAGTAAATGTCCTTTCTACCCTTCTTGGGTTATCACCATCTCCATGGTTTCTCCTTACATTGAGAGGGTTATCGTTGTTGTTATCAGCCATGATGTCAAAAGGAATGCTTTCTCCTTCAAAGTTTTGATCTAATGGTTGAGTTTCTGGGGTATGTTAGGAGGTCTTAGGTTGATCATGCTCGATCAATTCATCAATAAGTTCTTCAGCCGATACTTATACCTCCCTGTTTTTGGTTGGAACTACTATTAGGGGGGTTTTGGTATGAATCTTCCATGCGGACCTCGTTTCCTAACCGTGCAGAAAAAGAAGCTTGGAAACTATAATTTTTTCTAAAAGAGGTATCCAAGCAATCTCCTATTAACACTAGTCCCTAGTAACGGCACTAAAATGTGATAGGTTGTTGTAAGGTCCTAACACTTTAGTTAAAAATAAGTCAAATATGTTGACCGAGTAGTGTCCAAAGGTTATATGTAAAAGGGGATATTTTGGCCATCTCTCTTAGTAAGATTTTTTGAATTTTTGAAATGGTTGAAAATAGAAATTAAACTAGAAAGCACGAAATTGTTTAAGATAGAAAGCATTCAAATTCCTATTCTAGAAAGCATGTAAAATGTATAAGAATCAACACTTGCAGTTAAAATATGAAATTTAAACAAAGGCGACTAACTACTAACTGAAAGTACACCTAACAACTTGTAATTAATAACAAGGTGGGTGCTCTAAAATTTTCAAGTAAACATGACTTAAAGATCATAAACTTAAAACCATGACTTGTAGAAACACATGATAGAGCTCAACACAAAGTAACGTTCATCTAAATATAACATTGATAGAATGGAAGTTAAAATATTAACAATAAAAATACTTATCTACTCTATGAGATCCCTCGAGTGGCCAGCTCTTGGGCATTCCTATGATTAGCTCAAATCACATGTGGTTCTTTCACAACTTCAATGTAAATCCATTCATAGCACTTCCACTACTTAAAACAAATTAATCAGAATAAGACTAGCAATATTTATTTATTCATATCATAAAAGTTTAGCAACATAGATAACATAGCTAAACAGTATTCAAAATATATCATAACAGCATATCCTTGTTTTTGGTGGTTACACATATATACTATACTACTACAAAATCCTAATTTTCAGATGGCAGGAGAATACCATTGAAAAATCCTTAAACAAAATTACAACTAGTTGGTGTTCATGACATAAAGCATAATAAAGGCTCTGAGTGGAGCCTTAAAGTCTTTAACAAAAAAATTAACAGAATGCTTTAAAAGAGGTCATTCCACTATGCATGCCTAAAATTCTGGCACCCAAACTTTTGGTGCTCTAACTTCAACCGCTTGAAGTCCACTCCATTCATAGGTCATGCATAAGTCTTGCACAATTACTCAAATTATATACCATTATATCAACATTAGTTAGCTAATTCTAATCAATTTGAGAAATAAATATTTATACACCATTTTATAAAAAGTAGACTTTATTGCTTCTAAAAATAAACAAATTAGCATGGCTAAGGTGGTTGGCAAGAACAAAGAAGGGTATTTAGCTCATCATAAGAATGAGGTTTTTAATACCTCATCAACGAATATGCATAGACTATAGAGCCCTTAATAAGGCTACCAAGAAAGATCATTTTCCACTACCCTTTATTGATCAGGTCTTAGATACCCTTTTTGGAAAGAAGTTATTTTCCTTCCTTGACAGATTTAGTGGTTATAATTGAATCCATATAGCCCCAAAGGATCAAGACAAGACCACCTTTACTTGCTCGTGGGGTACATTTTCTTATAATTTCTTACCTTTTGGGTTATGTAATGCACCTAATACCTTCCAGCAGGCTATCTTAAGTATTTTTGCAAATCTAATTCATGATTGTGTGGAAGTGTACATGGATGATTTTATTGTTTATGGAGACACGTATGAGGAAGCAAAGGAAACTCTAGAAAAGGTTCTTAAAAGATGCATTGATACTAATCTTTCTTTGAGTCATGAAAAATGTCACATCTTGATGACTAAAGGTATTGTCTTAGGGAATTATATTTCTTCAAAAGGAATTGAGGTAAATCTCAAAAAGGTAAAGTTAATTCAAGACTTACCTATACCTACTTCTCATAAAGATGTTTGTATTTTTTTGGGTCATGTTGTATATTATAGACAATTTATTCAAAATTTCAATAAAATTACCTCACCTCTTTTCCTTTTGCTAGGTAAAGATGTTGATTTTTCATGGACACAAGAGCGTTAGTAAGATTTTGAAGAAATCAAAGGGAATTGTCGTTCCACATCCATAATGATGCTTCAGATAATTTCATGGGGGTGGTACTTGAACAAATGGAAGATTCTCTCTTTTATTCCATTTATTATATCAGTAAGAATTTTACTAGTGCAGAGGTAAATTACACTGTAACTGAAAAGGAATTTTTTGTTGGTATATGCAGAAAACAAATTTTACCATTATATAACTGGGTATAAAGTGTTTGTACATACAGATCATTCTCCTATTATATTTTTAATGAATAAGCTAGTTGTTATAGGATGAGCAATTTAGTGGTTACTTTTGTTGCAGGAATTTAATATCACTATTCTTGACAAACTAGGGCATGAAAATGTAGTTGTTGATTTTCTATCCAAATTGTAATATGATTAAGAACCAATTCCTATAGATGATTATTTTCCCAATGAACACCTTTTTTCCATTTTTGTGAAAATCCCATGGTTTGCTGATATTGCTAATTATCTTGTCACATGCAAATTTCCACCCCACTTTTCTCCAAGAGACCGATGAAAGCTTATAGGACTTTGTGGACAATATAGTTGGGCTAATGGTTTAATTTTTTATACTAGGGTTGGTAATTTTATGTTTCGATATGTTGTAGAGGAGGATGTCTTTTACATACTCCACGATTGTCATTCTAAGCCTTGCAAAGGACACTTTGCAATACAACGAACTACTAACAAGATTTTGACTGTAGGGTATTACTGGCCAACGATCCATAAGGATTGTAAATGATATGTTTAGCATTGTGATAAGTTTAAATGTATGGGTACACCCACATGTTTTGATGAAATTCCTATACACCCATAGTTATCAATTGAACCCTTTGAGAAATCGGGTTTAGATTTTGTAGGACCAATTAATTCTCCTTCTAGGGATAAAGAGTATATTTTGATTTATACTAATTATGTAACTAAATGGGTAGAAGTAGTAGCTTTAAAACATGCTAGAGATAAAAAAGTTGCTAACTTATTATATTCTAATATTTTTACCAGGTATGGTGTCCCACGAGAGATAGTTACAGACCAAGGACCACAATTCACATTTGATTTGGTTGTAGCTCTGGTTCAGGAATATAAAATCAAATACCACAAACCTTCTCCATAACATCCACAAGACAATGGGCAAGTGGAGGTGACCAATCAATATTTGGAAAATATCCCCACAAAGACTGTGGCATTACACAAGAAGGATTGGGCAGACAAACTTCTTGAAGCAATTTGGGCCTACTGAACAACTTGGAAGACAACCACTAGCTTGACACCATATGATCTTGTTTACTACAAAAAGGTTGTACTACCCATTGGGTTTGAAGTGAAGACTCTTTTCACTACTCTTCAATTAGGGATGAGTCTTATTGAAGCCTGAAAAGAAAGAATCACTCAACTCCATTCCTTGGATGAAATGCATCAACAAGCCATTTTCACATAGAGATGGTGCAACAACAAAGAGCGCGATGGCATGACCACTTCATTCATCAACGAACATTTCAACCTGTTGACTGGACTTTGCTCTATGACTCTCAGTTCCAATATTTCAAAGGAAAATTCCATACTCGATGGCTCGGTCCCTACAAGATTGAGAATATTTATGATAATGGTGTTGTTAAGTTGTGCACTGTGGACCTAGAGTGTATGGATCTCATTGTTAACGGGCATCATTTGAAGCTATAAAAAATTTCCCTTTCGAAAGAGACATTTATTTGTACTATGACCAAAGAACTCACTCTTGTTCCTGTCACCTCTCTAAAATAAGTTGATATAAAAAATTAAAAAAAAGCAATAAAAGATCCAATAATGAAAACATTAGGGCATTGTTGACTAGTTAATATTTGAAAATTGGATTCTAGCAGATACTAATTGCTAAATAATTTTAGAGGTGAAAATCAGTTTTTCGACATCTCTAAGCGATGATAGGGTGAAAACCGGGATGCTGGTGACCTATCATCATGATTAAAAAATAAATAAAAAAAATAAAAAAATACAAGGAACAGAATTCTTGTCACTTTTGTGTCAGGAAATTCTAGGGGGTTCATTGTTCATTTCACTACCTATTCTATGGTGCGATAGGCTTGCTTCTTTACTTTTGACATTGGAAGATGACTTTCCATCATCCTGATGTTGTTATTCACGACAACCCTCAACCACATCTTCAGCTTGTTGTTCCTTTCAGATCCACCAGTTGTTTCAGGCACTCTTTCCTGGCATCCTCTATCCATGACCTTTTGCTTGTTTGTTCCAAATTTTGTGATCATGCTTCATTCGTAGTGGCTACATTCATCCTATGGATAGGAACTTTTTGCTTGTTCTTTTCTTCCTCATTTATTGTGCCACCATCATTCATTCATTTTCCATTTGTACTTCTTCCATTACACTCTCATTATGACTAGTTGTCCTTTCAACATTTATTTTCTTGTCATTAGTATGAGCCATTTGTCCACATTGTCATTTTCCAATACTTTCAGTCGTGCTTCCTCCTCTCACATGGTCATTGCATTATCAACTTGATGTGCTATCAGATTTCCTCATGTTGATTCAAATTTCTTCTAAGCAGTTTGTGTGGCCACCTCACCTTCCGTACTCCATGCTTATTGGTGACATGACCCACGATTGATATTGGTATGTTAATTTCGAACATTTTTATTTTCTTTTACATTTGTTAAATATTCTTATTTCTTATGACTAATGGTGGCATGACCCATGGATGTCTCATAATTAAGCTAGGGGGAGGGAATTTCATCTTACCATTTGCCTTATTATTTTAATAAACTATCTATCATTTCCTTTCATTATGACAACTCAATCCTCCACCATCACTATACCCATCATAGTAGTTCCACGCTCTTCACCATAACTCCATCCCTGACCACCATTATTGCTAATTTTTAAATATAATTTCCCAATTCTTGTAAGCGGATTTTGTTTTATTGGTAACCATTCTTGTTTTACAGAAATCATTTTTGTTTTGTTACTATTGAGTGTTACTGTTAAACCTGCCTCCACTCCGTTACTATTCAAAATTCTTGGTAAAACTATATCATGGATAAAGACCAACATCCCCGCCATGAACCTACTTCCATGGAGGACTTAAGGGCTCATAGAAATAAGGAGGTTTATGAGGTGTTCAAACAGGAATAGTGGGATGTTTATTTCAAGAAATTAAGGGGATTTGATAAGCGGGTTGTCTGTGAATTTGCATTGAGTTTTGATGGAAATCAAGTTTCTATTCAAGGTGTGCAATTCCCTATAACTGTTGAGGTTATATCGGATGTAACGGGATTACCTGCGCTGGTGAGAAATACTTTTCAAGCAGAAAAAAGAAGGTTGTGGACTTGCAACCTATGAGAAAGGTGTTTTTGAAAAGAGGAGAATCGGTTGAGATGATTCATGGCCAAGGAACTAAACTAGCTTCATTACTGGGTATTTGGAGAGGTGTGGTAAATTTTATAATTCAATACATCACTTGTGAAGGGAGGTATGTGTACACATTTTCTTAGCATTTTCACTTGATGTTGCATTTGAGAAAAAACCAGTTAGTCAATGTACCCTATTTTCTATTGTGTTTCTTGCAACGTATCTGTAGGGTTGTTTAAAAAGGGAAAAACAATTTGTTAGCCCATCATGGGTTAGTCTAGTTTTTGATCATCCATGAATTAAAAAGGATTTCTCCCCCAGGTGATTGGGATTCCTTTGTTAATATAAATGATGATACTGAGTCTAAAGCCTTAGAAAATGAAACCTCCTTAGATGAATCTTCAGATGATTCCCATAGTGAAAACTCACGTTCTGACAAAGAAACCCTTCTTGGCACATCTGAAGAAGGTTCTGAAGGAAACCAAGACCCTAATTTAAGCCCTAGTTCCTCAAAGCAAAAATCCCCTAAAAAGTCATCTAAAAAGTCCTCAGGCTCAACTATTAGAAAAAACAAGACTCCAAGTGTTAAATTTGCCAAAGTTTCAATGTTGCACCCCGTTGTATGTTTACCTATTTACTATTACTATGTCAGGGTAAATTATTGCATATGATAATTTATTTGGAATTCTGGTTGGAAAATATATATGGTTGCACTTTGTTTATCTGAATCACTAGAAAATTATGAATGAATGTTTATTTCATTTGATGTTATATAATGGAATGGATATCTGAAATGAATGGTTATTGAGTTTTATATTCTAACTATGAAATGTATAAATGTGTGTTTTGATAAACAACTAACTACTATGAAAATGTGTTAAGTTGGATTCAGATTCAAATTCAATCCTTCGGAAGCGAGGCGAAGTATCACTCAGGAGAAGAACTTGGTTTGGTAACCTATAACAAAACCTAACTGAGCTTACACACACACTCACTTATAAAATGGTTGATTCAAGTCATAGTTTTGGGAATTGGTAAGTCATCCTTTATCATGTTGTGTTTGCATTAGGAAGAATCTTGATTTTTGTTAGGAGCATTTTTGAATTGTGTTTAGTGCATGGTGCATGTGAGTTCTTCGTATTGCTTAACTTGATTGATAAGATATACATACAATGTGCATATATGTATACATGTGCATGTCAACAATACCCATACACGTGGGATAATATGTACATGAGAATATGTAGGTAGATGTACCTATGAACACTCATGGATGGATTGCTCATGGGCAAGGTGATATCGAAAGGATAATAAGACATGTATGTATAGATATATATACATCACATGTAAATATACCTATCGATAAAATAGAAATTGTTTATGTGATTGATTGTATGATCAAATGTATATATATGAGATATGTGCATATATACATATATATATACACATGTCAATATACACATATTTGTTGAAAAATGGGAATGTCCATACGAGTACGTCAATATATGTATATGAATGTATACATGAATATAGATATATATATATATATATGATATTGTATATGAAATATTAACTTGATCTATTTTAATCAAATATCAAATGGATTAATTAGATAAATTTATTGTCAAGGAATATATATAAATATATACTCGTATATATACAAATATGTACACATGTATATAAGTAGCATCTAATGCTATTAACAAAGACTATATACACATGCATATATATATTATATATTTATGGTCGATTTATTGAATATATGGCATGGCCAATATAATTTGAATACAGCACTTCATATAATGAGCACAATGCTAATTATTAAACCACATATATCATCATTGGTAAAAGTGATGGAAATACATAAGATTTTACTTCTTGTGCATAGTTCATACTTAACGAATAAAGCATATTGATTAAGTGTTGTGCACTAAGTAAATGGCGAGTTGAGTATAATAAAGCAGTGCTATTATGAGGGAGTCGACTCATTGAAAGGTGTCGAATGTTTTGTCTTGGACCAAGTCAACTATGTGAAACACAACCAAACAAAGTCTAACTTATTACTTTGTTTAAACAATAAGCTTGTAAATAGGGAATATGAAGAATATTTGGCGCCATATTATGAATTTTATGTTTCTTTTAGAAGTATTTTGAGCCTGTAAGTCAATTTTTGAAATGAAACATGTGCATTATGAATCAGTAAAACTTGTTGTTGGAAAGCAAAGAATCGACCTGTTGTCTTATTTGGGTGAGTATTGAGATAGAAATTTTCCACCTTTTTATTATCAAAACTAAGTCGATGGGTTTAGGCTGAGAAGTTTCATTTCATAAGCCTTGTTTGTAGCCTGTAGATGCTAGTTTTTGGGTATAAATAGAGGCACCCTCACCTCATTTATATACACTTCTACGCATTATTACGTTGCTCTATTTTTTTGCATTTATATTGAGACAGTCTTATTTTGCTGAGAGTTATTTGTGAGGAAATTTTAGTGAGAGGAATTGAGAGGGTTTTGTTGCTAAGTTGATTTTAAGAGGGGGGAAAGCTTGAAATCCACTTACTCAATTGGATTAAAGAGATTGGCAAGCATGAGATTCTATTCTCTTAATGTTTATCTATTTTTCTAAAATATTGAATGTCTTGTGTGTTTTATTTGGAATTGCATTTGATTGCTTGAAATAGAGTAATGTTCTATTTTGGAAAGCAATTTTTATTAATATGATTTCCTTATGAGTATTGTACTTACTCCATATTAAGGAGTGATTGTTTATTGTCTATAGTATTATATACTAGGATTGATGAATTGGAAATAGCTTGTTAAGTTATTTTATGCAAAGTAATTTTGTAGATTTAGAAAGCTCATATTATATTTGGGATTAGAATGTCCATTGAAGGGGGTAACTTATGCTTTGTTGGTAGAGATACCATTATGTTATGGGAAGAGGGAAATAGGTTATTTCTAAGGTTAATGATTACGTATTGAAGGAAATTACGTATGATTAGATTATAATGGACTAAATTCAAATCAAGCTAGAGTAGTGTATGTGAATAGGATGACTATCACTTGAGATACTGAGTGAGAATACTTTGGCCAAAGTAGTGTGATTTCCTTTGGCTCAACTGTCAATTCACCATGTTCCTTTTATGCATGCTAGTTTAGGATTGTAGTGTCTACAATTTCTAGTTATGTAGGGCACAACACTAAGCTCAAAGTGGTTGTCGTTACGAGGTTACTCCACCAATCTCATCATCAAAGGGTAGGGCCATCTAACCATATGTGGTAGGTTTGCAAGAGACTGCATTTGAGTCCATGGTTTGCGAAAAGTGCTTGAGTGATGCTTCTCCTCCTCATCTAGTGACCAAGAATTGAAAGGAGATTCCCAGACCATCTATGTCTATTGTTTTGAAGCTCAATTGAGTTATGAATGTATTTTGTATACAATCTTTGGAAAAATTGTAATATGTGGAATATTATATTGGAAATGAAATTAATGTTTGGAAAATTTTATGTCATTTATGCTCATTTGTTCTCTTTTGGAAAAGATTTTTTTTATAGAAATGTTATGAATCATTTATTTACTTGAAAGTGAAAACTTAGGAAATTTTACTTGCATGAACAATTGGCATGTTACATTCAAATTTGTTTGCCAAGTCAACCAAAGGGAAACAAACCCAATCTACTGAGTGTCAAAAAGAACCACATTCTAAGCCCTCTCATGATAGGGAAAAAAAGAAATTAAAGGTTTCAACTAGTCCTATGAGCCAATTGGATGATTTGGCCAATTTGGCCGATTTGGCTAGTCATATGAATAGCCCAAATGGAAATGACCCTGATTCGGACCTAGAAGTCATAATTTAAGTCCTTAAAAAAAAAAGGTAAGTTCAAAAAAGAAGGTAGGTGAACAAACCATAGGAAAACATAAGAAGCGGTAGGAAATAAATCCTCTATCCCTGAGATAATTACTATTGAAGATGATCAAGAGCCTGAAATATCAATTACTAAAGATTCCCCTACAAATGATCCCTTAATTGAGCAAGAGGACAACTACCCCATTTGAGCCACAATGTCCTTCTCCAATGCAATAGAATGTGGAGGAACAGTGTGATGGGGTTAATGTAGAAACATAAGAACTAACACAAGTAGACAATGCAAAAGATAAGAAAGACATAAAAGTCCTCCTCCTCTTGCTACCCAATTTGGTGAAGAGAATTTGATGATAATCAAGTATGTATAATTAGAAAAAATGATGATAGAGAATTTCTTAACCAAGATGATCAAGAGGCTAAAATAGAGGTTGAAGAAGAGGCTAAAAAAGAGGCTAAAGAGGAGTTTGAAGAAAATGAAATCCTCCTAAATAAAATTAAGGACTTGCAATGCTCAATTGAAAAATTGAAGGAGGGAAATCAAGAATTGCAAGCTCAGCTTATGTAGGAAAACTCTACTTCCCAGTTATAGCAAATAGAAATTCAAAGATTGAAGGTAGAGCTTGATCAAGTAGCAGTTTTTGAGGAACAGTCTTTTCCCATCAATGAACATGAGCAACAGATTCAGGAGTTAAAGAAAAAGTGGACTGAAGAAATTAATGGTGCTTTGCAGAGACTAATTGGTTTGTGATTCTTTCCTTTGCATGAGGACATGTAAATCCATCAACACCATTTTCCTTTACTTTTCTTGCCTTCTTGTCACTATTTATCATAGGAAATATAGATATTTGGTAAAAATGTGAGGAAATAAAGCAATCAGAAAATATCAATATCTATCGGAATGCTAATTATTTTGTGGATGAAATGGCAGGAGATAATTGAAGGGATATTTTTGGAGTTGTTGAGAACGTGAATGGGAGAAAAATAAGATGTAAAATTTGTTAAGTTTAACCGGTTTATGAACTATTTTTGAAATGATATTTGTTAAACTTGTTATACATTTGTGGCCAGCAGCCATTGTCTATTTTATATCGAACTTATTTGGTTTATTGGCCATAGGCCACAAACAATCCATAACAAACTTTATCGGTGCTTATTTAGTATAAATAGATGCAATCAAAAGACTTGATATATAGACATTAATATAAAGTTAGACCGTTGTTTTTGAATCATCATATATTCTGGAAATTATTATGTGTGCATGATAAATTTGAGCTAGAACAACATTTACATTTTATCACCAAGAGATTAAGGAGGGCCCACTGCTTGATTGTCCAATGAATTTTCCAATTTAGTTTTGGTGTGGTAACTGTGTTTGATTTTATTTTTAAAGAATATCCCTTTTCTTTTCATAAATTTGGTTATTCACATCTAATTGCAATTCGTTTTAAAAGTTGATTTCTTTCAATTATCTACTAATGTGCTTATTCATAATTCGAGAATTAAAACTCTGATTTTTGCAAACTAGAATTTATCATTGTTAGTGAATAATTTATAAAATTTCTTTATTTTTATCGTTGCACTTTATGTTATAATTTGTGTTACTGCACTTCCTGGTGTAATTCTTGGTGCAATTCTTGACACAAAACAGAAACAGAAATATTAAATCATATTTTTGATTTAATAATTGTTGTGTGAATTAATTGCATTCATCCCCACTTAGTTCACTATTTCCAGCCCTTTGATATATAGCCACAACACTTTTCATGAGCTTACGATCCTCAGATTGACATTTAGGAACAAACTAAGGACATCAATACAAGTTCTTGAAATTGATTCAATTGTGTTAAGTCCATTTTACAAGGATAATTTGCTCCAACTTTGATCCACAGTTATGTCCAAACAAGTCTCTGATATTTTCATTTGAGGAAGTATCATGGGTTTTTTTATTGTCCCTTTGTGGTCATCCTAAAAAAGGATAACTAGGATTATTGGCGACACATCTTAGATGGCTTGATTTTTTTCCTTATCTTTATGGACTCATATCTACACAAGACACGCCAGGGATTTATTCACCATGGAGTATTATTAGTCATCATGTTGTAGGAGTTATTTTTTTTAGTGTTGATCTTGACACTATGCATGTTATACTAGACATTGATTGTCCCCACATACTTTGAACTCAACTTTGGTAGGTCCATGGAGACCCTCCTACCTCTCCATACCCAAAGGATAATGTTGTGGATTGACTCATTCCTCTTACACATCCAAAGTGCATGCTCTTTGATGACGACACTTTAGAAGAGCTTAAGTATATCGTAGCTATTGCATGTTTCGATGGTTCAAAGAATTATCTTCATGTTCCCACTCTTCCAATCAAGACTTCATCACCATCTTTTTTTTTTTTGGATCATCTTGGAATCACCATATCTTTGGCCTATATTGGTTGAATGCAAAAGGACATCCATCATCTTTCAGACACATACTTGGGATTTGTATCTTGCAAACATATCATCCTTGTTTGAAGAGTCCTTATATTGCACATTTGGAGGATTAATTTAAACACATTCTTATCCTCTTTTTTGACAGCCACATCAGCGATGTTATCCCACCATAATATTCATCATCTTTGGAGCTTGTTCTACATCAGTCTTCACGAGTTTTCAGATTGATATCATCTCTTTTTGACATGTGGACACTTGAACACTTTTCAAAGGAAAGAATCATTTAGATTTGGATTCTTGATTCTTCCATCTTTTTGGATTGGCTTCTTCAATCACTATTGGATCTATTTCTTCCTAGGGGAGAAATGTTGTCTATTGGAAATGGATCATTTTTTGTCTTTAGGTTTTCATCATTAACACAAGAGCTCTCTCTTTATGGGGGAATTCATATCCTTATTTTCTCTCTCCTATTGGGGGACATATATTGTAGTTGTGTGATAAAAGTAGTCCTTAGGGGGTCACATTGAGTCCTCCTCATATCCTTCTTTCACTAGTGCCTTTTTCTCTCTATTGGGGAGGAGCTTTTTCCCATGTGGTTTTCTCCTTTTCTCTAGTTATGAGAGGTTTTATTTATTTGTGCATGGGTACCTCATTCGGCCTTGTAGTTGGGACTCATCCATGCATCCATCATTACATTCTTCATTGGGTTTTTTTAGTTTTTCCCTAAGTTGACCTTAAGGGAGGGTGTTGAAGAAATTAGGATATCACATGATAATTAATTATTCGGTCCCTTATTACTTTATTCACTTAAGCTAAACTTAGGAGTGATTTTCTATTATTAGATTGTGTCATTTATAGGTCAAGTTGTCTCATTTCATGAGATGATGACACGTATCTCAATCTAATAAAATCCTCATCTAGGATTTGTTCTTTGATTTTATAAGCATTCATTTGTACTTTGTACGTATTCGTTTCATTCAATTCAATGAAAATCATATGTTAATCTCAATATCAAATGTGTGTGTGATACTTGTGTGGATTCATTCATTTCTCTCTTGGTTTCATAGAAAATCAATTACTTTGATCTCTCATTTTTTATTGGTGTTTAGGTTGTAGGTAATTTTTAGAAGTTTTGGGATTTATTGTCAACTCCAACAGTTATTATGCCACCCACCAATAATATTTCCAAACAATGTATCACTTAAAAACACCTTATTGTGCCTTTTTAGTTGCTATTAGCTCTCCTCATAAAACTCCTTGAAAATATTTTAAACAAACCATGAAATTGTTTATGCCCATATTAACTACCCATGATATTATTTGAGATTTATAGGCACACTATATCTTGTATTAGGAGTTCTGAGAACATTTAAAAACATAAATATGGTCCAATGATAAAGTGAAATAAATTGCTTTGCAAATATTTTTAGTAAAAAGTGTGTAAATTTACAAATAAAATTTTGTCATAAAATTTTATTAAAGTTAAAATTGAATAATGATTGATTAAAATTGTGTAGATTAATCACCATTAAAAACACACTAGGACAATAGTTCCATTGCAAGAACTAATAAGATATAATGTGTGCAATATATATCATGGAATAATATTACAACATGATAAAATATAAAAAATAGACCACTAATAATATTGGTGTTTGTCTCAACTTATTGTAGCTCCCTAAATGAGGCATAAATCATGTTGTATAAAACACAATGCGTCATATCACTCTTCTCAATATAAAAATATTATTTTTTCCAAAATGCATCATCAACACACAAACACTTCTTGATTATTGGAAAACAAGAAAAATTATGTATCAATTTGGTATTTGGCTAAGAATTCATTAATTATTATCTATGCTATGTAAATCAACCTACCCACCTCGTAGAAGTTGTATCTATGTCCATTAAGAAGAAGAGAAGGTTGCATATTGTCTATTATGATTTATGAAAATTAATTATATTGTCTAATTTTTAATGTGATATAATCTACCATGATTTTTTATTGAGTAAAGGTGGGATTTCAAAATGGCCCAATCCTTTTACAAAAATTAAAATGGATAAATCAATACTGCTCAAAAATAGCAAAGATACAACAATAATGATCAAACAATGTTAAGAAAATAAACTAATAACAAACTTACAACACCTCACAAGGAGCAAAAAATAGTTAATTAGCGTATACCACCTAGAAACAAGAGACTAATCGGCTCAAGGTAGTTGTTGTCAAATAGATTGCACCCGAATTCTTGAAAGTTGAAATTCAGCAATCTGTTGAAACATTGTAACTAATTCTAGGTTGTGGGTAACCTATAAGGAATTAGACCTCCAGATTCTAGGTTGGTTCCTATGAGATTTCTTGATTAATAACTGAGTAATTTTGCTGGGAAAAGGATACAAAGACAATCTAAATTATGAACTGTATAAACCTTAACTATGGTGATGCACCTAATTTGGAATTTTATGCAATATGCAAAAATTGACTCACAAAATGATCATCCACTACTTTCATTTGCACAACCTGATCTAATAGTTTAAACACTTGAATGCTTTAAACAAAGGCTTCAAAGAAAGAAATTTAGAAGGAAAATATGATTCCCACAACTAAACTATTTGATCATTGATTTGCACAATGTTTAACCAGTGAATCTGAACTAGGATACATAAAGAAATTCATGAAGGAGACAGAAGTATTTAAAGGTTTCAAAATCACTAACACAATAACTTCTTTGATCAATCCTACACAATAATGATGCTTGAAATCTTGAAGGCAAACTTTTAAAAATGTTGAATATGAAAGGAGTCTTTCTGCAATTTATACACTAATGAACCTGTAAACCTGCTACCGTATTAATCTGAAAATAATGTTGAGTTACAAAATATTTCACTTTGCAGAATGCAAAGGAGAAAAAAAAGAACTAAGAAAAACAATTAAGTTTTTCCAATATATACAAAAGCCTTCAAAAAGGCATGGAGATGGAACTAAAAGTCAATTTCAGTCAGAAAATGATAACTCCAAGTCAATTTATGAGCAAGAGAAAAAAAGCTTGAAAAAGAAGGCTCAAACCCATGCAAAAAAGAGTGCATGGTGGTCCAAACTCGCTGTCAAGTCATAACTGAAACATTCAGCACTCCAACTGAACTGCAAATCCCTCAAAAGGTGGACCCAAGCATGCGAAAACCACCTCGTTTGTGTCAATCCACCCATGCCTAACTGAAACTCCATCTTTGCTTAATATTTTATGTTGCATGATCTAGAAAGTAACTTAATGTTACTTTTGCTCTAAAAAGAGTTAAAATTAATTAAATGACACAATTTATCATTTAATTAATTTAACTTTACATGGATGAGCAAATATAACATTAAATTAATATTATCTTCTTGCAATATTTAATATTTACTCTCTTAGTAAATATTATAGTGAAAAACAAAAAGACCTTTTAAGAAGCCACGAACTTTCACTTTAATATTGTTTAATATTGAATTCTATTTTTAGAAGACTTGGAGTTTTCGATGAGCTTGTCTGAGCACAACCTATATTAGACATCACACATAGCAAAAAAATTCAAATTGGCCATCACCATATATGTCCATCAGTCTACACCTTATCATTAGGATCTTTGACTTGCAAGTCATTACCACGGGCCAAGCAATGCAAAATGATTTATTCTTTTGTTTGATTTTTTGACAAAAGATAGTCAAAAATCATCAACCCAAAGATAGGGCAAAAAGATAAGCCCAAACCTTAAACATAACTCATTCCTTCATGCTTGTTTGAGAAGCTTCTGCACTTTTTGGGTGCCACCATAGTAGAGAATGGGATTTTGATGCTCGAAATTCAGTATTCCCTTGCTGTTATATATCGAAACCTTCCTGGAAGCCTGTTTGAGAGTGATTTGGAGGAGTCTTTGAAGCTTACTGGGGGATTTCCACACACACAAATCTGTGAGTAAGTTCACTATTTGGCACACAAATGAAACTTCATTTTGATATTCTTTATTTTGAAAGTGTTTTTCATGCCTTCAAGCACGGCTATGAGGATTTTCTTTACATTCACTATGCCTTGTTATATTGCTGGGTTTTATTTTTCTGGACATCTTTTGCATATTCTGAGGCCGACATGGGTGCCTTGGTCAAAATATTTTTGGCGGACTGTATGTGGGTTTGAAGAATATTTCTCATAAAGCCATAAGTTCCTATGCTCGAAACCTTTGCCTAGTTTGATTCTTTTGAAATTGCACTTTCCGTTTTTGAAAACTGGCATAAGACTAACATTCCCTTCCTTCAGCAGAAATAGAACACTTCACTTTTACCCTGGATTGATATTAGATCACACTTTGAGTGTAAGAAACTCAAGTTCCATATAGGAAATACAAGAAAAACCATCATTCTTGAAAGGCCGCAGCCATCCTCTTGGCATTCTCAACGTATAGAGTTTTTCTGAATTTCGAAGGTTTGTATTTAAATTTTCTTCAATGCATTTCACAAGGGTCCTTCAAGATTGTTGCCTTCATGCAAAGCATGGCCATGACTGCTTCATTTCTTTGGACTATAAACTTGCAATGTGCATGACAGTCATTGGGACTGTATAAACTTACAAGCTTTTCCATTGATTGTGACTCTGAGTAGATACTATAGAAATTTTGACTGTCATATTCGGCCTCTTCACTGAAAAGGCTAATTCTTGCACCTTATTGTTGATAATGACCTTCTCCTATCACTGCAAATTTATTCTTCATGGCTTTCTTATCCTTATTGTTGCTGACTTACTGACCTTGGATGGATCAACTTTGAAGTTCATGAACCAATTACCTTACAGCAGTTGATGCTTCTTGATTGAGATTGTCTAGCAAAATAAGTTGGTTTCATTTCTGTTGGTGATTTTTGGGTTTCTTTTAAAATGCTTAAAAAGCTTCATTGAAGTAGCATAATAATTTCAATAGGCTATCCATCATAATTTTTCTATTCTAAAAATTTACTTTATAAAAAGGCTCAGCTTTGCCTCATGAAGGGTATTTGTTTGTTGACCTTCTTTCTTCATGCAAGATGAGACTTGAGGCTCTATAGATATATGCATGTCCATTATATAGACTGTTACATGCATTTTCCTTCTTATCATGTTGTTACTAAATGCTATTCAAAATCTGTCATTTTAGTTGTGGTAAGGTATGTTGTAATTTGACTGATGTTCAAATCATTGTGACTGTTGTTCGTGGTACTTCATGACTATGATTAAGAGCTGAAATTGTCATCATTTCAAAGCTCTTATGAGATTAGCATGATCTTTGATTTCCTACACATTTTTTGCTAATAAGCTCGAACATAACTTACAGCTGTTAGATATTGTGCCTTTCTCAGTATGTGTCTCACAAGATTCTACAATGTTTTCTTTTTAAACTATTATATGATTTTGAAGTATGAAAACATTTGAATGCATGAATACTCTATTTCTCTTCAATGTAAAGAGGCTTTATACTTCACTTAGATGTAATATAAAAATGTAAAGCGGAGCTGAACAGAATATTAATGAAATTGATGAGTTTCTCACACTGTTCTTCTGAATATCTTTTGAAAAAGGTTGCTCTTTATCATATTTCTAGTTTTAACAGCTCTCTTAATGACTGTTATCAATATTAATGAACTCTCATATGTAACTTCAGAGTGTTTCCTCCTTGATATGTCAGGCTCAACCCTTGTGGGAGCCCGTTTTACTCCACATATCTGATAAAATGATCACAAATATAATGAACCTATTCCTGCACAGTGAACAAACGTGTTAGCAAAAAAAAAAAAGAACTGAAAGCTCCCTCTTTGAGTTTTATGCCTTTGAAATTAGAAATCATTTGATGGATGCCTGATCGACTGTATTCTATATTTCTGTTAGTAGTGAAGGCATATGATAGGATTTGATCCGCATTGCTCTAACCACACTCTCATCAACTTGCAAGTATGTTGGAACTAGAGCTAGAGCTGGAACTGGAGCTATCATCACAACTGAAGACCTCAACTTGTCAATGATTCATCATCCTAGGCAATGATGAATTACTTTCTACCGTATGCTTTCTTTATTTTTAGTTGTATAGCTTACCTTTCTTCATGCACCCCTTATTTGATTGTAAAAATCAAATTGAGTTACTCCCACGGCTTGTGTGGGATTTCGGTTTGTACATTATGAATAAAACAGCAAACATTATGTAAACTTATGATATCATTTTGTTGCATAATATCACTGAAATTTACACTGTAATGAAACAATTCACAATAATGAGTACTTTAGCAGAAATTTTTGAACAACTCATGTACCTTGGCTTGAATTTATAATTCAGCTCTACCTGTTTGAGTTGGTAGCGAAAATAGGTAACAAATTGGCGACCTCTACGAAGTGTTTGCCTGCTAAACACCATAGACCAGTTATGTAGCTTATCCATTGGGCATGGAGTCTATTCTTTCTCTTAACCTCTGAAAACCTCTATAACTCAGTTTCAAAATAAACAAACTAAAAGAAACTACTGCAACTCTATTTATGACAGAATATGAAACCCCTCTGCAGTGACTGCACTTTATTGAAAGCGAAACAATACTGAATAAAAACTATGTGCGAAGAGCACCTATCACAAAAAAAAAATAACAGACACATCTACCCTACCCTACACTACCCAGCAATGGTAGTGTTCAAACATGACCATTCACTGGTTGTGAGAAATAGCTGCCCTTCCTGAATAACAAACTCTGACTCACATGTTCACGAACAGCTAATACTATATGCAACACAAAAATATTTTTGATAAACAGCTACAATTCTTCATAAATTATGTAGGCAAACTCGCTCACCCTCTGATTCTGACCAACCATGCCGTTGGTTTGGAAAGATTGGACAAGTTGAATCTGTTGTCCATTTACTGAAACTGCATCGGGTATGCTTGGATTCTCAATCCTGGAAAGATACCTGATTGGGCATCCTTTTGAGATGCTAAACTGATAACTCCTTTTGTTGGTTTCTCCTTTATCAACCACTGTTTCCCCATCTTGTTGATTAAGTTGGATTTGCAGTGTAATATTTTCCTCCTCCAAAGATGTTGCTTCACTTTTAAACTGATTTGAAAGAGTTGGTTCATATGAACAAAAAGAAAGAATATTTGCTTCCTTGGCTCGAAAAGGCTAATTACATGTTGCTAGCTCATATGATCGTAGCTTATCATCTATGTTAGAACAAAAAACCTCTATAATGCTTGAAAACATGTTCTCATCTAACCTATGATTGTGCATTAAATCCATATGAGTTTCATTATTTATTTGTTCTATACCAGGCATAGATGTTATTATGCATGTGATATCCTCATTTTCTTCAACAAATTGAGGAAGTTCATTAAGCAAATCAAAAGAAATCTGAGATTCGCTTTCAATTGCTTCTACATGAACACGCTCAATTTGCTCTCGTTTGTCATCTAGGCTTGAAACGAAGATTTCAAGGTCATTCCAAAATAGAGCTTCTTCACATTCTTCATTACTTTGCAGCATGAGAGGACTTACCTTAGATTTGAGAAGATCCTTTTGAAACATAAGTTTTGATATGCTTGCTTGTTCAATTCGGGAAGCTTTATGCAGATCATTTTCATTGACCTCCAAAACAGAATTGTCCTCTTGCTGATTCACATGTTCACGAACCTCAATCTCATCTCGAACTAGCAGTACATCATGCTCTGCAATATCTTCTAAGTGTTCCAAATTAACTGGTAACTCAGGATCCTATGTGATCTCTTCATCTTAATCAATAAAACTGGGTAATTGATCAAATAAATAAACCAATTGTTCCTCTTCGTATGGTGCCTTCTCAAATGAAGCTTGGTCATCTTGTCTCTGCAAGTGGAGATTTTTGACTGGTAATTCCTGCATTTTGTTTTCATTCCTGTCATAAACAGTATTAGAAAACTTGGCACGTGGATGAAAATCCAAAGGGTTCAGCTGTAAGTTTGAACCAATATCCTCTTTGTCTGTAATACAGTAATTTTGAGTTGGGGACACTTTACAAGCAGCAATAACTTCCTACTCCTCCCGCTCTTTCTTTTGTTGCTCTCATTTGTAAACCTCCAACGCTAAACGCAATGGGTTTACATTTTTTATCTGCTCCATGAGGAGCAAAGTGTCTTGATCAATCGGTTGCTTGTAACTTCATTGGGTTGTATTAGATTATTTTCCTCTACTTGCGAAGGATTAAAAGCTATAAAATTTGGGGTTTCATACCTTGGAAGTTCTTCCTCTTGAGACTGATCTAAAATGCAAGAAGTTGTTTGGATATCATGCTTTTGAGAAAGAAAAGACTTGATTCACTCATCCTGTATAGCTAGCTCCCTTTTGAGATTCTCTTCAAATTGTCTTCTTTGTGTTTCCATTTCCTGCTCGTGAAGGAAGGCCTGATAATCTAACTCCTGCTGGTGCATATCAAACTCCTCTTGCCTTTTATACTCTTCTATCTGCTTAGTGATGTCTAACAATATATCCTTGGTGGCGTTCATGCTACCTTTGATATTTTCGACTTCTTGGAGCTAAATCTGAGCGCATGAACTTTGATATGAAGGTTGAGATGGCTAGGTGGGAGGTAAGCATGTTGAGCATGCGGAAATGCTACTGTTGCATGGTTGTTTGGGATAAAACCAACAGCATGATTGGCTTGATATGGCTGATAGGGTGATTGGTTGGCAGTATCTAGATAGTATGGAGGTGGGTATACATGTTGACTATGAAAACATGACATTTCTACTCTTACATATAATAGAAATTAGAAAAAACCTGTATATGAAACATACCAGCACTGGACTTGTTGAAACCAGTAAAAATGATTAGAGTCGCTAGGTATAGTAACCTCTTAAAGGTAAAAAGTTGTTGTATATACTAGAACAACAACCTGCAACTTTGAATTCTTTCTTTGAAGCACGCTTCAAGGTCCCACCGGGTGTGCCAAAAACTATTGTCAAACAGATTACACCTAAATGCTTGAATGTTGAAATTCAGCAATCTGTTGAAACATTGTAACTAATTCCAGGTTGTGGGTAACCTATAAGGAATTAGACCTCCAGATTCTAGGTTGGTTCCTATGAGATTTCTTGATTAATAACTGAGTAATTTTGCTGGGAAAAGGATAGAAAGACTAAATCTAAATTTTGAACTGTATAAACCTTAACTGTGGTGATGCACCTAATTTGGAATTTTATGCAATATTCAGAAATTGACTCACAAAACGATTGTCCACTACTTTCATTTGCACAACCTGATCTAATAGTTCAAACACTTGAATGCTTTAAACAAAGGCTTCAAAGAAAGAAATTTAGAAGGAAAATATGATTCCCACAACTAAACTATTTGATCATTGATTTGCACAATGTTTAACCAGTGAATCTGAACTAGGATGCATACTGAAATTCATGAAGGAGATAGAAGTATTTAAAGGTTTCACAACCGCTAACACAATAACTTCTTTGATCAATCCTACACAATAATGATGCTCAAAATCTTGAAGGAAAACTTTTTAAAATGTTGAATATGAAAGGATTATTTCTACAATTTATACACTAATGAACCTGTAAACATTCTACCGTATTAATCTGAAAATAATGTTGAGTTACAAAATATTTCGCTTTGCAGAATGTAAAGGAGAAAATTAAGAACTAAGAAAAACAATTAAGTTTTTCCAATATATACAAAAAGCCTTCAAAAAGGCATGGAGATGGAACTGAAAGTCAATTTCAGTTAGAAAATGATAACTCCAAGGCATTTTACCAGCAAGAGCAAAAAAGCTTGAAAAAGAGGCTCAAATCCATGCAAAAAAGAGTGCATGGTGGTCCAAACTCGCTGTCAAGTCATAATTGAAACATGCAGCACTCCAAGTGAACTACAAATCCCTCAAAAGGTGGGCCCAAGCATGCGAAAACCACCTCGTTTGTGTCAATCCACCCATGCCTAACTGAAACTCCATCTTTGCTTAATATTTTATTTTGCATGATCAAGAAAGTAACTTAATGTTACGTTTGCTCTAAAAATAGTTAAATTAATTAAATGACACAATTTATCATTTAATTAATTTAACTTTACATGGATGAGCAAATATAACATTAAATTAATATTATCTTCATTCAATATTTAATGTTTACTCTCTTAGTAAATATTATAGTGAAAAACAAAAAGACCTTTTAAGAAGCCACAAGCTTTAACTTTAATATTGTTTAATATTGAATTCTATTTTTAGAAGACTTGGAGTCTTCGATGAGCTTGTTCAAGCACAACCTATATTAGACAGCACACTTAGCAAACAAATTCAAATTGGCCATCACCATATACGTCCATCGGTCTACACCTTATCACTAGGATCTTTGACTTGCAAGTCATTACCACGGGCCAAGCAATGCAGAATGATTTATTCTTTTGTTTGATTTTTTGACAAAAGATATTAAAAAATCATCGACCCAAAGATAGGGAAAAAAGATAAGCCCAAACCCTAAACATAACTCATTCCTTCATGCCTATTTGAGAAGCTTTTACACTTGTTGGGTGTCGCCATAGTAGAGAATGGGGTTTTGATGCTTGAAATTCAATATTCCCTTGTTGTTCTATATCGAAACCTTCTTGAAAGCCTGTTTGAGAGTGATTTGGAGGAGTCTCTGAAGCTTACTAGGCGATTTCCACACACGCAAATCTGCAAGTAAGTTCACTATCTGGCACACAAATGAAACTTCCCTTTGATATTCTTTATTTTGAAAGTGTTGTTCATGCCTTCAAGCCGCGGCTATGAGAATTTCTTTACGTTCACTGTGCCTTGTTATATTGTTGGGTTTTATTTTTTTGGGCATCTTTTGCATATTTTGAGGCCAACATGGGCACCTTGGTCAGAATATTTGTGGTGGAATGTATGCAGGTTTGAAGAATATTTCTCATAAAGCGATAAGTTCCTATGCTCGAAACCTTTACCTAGTTTGATGCTTTTGAAATTGCACTTTCGGTTTTCAAAAAATGGCATAAGACTAACATTCCCTTCCTTCAGCAGAAATAGAACACTTCACTTTTACCCTGGATTGATATTAGATCACACTTTGAGTGTAAGAAACTTAAGTTCCATATAGGAAATACAAGAAAAACCATCATTCTTGAAAGGCCGCAGCCATCCTCTTGGCATTCTCAACGTATAGAGTTTTTCTGAATTTTGAAGGTTTGTATTTAAATTTTCTTCAATGCATTTCACAAGGGTCCTTCAAGATTGTTGCCTTCATGCAAAGCATGGCCATGACTACTTCATTTCTTTGGACTATAAACTTGCAATGTGCATGATAGTCATTGGGACTATATAAACTTGCAAGCTTCTCCATTGATTGTGACTCTGAGTAGATACTGTAGAAATTTTGACTGTCATATTCGGCCTCTTCACTGAAAAGGCTAATTCTTGCACCTTGCTACTGATAATAACCTTCTCCTATCACTGCAAATTTATTCTCCATGGCTTTGTTATCCTTATTGTTGTTGACTTACTGACCTTGGATGGATCAAATTTGAAGTTCATGAACCAATTACCTTACAACAGTTGATGCTTCTTGACTGAGATTCTCTGGCAAAATAAGTTGGTTTCTTTTCTGTTGGTCATTTTTGGGTTTCTTTTAAAATGCTTAAAATGATTCATTGAAGTAGCATAATAATGTCAACAGGCTGTCCATTGTGATTTTTCTATTTTGAAAATTTACTTTATAAAAAGGCTCAGCCTTGCCTCATGAAGGGTATTTGTTTGTTGACCTGCTTTCTTCATGCAAGATGAGACCTAAGGCTCTATAGATATATGCCTGTCCAATATATAGACTATTACATGCATTTTCCAGCTTATCATGCTATTACTAAATGTTGTTCAAAATCTGGCATTTTTTCTATGGTAAGGTGTGTTGTAATTTGACTGTTATTCAAATCATTGTGACTGTCATTCGTGGTAATTCATGACTGTGATTAAGAGCTAAAACTGTCATCATTTCAAAGCTCTTATGAGATTAGCATGACCTTTGATTTCCTGCACATTTTTTGCTAATAAGCTCGAACAAAGCTTACAGTTAGATATTGTGCCTTTCTCATACTGTATGTGTCTCACAGGATTCTATGATGTTTTCTTTTTAAACTGTTATATGCTTTTGAAGTATGAAAACATTCGAATACGTGAATACTCTATTTCTCTTCAATGTAAAGAGGCTCTATACTTCATTTATATGTGATATAAAAATGTAAAGCAGAGCTAAATAGAATATTAATGAAATTGATGAGTTCCTCACACTGTTCTTTTGAATCTCTTTTGAAAAAGGTTGCTCTTTATCATATTTCTAGTTTCAGCAGCTCTCTTAATGACTGTTATCAATATTAATGAACTCTCGTATGTAACTTGAGAGTGTGTCCTCCTTGATATGTCGGGCTCAACCCTTGTGGGAGCCCGTTTTACTCCACATATCTGATAAAATGATCACGAATATAATGAACCTATTCGTGCACAGTGAACAAACGTGTTAGCAAAAAAAAAAAGAACTGAAAGCTCCCTCTTTGAGTTTTATGCCTTTGAAATTAGAAATCATTTGATGGATGCCTGATTGACTGTATTCTATATTTATGTTAGTAGTGAAGGCATATGATAGGATTTGATCCGCATTGCTCTAACCACACTCTCATCAACTTGCAAGTACGCTGGAACTGGAGCTAGAGCTATCATCACAACTGAAGACCTCAACTTGTTAACAATTCATCATTCCAGGCAATGACGAATCACTTTCTACCCTATGCTTTCTTTATTTTCAATTGTATAGCTTACCTTTCTTCATGCATCCCTTATTTGATTGTAAAAATCAAATTGAGTTAATCCCACGGCTTGTGTGGGATTCTAGTTTGTACATTATGAATAAAATAGCAAACATTATGCAAACTTATGATATCATTTTGGAATGTTTTTTGCATAATATCACTGAAATTTACACTGTAATGAAACAATGCACAATAATGAGTACTTTAGCAGAAATTTTTTAACAACTCGTGTACCTTGGCTTGAATTTATAATTCAGCTCTACCTGTTTGAGCTGGTAGCAAAAAATAGGTAATAGTAGCATGAAGCCATAGCACTTTACGAAGCTTTGTACCCTACCAATAGCTTTATCCTTCATCTTATTTAAGTTATTTTCCTTCTTGACATATCTCCATTTTTTAAAATCTAATTTTGAATCAATAGAATTCAAGGGAATTCTAACAAGCTGGTGTAAAGAAGAGAGACTTAAACTTCATTCAATTGACACATTTGATACAATGATTCATCACAAAGCATAACTGGGTGCATCCTAGTTCATCTTGGAAGCACTGCTACAATGGCCTAATAAGAATTCAACAAGGGAAACAAACATTACGCATGAGTTCTTGGAAATTTTAGTCGTTTCATAACATGTATCAATGATTCTGTTGGGAAATTTATGTCTCAACATTCTGGTTTCCCTTTATGACTTGGGTGATTTCTTCATGTTTCTGGACTTTACCGCCATACCACTGCATGCTTTCCATAGAGGTGTGGTTGTGCGGTTTACCGCTTTACTGCAAGCCTTTGTTGCTCGGTCCACGGTTGGGTGGTGTTACCACCTTACCGTGGCGGTCTTCTCCTTGTTTGGCAGTGGTGTGGTGAGTGACGGCAGTCTGACAGGTAGTTACCACCATACCGCGAGGGTCACTTGGTGGTGGCGCGATTGGCGGCATAGCGGCGGAGCAATGCCTTACCTCTTTACAGCGGAGGTTGCTCGTTGCTAGCGCGGTTGTGGGGTAAGCAACTGGCGGTTGAAAGGCGGCAGTCTGTTGATGGTTACCGCCCTACCGCGGGTGGTGCTTAGGGGGACCGTGGTGGCCACGGTAAGATCATCTGCGGTGAGTCTAGTGATTACCGCCCCACCGCGGTGGTCGCGGTGAGACCATTGGCGGTCTTCTAGGTGGTCACCGCCTTACCGCGGGGTCACCTAGCGGCCCCCGCGGTAGCGTGGTATGACCGCCTGTGGTCTGCTCAATGATTACCACCATACCATGGGGCAACTCGGATAGGGCAGCGATAGCACAGTGAAGAAGAGGGTGAGCTTAGGCGAGCTCACTGCCATACCACGAGGTGACTCGGACAGGGCTGCGATAGCATGGCAAAGTCTGGATGAGCTCAGGTGAGCTCACTGCTATATCATGGCAGGTGGAAGATAGGGTTGCAGTAGCGTGGGGAAGTCGTGGTGAGCTCGAGTGAGCTCACCTTATTATCGCAGCCAGGTAGATTGAACTCAATGGTGACATGGTAGGAGCTTGGGCGAGCTTGGGCGAGCTCGGAGCTTGCTTGACCGAGCTGGACCAAAATTCAAAGTGATAGCCAAATGAAAGAAGGACACATGGTTCAATGTCAGCGATCTGATTGGCTAAAAGCCAAACTTGTAACTTCCAGTTATTGCAGGTCAACTTCTAGCTCGAGACAAAACCTGATTAAGGCATGAATTTATTGCCTGGGTGGCTCGATGCAATTTGTGCAGATTGGTTACTTGTTTGAATGGACATTGCAGCATGGATCGAGTCATGGGATTGGTTGAGAAGTGTAAATGAAAATGTAAGACTTGACAGTCGATTACATTATTTTTATATGTAAACCAAAAGGTGACAGTTGACAGAAGAGCAAAGAGAGAGAGGCTGAGAGTGTTCGAGCAGTCTTGACTATGAACACCTTGTCTCTCGGTTTTGAGAAGATGTGAACCTATGGAGGCCTAATGGCTGGGTTGGTCGTATGGTTGGCTGAGAGAGTCGACTATCTTGGTGAGATGAATCTTCACTGTGTGCTATGAGGGTGTTGGAACAGTGTGAAGGTTTTGAATATTGTGTTGCCTACATTCTCCAGATGGACAAGATGTAATCTCCTGAAGAGCATAGATCTATTTTTTGTATTGTAATTGTTTTTGTTACCGAATAATACAAGTGAGTTGAGTGTTTTGGAGGTGGGTTTTTTTACTTGGAAAGGTTTTCCCCACGTATATCTGTGTGTCCATATGTTTTGTCTTTCATGTTGTCTGATTCATGTTCCTGAATCTATGCTTGTGTTGAATCTGCTATCTTGTTAAGCATTTACTTTTCTCAGAAAGATTAATGGGGGATCAACTGTGCCTGCTTCCGCTTTATAGCATAGTTTGGGTCTTTGATGTGATTTGAAGATTTGAAAATCACTAAGGCACTATTGTCTTAGATGTTTTCTATGGTGATAGACCCATCTCGTATCCCCAACAGATTCTACACTCAACCATTATCAAAATATGCATAGATTTGTTCAAACATCAAGCAAACTATGGTTTTTGACTATTTTCAAGCGAATAAGAGCACATTGTCTTTGATTCCTCACACATGACAAAAATTTAAGGCTTGATCCAAAAAGGGTTTTTAGATCTCCTTAAAACAAAACTTTCTACAAATTTTCATGATTTTTTTATGGCAGCAAAGAAATATAGGATTTTTTTGTGTTTCTGGAAACCCTAAGCAGGGTTTGGACCTACTCTTAATAAAAGTGCCATAAGACACATAAAACTTAATGAAAATGCATGAAACAAAAATAATTTGTAAGGTAAGACACAACACCAACTTTCCAAGGCATGTGTAGGTCCACACCAGATCGTATAGATCTATACCATGCATGTTTCAGACTACAACTTTTCAAAAAAAAAAAACTTACAGACCTACACTCAATGAAATTTCCATATCTTGCATAAAACTTGATGAAATTTAACAAAATCAAAATAATTTGAAATCTAGGACCCTTCTCCAACTTCTCCAATTAGTTTCAAAATCTTACCAACCTATACTAGTCTGTACAATGCTAATTACAGTCAATTTTCATAGAAAAATACAATAAGGAACATGCAAAATGAAGTGTTTCTCATTCAAACTCCTCTCCAACCCTTTTGCTCAAGGTTACATTGCATACTTATCATGTTATAGCCATTCCCAACTGAAAAACTGACCACTAACTCCTTGATTAACCAAAATGACAACTTTTACAAGTTTTTTGACAATAATGACAATATTTTGCAATATTTAATACTTTTGACAACATTGCACCAAAACATCATAAGATGGACTTAAATGACCCCAAATGGTCTTACATGACCTTATTGACCCCAAACAAACCAAAACTCAAAGTTTTGCAACATGACTACAAAGTACAATAAAGGTGCATCAAAGGATGCCCCTACATCATACTCCCTGGGGGGAGAAATTTGATGCTCCTACTCAAATGTTTCTTCTACTTTTTCCAATCGAAAATCAAATTTGAAAAATAATTTCTTCCACCTATTCCTTATTCAAATGAAAGATTCATAATTTTGATTTGCTTCCCACCTTGCTTTTGTTGCTTCTTTATAGCTTGCTGCAAAATATATTTTATTATCTTCTTCTTTTGAATCCTTTTGTTTTGCTTCTTTTTCAATCATTTGTATTTCCTCAGTCAATATATCATTCTTCTAGTTCATTTCTTCAACCTCTTCTTCTGCTGCACTTGTAAACACATACTCACAAATATTGTTAGAAATAAAATTTTGAGTCTCAATGGACTCGTTTTCATCTTTTTCCTCTTCCTTGGATGGCTTTGGCTCTTCCATCATCTTGATTACTTTTTTTCTCTTTCTTCTCAATTGTTGTCTCTTTCTTCTTTTTGCAATTTCCTTTGTCAGCCACTTGAGAATTCTGTTAAAGGTGATGTTCCAACTCCACACACTTGTTACTATACTCCGTATTCTTTCTTCAAATTTTTGCATTTGTTAAAAAGCTTGTCTCAACCCTATTATCTCTTGTTGAATATGTATATGTTTTACCTTCTCATCTTTCTTCTTCATCTCACTTCTCTCTCTTCTCATCACTTGTTTCTTTCTTGGAAACTTCTTACTCTTCAAGTCTCCATGGACTATTCTCCTCAACACTTTCATTCTCCTTTCACAAGCAAGTCTCTTTCACCTTGCTTCTTCTCAATGCTTCTTCTTGTCTTTGTGATACCTCACCTTAGGCTTCTTTCTTTTCCCCTAGCCTGGTATTTTGGTATCTAGGTTCTTCACTTTAACCTGTCAAAAATAATACACAAACTTCCCAAAACTTCCCTGCCCAAATCTTTGGGCTTTGATACCAAAAATGATGCAGAGAAAGAGAGAATTAAACTTGATTCAATTGACACATTTGATATAATGATTCATCACAAAGCATAACTGGGTGCATCCTAGTTCATCTTGGAAAAATCGCTACAATGGCCTAATAGGAATTCAACAAGGGAAAATAGCATTACGCATGAGTTCTTGGACATTTTAGTATTTTCATAACATGTCTCAATGATTCTACACTCAACCATTATAAAACTATACATAGATTTGTTTAAACATCAAGCAAATGAGAACACGCTGTCTTTTATTCCTCATACATGCCAAATTTTAAAGTCTTGATCCCAAAAGGGTTTTTAGATATCCTTAAAATAAAACTTTCTTCCAATTTTCATGAGTTTTTGACAGTGGCAAACAAAGATATGATTTTTTTTGTGTTTTCGGAAACCCTAGGTGGGGTTTGGACCTGCTCTTAGTAAAAGTATCATAATTCACACAAAACTTAATGAAAATGCATGAAACCAAAAGAAATTATAAGTTAAGACACAACACCATTTTCCCAAGGCATGTGAAGTTTTGTACCAAACTATACAGATTCATACCATGAGTGTTTCAGACTGCAACTTTTAGAAAAAGTAAACTTTCAGACCTGTCCTCAATGAAATTGCCATAGCTTGCACAAAAATTGATGAAATTTTACCAAATAAAAAGCATGCAAAATCTAGGGCCCTTCTCCAACTTCTCCAATTGGTTTTAGGACCGTACCAACTTGTACCAATATGTATAATGTGAATTACAATTAATTTTCACATAAAAATGCAATAATGAATGTACAAAATGAAGTGTTTCTCATTCAAACTTCTCTCCAACCCTTGTGCTCAAGGTTACATTACATATTTATCATTTTACATCCATTCCCAACTAAAAAACCAACCACTAACTCCTTGGTTAACCAAGATGACAACTTTTACAAGTTTTTTTGACAATAATGATAATATTTTGCAACATTTACAACTTTTGACAACATTGCACCAAAACATCATAAGATGGACTTAAATGACCCCAAATGGTATTATATGACCTTATTGACCCCAAACAAACCAAAACTCAATTTTTTGCAACATGAAAACAAAGTGCAATAAAGGTGCATCAAAGGATGCCCCTACATCATACTCCCCAGGGGGAGAAATTTGATGATCCTACTCAAATGTTTATTTCGCTTTTTCCAATCAAAAATCAAATTTGAAAAAAGATTTCATCCACCTATGCCTTGTTTAGTTGCAAGATTCACAATTTTTATTTTCTTCCCACCATGCTTTTGTTGCTTCTTTATAGCTTGCTACAAACTATATTTTATTCTTTTTCTTTTGAATCCTTTTGTTTGTGTCTTTGCAAATCATTTGTATTTCCTCAATCAATATATCATTCCACTAGTTCATTGCTTCAACCGCTTCTTATTATGCACCTGTAAACACATACTCACAAATATTGTTAGAAATAAAATTTTGAGTCTCAATGGATTCATATTCTTCATATTTTTCCACTTCCTTGAATGGCTTTGGCTCTCCCATCATCTTGATTACTTTTTTTTATCTTTCTTCTCTATTTTTGCCTCTTTCTTCTTTCCGTGATTTCCTTTATTGGCCACTTGACAATTTTTTTAATGGTGATATTCCAACTCCGCACACTTGTTACTATACTCTATATTCTTTCTTCAATTTTTTGCATTTGTTCCAAAGCTTGTCTCAGCCCTATAATCTCTTGTTGAATATGTATTTGTTTTACCTTCTCATCTTTCTTCTTCATCTCTCTTCTCATCCTTTGTTGCTTGCTTGGAAACCTCTTACTCTTCAATTCTTCATGAAATATTCTCCTCAACACTTCAATTCTCCTTTCACAAGAAAGTCTCTTTCACCTTGCTTCTTCTCAATGCTTCTTCTTTTCTTTGTGATACCTCACCTTAGGCTTCTTTCTTTTCCCCTGGCCTAGTCTTCTGTTATCTAGGTTATTCACTTTAATTTGTCAAAAACAATACACAAACTTCCCAAAACTTCCCCACCTAGATCTTTGGGCTCTGATAAAAAAAATTATGCAGAGAAAGAGAGACTTAAACTCTATTCAATTGACACATTTGATACAATGATTCATCACAAAGCATAACTGAGTGCATCCTAGTTCATCTTGGAAACATTGCTACAATGGCCTAATAGGCATTCAATAAGGGAAAACAGAATTACGCATGAGTTCTTGGGCATTTTAGTCTTTTCATAACATGTCTCAATGATTCTACACTCAACCATTATCAAACTATGCATAGATTTGTTCAAACATCAAGCAAACTATGGTTTTTGATTGTTTTCAAGAAAATGAGAGAACACTGTCTTTGATTCCTCACACATGCCAACTTCTAAAGGCTTGATCCTAAAATGGTTTTTAATCTCCTTAAAACAAAACTTTCTACCGATTTTCATGAGATTTTGATTGTGGCAAACATAGATATGATTTTTTTTGTGTTTTTGAAAACCCTAAGTAAGGTTTGGACCTACTCTTAGTAAAAGTGCCATAACTCACACAAAACTTAATGAAAATGCATGAAAAAAAAATCATTATTTGTAAGCTAAGACACAACACCAACTTCCCTATGCATTTGTAGGTTTGTACTAGACTGTACAGATTTGTACTATGTGTGTTTTAGACTGCAATTTTTTTCAGAAAAAATACGTACAAACCTGCACTCAATGAAATTGTCATATCTTGCACAAAACTTGATGAAATTTTACAAACTCAAAAGAATTAAAAATATAAGACCCTTCTCCAACTTCTCTAATTGGTTTTAGGACCATACCAACCTGTACCAGTTCATACAATGCAAATTACAGCCAATTTTCACAAAAATGCAATAATGAACGTGCAAAATGAAGTGTTTCTCATTCAAACTCCTCTCCAACCCTTGTGCTCGAGGTTACATTACATATTTATCATGTTAAGGCCATTCCCAACTGAAAAACCAACCACTAACTCCTTGGTTAACCAAAATGACAATTTTTACAAGTTTTTTGGACAATAATGACAACATTTTGTAACATTCACAACTTTTGACAACATTGCACCAAAACGTCATAGCACTAGTAGAATTTGGCAAATAAATGAATAGGTGACTAAAAATTTTAGTCACAATAACTAAAAATGACTAAATTCTACTCATTTTTTGTAACTCAGTTATAAATTAATAAATAAATAACTAATTTGGTCGTTGACTAAAAAATTGTTTAGTCGCAAAAAAAAATGACTAAATAGTTAGTCATCAAATCCAAAGAAGAAAAAAATTTAAAAAACAATTTGGCCAATTATTGGTGCAATGTATTCATGTGCATGATTTATTAGCATGATTTTTCACGTTCATTATAGATTCATTCATCTCGCTTGACCTCGCTTCATTCGTTCATTGCAGACCTCACTTCATTCGTTAGCCTGGCATGAGGCATTTTGATCAGCTATAGCAGCTACTTGCATGGGTGATAAGGATTCAGAGAGGACCTAGAGACTTCTAAAAAGGTAGTCAAGGGAAAGTAATTTGGACTTTATTGTAACGAATTTGAATTCACTAAGGCCCTCTATAGCGAAATCATATTTGGGGACGCCCTCTACAACAAATTCAGAGGTAATTCGAAACTCTCATTACATTAAACACAAATTTGAAACACTCATTACAATATGTTGCTCTTAATAATGTTCTACTACTCTTAATAACATTCTTTTACAATCTTTCCACTATTCTGCTTCATAATGTGCTCGAGCTAAATATAATAAAATTTGGGTGTTAGTGCCAAATTAGAATTTTCTCAAACAATTTTGATACATTTTCACTGCAAGCGCAAACTGTCCTTGTGCAAAGTAAAAATGTGCTAGATTTACCCACACATCAGGCATCTAAAGAAATATGTTACCTACTACAGCTTCTTGTACCTATGTAAAAATTTCCTTTGTAATATCAAATTGACCCCTTTTAGCTAGCACAATGGCTGCCTCATTTGTAGAATAAAAATTTCCTAGACTTTGTGCCAACACTTTACAATACAGTTCTCTAGCCTTCTCAAGATGTTGTGCCTCAACCTTTGGATCCCTCTCATTATGAAAAGTTGTAAAATAATTCCAATTTCCAAGTGAAATTTCAACATAAGAATTCTTTGTGTCTGATTCACTTTGTGTAGCTTTAATTGTTTCTTTTCTTTAAGTCAATCATATGTTTTCAGTTCTATTTTTCTAAGCATAAATAAAGCATTTGATGAGATTTTATCCACCTTAAGTGCATCCCCAATCAATTCTAGGCTTAGTTGGATCTCATTTCAATCTTGATTCATGGCTACAAGATGTAGATATGCATCCACATAATCAAGAAACTTGAACAATATTAGCCTATATAAAAGATTTGTTTTTTCAGTATCATGTAGCTTTTCAAACAACCTAGCAATATTAAATAGTGTTGTGACTTTATCCCATGGTAACTCAAGTGAAACACCACCTTCTTCTAGTCAATGGAATAATTTCATATCCTTAAAGAGCATAAGCAAAATTGTAGAATTAGCACTGGGGCTTTTATTTATGAATTCAACCCGAATTCCATTTCCTATTGCTTACCTCCATAAAAGTTTGTTGAGCCAACTCTAGTTCATCACACTCAAAATGAAGAACCCCAATGTTGTTTAACAATTCAATGGGTACTTCTTCTCTGCTCTTCTTCAGAAGAGACTTTGGCGTCTTAAGAGAATCTAAGGTTGCACTGGGTTCTGACGATATTAATAACTCACCCATCTTGATAAATTCATGGGCATTAGGTGGATCTATGCGAGTTACATTTCTTAAAATTTCCAAAGCCTTCTCTACCAGCCCTTATTGAGCATATATATGGCCTATAGCTTTTAAGCTCTCATAGTTCTCAAGGTTGACCTCCAAAACCTTTTCAAACTTTGAGAGAGAACTCTTAAGATCTCCCAGCTTCAATTGAACCTATCCACAAAATCTTGTGGCCTTTGGATTTCCTTGACTGATGTCATGTAGTACAAGTCAGTGGTGTCATAATCACCTTTACTATGATAAGTCATGCAAGATTATAATATTAATGAGATTTCATGAGAGGGTAGTCCATTGAAACAAGAGTTGTCTTAGTCAACTATTCCACAAGAAAATGTTGCCTTGCAGTGAAGAAAAAATGTTTTTCTAAATGATTCAATGCCATTGCAAAGTACGGGTATAATTCAAAGGCTCTACGCATCTTTTCCATTCCTTCATGAACACTACCTTTTTCACTAACTATGAGAATCCTACAAGTAAAAAATGCACAAAACCGACCACAAAGATTTATGTAGAGGCAGAACATCATTTCCTAATGCCTCCATAAAATTTTGTTGAGACAACTCTAGTCATTATGCTCAAAATGAAGAACCCCAATGTTGTTTAACAATTGAATGGGTACTTCTTCTCTTCTCTTCTTCATAAGAGACTTTGGTGTCTTAGAATCTAAGGCCGCACTGGGGTCTAATGATATTAATAACTCACCCATCTTGATAAATTCATGGGCATCATGTGTATCTATGCGAGTTAAATTTCTTAAAATTTCCAAAGCCTTCTCTGCCTGCCCTTGCTAAGCATATATATGGCCTACAACTTTTAATCTCTCACAGTTCTCAAGGTGGACCTCCAAAACGTTTTCAAAATTAGAGAGAGAACTCTTAAGATCTCCCAACTTCAATTGAACCTATCCACAAAATATTGTGGGCTCTGGCTTTCCTTGACTGATGTCATGTAGTAGTGGCCAATGGTGTCATAATCACCTTTACTTTGATAAGATCGTGCAAGATTATAATATAAATTATATTTCATGAGAGGGTGGTCAGTTGAAACAAGAGTTGTCTCAGTCAACTTTTCCACAAGAAAATCATACCCTGCAATGAAGAAAAATGGTTTGCTAAATGATTCAATGCCATTGTAGAGTACGGGTATAGTTCAAAGGATCTACGCATCTTTTCCATTCCTTCATGAACACTACCTTTTTCACTAACAGTGAGAATCCTACAAGTAAAAATGCACAAAACTGACCACAAAGATTTACGTAGAGGAAGAACATCATTTCCTAATGCCTCCATAAAATTGTGTTGAGCCAAATCTAGTTCATAACACTCAAAATGAAGAACCCCAATGTTTTTTAACAATTGAATGGGTACTTCTTCTCTACTCTTCTTAAGAAGAGACTTTGGCATCTTAAGAGAATCTAAGGTGGCACTGGGGTCTGATGATATTAATAACTCACCCATCTTGATAAATGCATGGGCATCATGTGGATCTATGCGAGTTTCCTTTCTTAAAATTTCCAAAGCCTTCTCTGCCAACCCTTGTTGAGCATATATATGGCCTACAGCTTTTAAGCTCTCATAGTTCTTAGGGTGGATCTCCAAAACCTTTTCAAAATTTGAGAGAGAACTCTTAAGATCTCCCAGCTTCAATTGAACCTATCCATAAAATCTTGTGGCCTCTAGCTTTCCTTGACTAATGTCATGTAGTAGTGGCCATTGGTGTCATAATCACCTTTACTATGATAAGATCGTGCAAGATTATAATATGAATGAGATTTCATGAGAGGGTGGTCAGTTGAAAAAAGAGTTGTCTCAGTCAACTGTTAAACAAGAAAATGTTGCCTTGCAGTGAAGAAAAAATGGTTTCCTAAATAATTCAATGCCATTGCAGAGTATGGGTATAATTCAAAGGCTCTATGCATCTTTTCCATTCCTTCATGAAAACTACCTTTTTCACTAACTATGAGAATACTACAAGTAAAAAATGCACAAAATTGACCATAGAGATTTATGTAGAGGCAGAACATCATTTCCTAATACCTCCATAAAATTTTGTCGAGCCAACTCTAGTTCATCACACTCAAAATTAAGAACCTTATGTCGTTTAACAATTGAATGGGTACTTCTTCTTTGCTCTTCTTCAGAAGATACTTTGGCATCTTAAGAGAATCTAAGGTTGCACTAGGGTTTGATGATATTAATAACTCACTCATCTTGATAAATGCATGGGCATCATGTGGATCTATGTGAGTTTCCTTTCTTAAATTTCTAAAGCCTTCTTTGTCTACCCTTTCTGAGCATATATATGGCCTACAGCTTTTAAGCTCTCATGGTTCTCGGGGTGGACCTTGAAAACCTTTTCAAAATTTGAGAGAGAACTCTTAATATCTCCCATATTCAATTGAACCTATCCACAAAATATTATGGCCTTTGGCTTTCCTTGACTAATGTCATGTAGTAGTGGCCAGTTGTGTCATAATCACCTTTACTACGATAAGATCATGCAAGATTATAATATGAATGATATTTCATGAGAGGGTGTCAATTGAAACAAGAGTTATCTCAGTCAACTGCTCCACAAGGAAATGTTGCCATGTGAAGAAAAAATGATTTGCTAAATGATTCAATATCATTGCACAGTACGGGTATAGCTTTTTTGAAATCACCTATTTTAGGCTTTTAGCCATAGCAGCAAGGCGGTGAACTATTTGATAAAATGCTTTGGTAGACATGTATGAAAAATGTGGTAGCATAGAAAAGGAAATGAGCTTTGGAAAAAATGCCCCAAAGAAATGTGGTATCATGGTGATGGATTGCCATGACGAATTCCATGACAAGTGAATTGTTTTGGATTGTCATGGCATTCCATCACCATGACACCAGATTTATTTGAGGCATTTTTTCAACTAGTTCACTACCTTGTCTATGCTATTGCTTACTATTATGCTTTGATAGATTTTTTCCAAGAATCCTTAGCTTGTTTGAAAATACTTATTTTAGGCTTTTAGCCATAACAACAAGGCAGTGAAGTGTTTGATAAAATTCTCTAGTAGACATGTATGAAAATGTGGTAGCATAGACAAGGCAGTGAACTTTTTGAAAAATGCCTCAAAAAAATGTGGTCTCATGGAATGCCATGACAAGCAAATGAAATTGGTAGCTGCTCCTATTTATTAATTATGCAATGTGAAGTAATTGCATAACTAGTTAGGTTGACTTTGTAAAAACTATACTGTAATTGAAATTTTGTCATCTATCAGCATCTACTTATTAGTTATGCAATGTGAAGTATTGCTTTGAGTTTGAAAGATGTGTAATGCAATGTAATCAAAAATTTGAATATAAACTACAAAAATCTAATTTTTACAATTCATTAGTTAAACTCTCTATTTTATTTGCTCTCTATAACACTATTTCTATGGAAATTCCTTTCAATTAAAAAAAAAGTTTTGGTCTCTTAGTCTACAATTTTTTGTTCCTACGTGTAGAACAATACAGATGGATCAACGTCGAAGGTTTAAATACCATTCATTTGATGATAGAATAGCCAATGAGAGTGACATGGACAAATATCCATGTCCATGTAATGACTTTCTTAGTGGAAAGGTTAAAAAAAGAAGTCAGATTTATCGACGTATAATAAGATATGGGCATAGTGGTATAAGCCCTTGAAATGCTAATTATTACGAAGATGAAAGAGTGTGAGAGATGAACATGAAACAAACATAGATGAAGTGACACCAAACATAGATGAAGTGACACCAAACATAGATGAAGAGGCAACAATGTTAGATGAAGGGTTTGAAGTTGATAGAATGTTGAATGAGGTTCTAAATGATGATTAGGCCAAGTTGATGGAGGATGCTTCAAAGACTTTGTATGCTAATTGCAGGTTAAGTCATTTGACAACAATCCTTCAAATTCTTAACTTGCAAGTGGTGTTTGGTTGGACAAATGAGAGGTTAGATTAGTTATTGGCATTATTAAGTTTGTTGTTACCACCTAACTCCACATTGCCGACAAAATGAAGTCAATGTAGAAAGGAAATCACTAAGCTAGGCTTAGGGTATAAAAAAATATACACATGTGTGAATGTTTGTGTATTATTTCGTAAGAATCTTGTAAGTGAGAATGAATGTCCAAATGTCATGAAGTGAGGTATAGAGAAGCGTTGAAATCAGTTGTGGTTCCTAGAAAGGTTCTTCTCCACTTTCTGGCAATCCCACGATTACTTTGAATGTATAGGTGTAGAGACATTGTTGAAATTATGTAATGGAATGTCCAAAATAAGAGCACTGATGGAAAATAATGACATGTACCTGATTGTAAGACGTGGATGGAATTTAATAACAGATGGCCTAATTTTTCTCAAGATCCTCATAATATAAGGTTGGGTTTGGCTCTAGATGGGGTGAACCCATTCTCACATCAAAGTACTAAATGGTCAACTTGGCCAGTATTTTTAAGAAATTATAACTTGCCTCCATGGTTAGCAACTAAACCATTTTTCTTAATGCTATCATTCATTATACTAGGAAAGAAAAGTGTGACTTCAAATATGAAAAGTGTGACTTCAGATACAATTGATGCTTATCTAGATCCATTATATGATGAGCTAATAGAATTGTGGAAAGGAATTGAAGCAATTCAATCTTTAAGGGGTGGTCATTCAATCAAATTCACTTTAAGAGCTTCCTTATTGTTTATGATTCATGATCCTCCTGCATATGGCACATTGCTTGGTCTCATTGTTCATGGATACTATGGACGTCCTGCTTGCAACTTTAAGGATTTTGTGAGGAACTCAAAAATTTTGCGTAAGTGTATTTATTATGGACATCGTTCTTACCTTAAAATGGATCACCCATATCATCAATGAAAAACACAGTTGAATGGTCAAGAAGAGAATCGTGAAGCACCATTGCTACTAACAGTTGATTACACTATTGAGAATGGACAAAAAAGAATGTCATTTATTGAAAATGATGGGATTGTTGGTAATAGATATGATCCATGTAATGAAACTGATGTAAAAAGGCTATGCTTATTCTATAAGTTTCCATACTTTAAGGATATAGCCATTAGGCATACTGTTGACTTTATGTATACTAAGAAAAATATACCGTATGTGATTATAGAAACTCTTTTTGATGATTTTGATACTATTTCATCATGTGAAGACTTTCGACAACTAAATATTCTTTGAAATCTTTGGGTTGAAAAATATAGAAAACCGAGTGCTCCTTATGTTTGGACAAAGGAACAACTTGCACAATTCTTACAGTTGATGTCTCAGACTCACTTTCCCACTAGATATGTAAGTAGTAGTATTAGAAGCCAAACTAACATTAATGGCTTAAGAGGCCTCAAGACCCATGACTATCATGTCACAATGGAGAATATTTTACCTATTGTGGTAAAAAATATTAAGTTTGACAAAGGGGCCAAGATTGGTAGTTATAAGGTTGGGCCTAATTTTAAAGAGAATGAGTTTACATGTATTAGATCCTTCGAACTTTGATAGTTTGAGGGAGGAGGTTGTTGAAGTCCTTTGTCTATTGGAATGGTAATTTCCAACAACAATCATTATTTCTATGCATCTTTTCATACATCTACAATATGAACTAAAGCATTGTGGCTCGATAAGAACAAGATAGATGTATCCTATAGAATGATATATGAAGGTTTTGAAAAAAATTGTTCGTACTAGGGAAAAACCAGAAGGTAACATGTCTGAGGGATATTCAATGCAAGAGGCCATGGGATTTTGCTCAAAATATATGAAGGATTCTAAAAATGTCAATTGGCGTGTATGGGGCGATGAAGAAGAAGACACAGTTGCAGGTGAAGTATTAGAAGGCAATGGATGTCACTTCAAGCTATCACATCAAGAAAGAAGTGTGATACATGCCTATATTCTTCAAAACACGTCTTCATTCGATAAGTGGCGTAGGTAAAAAAAATTACACAATAATTTATTTGTACAAAATATGAAGAAAATATGAAGAAGACAATCATTATCACAAAATATGAAATTACACAATAATTACTCAATTGCATTTACACATTTATATTATCAATCTTACTATTTGTACGTTAATAATCTATATAGAAAATATGAAGAAGACAATCAAACTTGGATGCAACATCGACCTTAAAGGTGCAAATGTCATGCTGATTTGATTGGAGGTGATTCTTTTCCAAAAGTTGAAGAATAGATTGTTAATGTAGTCAATGATGCAAAAGAAGAAGGTAAAGATATAAAAATGGAGAAAAGTGAGCTTTCATAATCTCCACATTTATGGGCTACGCGTTTCAGTGGAATGTGGACCTATGGTAGTCATTTAAGAGTGGAAGAAAAAGACAAAAGAAAGATAAATTATGATTGTGTTGTTAGTGTTGAATTTCTTCATGAAACTAAGAATAAATTTTATGTTGGATTCATCCAACAAATTATTCTAGTGGACTATGATGAAAATAGTCCTATATTATTAAAATGTAAGTGGATCCGACCATCTGTAGTTCAATTTGATGAGTATGAATTTGTACGTGCAAATACAAGACAATTTTTATTAGATACGGATGATTCGTATGTTCCCCCTCTTCAAATTAACCAATAATTTATAATTGATGATGTAAGAAGCATAATATGGTTGTATGTCATTCAAAAAGAGTCTCATTCAAAATGAAAATTCATGGAATTTCTTGATATAATCCCTGATGGGAAACATGTTAATTTATAAGAATCATTCCAAGAAGTGGATAAAGATGATGATGGAGTGTTTGAAGAAGACATTTTGATTACCAATGAACAGATTGAGAGAGAATGCATTGCATGTCACAGATGGAGATGAGGAATAAAATCAAGCAGATGCAGACATGAATGATCAAGATTTTGATCTTGCTAGCAATGCAGATGTTTATGATGATGTTTTGTAACCTAAACTTTGGTTATATGTATGGTGTAATTTATTATTGAATGTAATAAAGATATGAGTATAGGTATGCTTATTCACTGTTATTTTACTAATACATTTTTTAATGTAATCATCACTATTTTGTTGGTACATTGTATACAAAACCTGAGATGTTCACTACTAATTTGAAGTGCATTTAAAGTTAGGTTCAATCATTCTTCTTCGTTTTCTTTGGTTGAAAATTTGAAATTAATTTTGTTTAGTTAGAATATAATTTACTAT